>CM046877.1:432354095-432709095 GCA_025667525.1 Glebionis coronaria
AAAGCTACTGTTAAGGCCCCGATATATATATATATACTTTCGTCTATCTAGATTTTACTGATTTTAAACATACAAAAAGTTTGTTATGATTAGGGGGTCTTACCCTAACCCACAATCTTAGCCCCAATGCAGATACTTCCTATAATATATAAACCAACTCCCATGTTCGTTTGAAAGTCCCAATGCATCACTAAGTATCCCAAACAACCCAAAACTTAAAAAGAAAACATGCTGATTTCAAAATTGTTTTGACCTTCGACTGTTGTAACCTGTTTTTGACCCACTTCCCGACCTCCAATTTAGTTCTCGTTTCTTGCATTGGAAAGCCACTTCAACTACCCTTTCAGGGATACTTGGATCGCAAAATAAGAGTTTGTAGAACTCCCTATATGATCAAAACAATTGACCCAAAATTCTGCATAGTTTTTAAAAACGAGTTTAATTAAATTTACCTAATTAATTACCCATAACCCCAGTAATTACAAGCCCTAATTTATGTAATCATCATAATATCATTAATATAAAATTAATATACTGTTTTTAAATTAAATCCTAACCTAAATCCATCATAAGATGATTAAAGAAAACATTAAAAACAATTAAATTAAAAGGGATTATTGAAGATTTACCTTTCATTTATGAAAACCCCCAAATTTTATCTTTGCTCTAGGGATTATGATGTGTTTTGGTCCAATTAATAACATTATATGGTTAAACAAAAGAATCCTTACCCAATTATAAAAGCCTTGTTTCCTTTTTATTTTTTTTCCTTTTTCTTATCCTTTTCTTGCGTCCAAAACCGACCCAACACCCCCCTAATTTCGTTTTTTTATATTTTATTGTTAGTTAATATCTTATTAATATTACCTTAATTTACCTTAATTTATTATAACTCCTAAAACCTCCAAAACCTCAAAACCGTAAAACTAGTCAAATTTACGCGTTTACCGTAAAAGACGTAAAATATACAGTTTTATAAAAACTCTTGGAATTTGAAATAAACTTTATATTTAAGTCCTAAATGACTTAAAACCATCCCGTAAAATACTCCCGTGACTAAATACCTCTTCCGAGACCTCAAAATGCTAAACCGTAAATCGTAAAAATACTATTTTCTATAATACATATACGTATACGTAAAACCACTAAATAACACCATCTCATTTCATTGTCACTACCATGTGAGCTCATGAACATGAAATCATCACACATCGTTTCACTCACAAGGTACCCCGTACCGGAAACAATATCCAAACCACAATCTATACACACCAATTAGCACATAAACACGTAAAGACACGTAACTAGTACAAAATAAAACTAAGTGACGAACCTCAAAACCAGGGTTGTCACACAATCCTAAATTAGGTTGACTTTTAAGATATTTAAAAATCTTCTTCACAGCATATAGATGTGACACCTTTGGATGAACTTGGAACCTTGAACATGCACACACAGCAAACATTATATCTGGTCTTGAAGCAGTAAGATACATCAATGAACCAATCATTGACCTATAGAGATGAATGTCAACATCCTCTCCATGTTCATCTTTTGATAAAGATTTCTTGGCTTCAAAAGGTGTGCTTGTACTCCTTGTATCCATACATGAAAATTTCTTTAAGATTTCAGCAACATATTTATCTTGGCTGATAAATATTCCATCTTTCCTTTGTTTGACTTGTAGTCCAAAAAAGAAAGTTAGTTCTCCCATAGAACTCATTTGAAATCTTCATTTCAGCAAAGCTTCAAACTCTTCACACCATGTCTTCTTAGTAGAACCAAAAATGATGTCATCAACATAGACTTGAACTAGAATAATGTCTTTGGCATTTTTCTTGATGAACAGAGTTTTGTCAATGGTTCTTCTCCTATATCCATGTTCTAGCAGAAAGTTGGATAAAGTTGCATACCAGACTCTTGGAGCTTGATGCAGACCATAAAGTGCTTTGATAACTTTGTAGACTCTATTGGGGAATTTAGGATCTACAAAACCTGGAGGTTGTGAGACATATACCTCCTCTGAAATAGTACCATATAGAAAGGCACTTTTTCACATCCATTTGATAGACTATAAATCCCATATATGATGCAAAGGCCAAAAATAACCTAATGGCTTCTATCCTTGACACTGGTGTAAAAACCTCATCATAGTCTATCCCTTCTTCCTGTTTGTAGCCTTGAGCAACAAGTCTTGCCTTGTTCCTCACAACAACCCCTCTTTCATCCTTCTTGTTCCTAAAGACCATCTTGTACCAATTACTCGTTTTCCTGAGGGAATATCCACAAGAATCCAAACCTTTTGTAGCTCAAATTGTATTAATTCTTCTTGCATGGCATCCACCCAACTTTCTTCATCAAGAGCCTGAGAGATATTTTTGGGCTCTACTTGAGATAAGAAACAGGCAAACAAACAATGCTGAGTATCTTTATGATTTGTTCTCTGCTGTTGTTTGACCTAACTCACTAGTGCATGAGTTTCAATATTGTTTGTAGTTGTCTTCTGGTTTGTACAGCAGATTTTGGATCACCAATAATCTGAGTAGCAGGATGGTTGTTGTTGACTTTATGAGTGGGAATAGAACTGACTGGAATTTCAGTTTCCAAATTGTTGAAATCAGTTACTGCACCCTGCTCATCATAGGAAGCTTTGGAGAAGATTCCTTCAGCTGGACTGGCATATAAGTCTTCATCGTCCAATGCTTGCAAAATCTCTTCTAGTGAGTCAACAGATCTAGCAGATTTTGACTTAGCAGTACTTGCAGATGAAGTACCGCTAGGTGTAGTATGTACTGCTGAGTGTTGCGACTCAAAAGATTCTTCTCCTGAATGCTTATTAGCAGATGTAGCATTCTTTTCTTGATCTTGAAGCCTCTGAAGTTCCTGGGAGGCTTGATCATTGATTGAGTCGTTTTCGTACACCCGAAAGGTTATCGTAGTTCCGGCGAAGTGTGAATGGAAATCCGCGTTTATGTCTAAAGTTTGATGCTCGAATAAAAGATATTTTGAGTTTTAATTCTAATTGGCAAAAAGTATGTAAAAAAATATAAAATAGCTAATATATGTAGTACGTACTAATCTAAAAACAAATTGCAAATACCGCAAGTAAAAATATTAAAATGCACAATTAAAATGCAAACGCGATTTTATTAAAATGCTAAACGAAAATGACGAGTAAAAATGCAAAATACTAAAATGCCAAAAATGTAAATGCAAAATTATTCTAAAATTGAAAATGCCAAATTTATTCTAAAAATGTAAAAACTAATTTTTTTATACTTTTAATATTTTCTATTTATTTATTTATTAAAAATATCTTTTTAATAAAGCTAAAATCTATTTTTATTAAATTGAAATCTAATATTTAAAACATTGCTAAAGCTAATTGTAAAATAATACAAAACCTACGCTAGTTTAACAATAAAATGAGTGGTATCTAAATTCTACTTTTATGAAAGCAACTTCTAGTACTACTTATTTTTTACAACTTATACTACTTTTTTCAAAGCTGATGGTTTATATCATCTATATTTTTCTAATTAACAGTTCCAAAATCAGTACTTAACTTCAAGCCAAACAATGCATTAAGCATAGAAACAGAAATAAAGCTAATTGAATTTAGACAAAATAAACTATCAATAAAAAAAAACAGATTACGAGCTAGCAATACAAAGCTTAAAGGAATAAATATAAGCTACGGAAAACAGCATTAACTAACAGCAATCAAATAGAATTTGGAGCATAAGATTGAACATTTCTCACAGCTCGAATTATCAACATCTCGAATTGAAAAAAAATAAAAATTGAACGAACCTGCCATCCAAGGCCAGCCCGCTGATGACGAGTAGCTAACTGCTTGAACTTGAACCGAAATCTTAAATCGAACCGAGATCGAAATTTGAAGCTACACTTGGCCAAAACTATACCACTGCTCTCACGATCTCTACCCGAACAAGCTTCGAAGATTAACAAATCAAATGCTCGACGTGTAAAAAAAATGAACAGTAGCTCATAAGCGAAACACCAACAGTTGGACAGTAAATTTAGGCTTAACTAATTCCACCACTTAATAGCAAATGAAAAATGAGAACAGTTTCTCCACTGAGCCACTAAACCAAATCTACGAACGGTAGTATCCTAAAATAACAAAGTTTATAAAAAAAATGAATATTGTAAACTGCATTCATTCACTAACTTTTGAAATCAATATACCAAAACTAAATTAAAACTGCTTACTACCATAATCGAATCAAAACAGAAACACGACCAGAATCTGAATTATTAACCGAAATCGATCTCGAACCAACATCAACATCACTATCTATCACTACTACTTCAGATTCAAACAACAGAATCTAACCATTTAACTCATCCGAAGTTTAACCGAAACATAAACATCTATCTGCTTAGAATTATACCGGAATCTGCCAAACATAAAAATGAATCGAAATCGAAATCTTCAATAAGAACATAAACTGAATATTTAACCATAAATCATCGAATGATATCCAAAAACTAAATTAACTTCAATATTTTTGGGAAGACAAAAATCTGAGACGGATTTGTAAATTTATTACTGGACTGAATAATAAAAGTAACTGTAACCTACTGCTTGGAAAAAAAAGAAAACGGAAGAAAGGAAAAAAAAATAAACTACGAATGTTATCTTTTTCTAAAACCTACCTACCTACGCTATATTCTCTAAAAAAATGAAAGATAAGCCTTTTGCCTCCCAAGGCTGCGTCCCTCTTAAGCATCGCCTGATCTTTCTTAATATCTTGGGCCTGGGCATTTTTGTTGGGCTGTTGGGCTTTACATCATTTGGGCCGTAGTGTTTTTTTGTTGAATTTGAAGCCCATTTGATTATTAATGGGTCGGTCCGACCCATTTAAACGGTGTCGGATCGGCCCAATAAAATATGAAGATACCGTCGGACTCGATTTTTCGTCTTCTTTCCATGTCTTGTGCTCGTTTTGGTCTTTTTTCTTCGTATTTGCTTATTTTCTTTAATATTCGTACCTACAATAATAAATAACACATATAAACGATAAATGCACTAAAAATACACGTTTTGCTATTTATTATGCCAAAAATGAAGGGATATTAGCACTAAAAACTTGAATAATGACGTGTCTAACACACCCCTACATTTAAGACATTGCTTGCCCCCAAGCAACTATTATCACAAACGTTAAATCCAAAAATAATTTAAAACTACTTTATTCGAAATTGCTAAAATAAAATAGAAATAAAAATCTATAGTGACCCGCCATGCTCAACTTTTTATTCAAGGTATAAGGATCATAGAACGGGAAACACGCAAACTGGGTGTCTCCAGGGAATAAATATCTTCATCCTCTTTTTATTACTCCCAACTAAGCTAAAATTCCTTGTGCAAACGTTATAGCAAAATACTAACACTACTTATACTAATAACCTATGTAAATATAACTTTTCACTCCTATAATTATAAAGACTAGGCAAGTGTGTTTGTTTTTAAATTTTTGATCGTTCAAATCGACATTTGTTATGGTTGCCTAATCATCTAAGTGGAATATTAGACTCACCGAAAATAACGAGATTTAAGATTCAAAAATGGCCTTTCCCATGTAGCGGCTTTCTTCTCGGAACGTCCCAACCTAATCGGTTAAGTGCCCGGGCTTTTGACACCCCACGGAGAATAGTACCGGGATTGGCGGGATTTTGAAATCAAAGATCTTGAAATCACCGCTAAGCTAATAAAAGACACTTAGATGAAAAAACAACGAAGGTAATTAGAGAATGAAGATTCAAAGGAGAGATCACTCCATGTAGCGACTTTCTTCTCAGCTTGTCCTTTAGCAAAGCTTAGGAGGCTAGGTTTTTATACCCTTGAGAATAGTATCGGAGTTCACGGGACCTTTGACTTCTACATTCTCAATTACCGTCTAAACTCTTATATAAAATTGACGAATTCTAGTTCAACTTCGGATTTAAATTTAAGAAAAAGCAAGTTTCTCACAATTATAATTGAAGCAACAAAACGTAAAACTCTTATTCATATATATATTTTTTTCTTATTCTTTTTTTTTTCTCTTTTTTTTTTCTTCAAATATTTTTTCTTTTTCTTGCTTTTTTTTCTTTTTTTTTCTTGCTTTTTTTTTCTTTTCTTCTTTTTTTTCATTTTTTTTTCTTCAACATATTTATTCACGCAACATTATTTCAAATTTAAGAAAGTATGCTTTCACTCAAATTTAAATAAAAAGTTGAACTAGGACTCTATATCAAAATGGCATAAGAATTTATTTTTGCATAACAACACAATTTTTAACGTTCAAAGGCTTGAAAAGAAAACACACTTATTTAGTCTAATAATAATCTAGGAGGAAAAAGCCACAGGTTACTCATATAAGCTCTAAAGAGAACCAACTACTCCACGTTTAGAATTTTTATTTGCACAATTCCTAAAAGCTTAGTCTAAAAGTAAAGGGAGCAGCCAGATCAACACTCAGTCAGAGTCAGGATCCCCTTTGTTCTAGCCTACGAGACAAGTCAATCACGCACGGTCAAAAAGATTTTATTATTATTTAATAAAATAAAACAAAACAAACACACATTTGATCAAAATAGGATGCAAGAGGGCAAACAAGTAGGCATGAATATGATCCATATGATATAAATCCCCCTACACTTAGAACCGAACATTGGCCTCAATGTTCAAAAGTGATAAGGTGCTACCCCTACACTTAAGAACACAAAAGGCTAATGCTAGAATTCAAAGTGTAAAAAGGAGAACACAATCAGATATGTATGGATAAAGATGAGAACTGAGTACTCCCCTGATATAGACATGAAGATCGATCAGAGACTGAATGAAGAAGATGTTGAAAAACAGCAACATCAACCCTCTGAAAGTCTTCTCGATCCAAGGGAACCTTGCACACAAAAACAAATACCAACAAGCACACATGGAGAGAAGCACACGTCCCTACACTTATGTTAGAAAATAAATAAAAAGGACAGATCATCGGGTTGCCTCCCGAGAAGCGCTTGTTTTTGTTAACCGAGTCACGAGCCTGACTCGACCCCGAATTAAATGGTCCATGGGGAAGCAAGAGAATCACCACTGGCTCAAAATAGATATGCCAGGGTCAAAGATCTTATCCTCATTACCGGATGAGAATAAAGAAGAAGAATCCACAGTATAAGTGAAGAAAAGCAGAAGGATTCTTATAACATACGAGAAATAGGTATAAAGGCGATCCTTAAGAATACTCGTCTTCGCCAAGGGCGGGAGAGTGGGAGAAAAAGATATCAAAGTGTCACCCGAGGACACTTGATAGAAACTCAAAGCAAGAGTTGATGGGATAATCGATAAAACATCACAAAAAATAGCAACATCAACGTCTCCTCCAGGATCAAAACACTCATCCTCATTTCCCGGTATGAAATGAGGCGAGTAAAAGCGATACATCACCCGCTTGGGTGTGCACGCGGTAGGACGGGGTGGCAACATAGTATGAGAAATATCAGAAGACATATCTACCACCCGCGTCACCTCTCCAGACCGAATCAAACGGAAGGTAGGGTCAAATCTCTCCACCTCCTCTACGATGGGAGGTGGCATGGCTAACAAAGAATGCTCATCAATAGCAAGAGAGTCGGAGCTATCAATGTCCTCAATCCCCTCTTCAAAGAGAGGATTCACCTCACTAGAGATGTAGGCGTCATCAAAATCAAATAAAGGGTTCGAATAAATCTTGAAAGTTTCCTTTTGAACTTCTTCATCGGATAGTGACTCGTCATCACTAGAAGTAAAATCATCATCGAGATCAAAAAGGGGATTAGAGAAAGCCAAAGAATCGTCTCCCAAGATGTCGGTGGGAGGTAATGAATCATCACGAGAAAGAGATTCACACTCATCGTCACTATCGGAAGCAACCGTAGGCTCACTTTGGATTGGAATAAGAATCTCATCACAAGGAATAGTGGTAAGACCCTCATCCCCTATGATGAGAGAGGCATCGGTCTCCGTAGTGGAAGAATCGAGAATAGGAGTGGTAGAATCCTTAGGCTCGAGAGCCGGCAAGTCGAGAGAAGGAATTACAATTGCACTAGGACATTGAGCACAAAGATCATTCCAAGAAATAGTATTCTCATCGTCATCATCATCATAATAGAAAGAACGCACAAGAGGCGGAGTATAATCACTAAGATTAGATACTTGCTCTTGTCGTTGTCGTTGTTGCTCCTCCAAAGTCTCGGTCATTCGAATTAAGCCGTCATGAAGTTTCAAAAGAAGGGCTTTTCTTTCGTCATTCAAAGCATTGATTTGTTTAATTCTCTGAGAGGATTGATGATTGAGGGTGGGATGTGGGGGTTCAAAATTTTGAAAACCGGAATTATAGCACGGATGTGGCTCATAATTCATTGGTTGACAATAAGAAGTATCGTGAGGGCCCCCACAATGATTGCAACACGGGTATTGAGAAAAACCCGGTGCATGTTGCGGATAGGGATTGTCATAGACGGGAGAGGGTGAGAAAGTATTGTAAAAGGAGAACTACGAATTTGTTGAATTACAAAATGGACAAAATCCAAATTGTGTATTGTCGATATCAAAACCGCACCGCTCACAAGTACACCATTGACATGTTTGAAAACCATTCCATGGTCTCCCACACCGTACGCAAGACGAATCCATGAAGAATTAAAAATAAGAGGGGTTGAGAAAAAGAATTAAACACAATAGAGGATAAAGAAGAATATTTTTTAAAACTTTTTTTTTTAATGATATATATAGTAATAAAGAAAATAAGACAAAATAAGAAAATATTTTTGATTTTTATAAATTTTATATTTTTTTATTTTTATTTTATTTTATTTTATTTTATTTTTATTTTTAAATTTTTTTATTATATATATATACAAATACGAAAATAAACTTTCAAAAAGAAAGGATCTTCAAGTCACCAACTAAAAGCACAACGCAAACATCGCTACACACAGAGCCGGCAGCGGCGCCATTTGATTGAGTCGTTTTCGTACACCCGAAAGGTTATCGTAGTTCCGACGAAGTGTGAATGGAAATCCGCGTATATGTCTAAAGTTTGATGCTCGAATAAAAAATATTTTGAGTTTTAATTCTAATTGGCAAAAAGTATGTAAAAAAAATATAAAATAGCTAATATATGTAGTACGTACTAATCTAAAAACAAATTGCAAATACCGCAAGTAAAAATATTAAAATGCACAATTAAAATGCAAACGCGATTTTATTAAAATGCTAAACGAAAATGACGAGTAAAAATGCAAAATACTAAAATGCCAAAAATGTAAATGCAAAATTATTCTAAAATTGAAAATGCCAAATTTATTCTAAAAATGTAAAAACTAATTTTTTATACTTTTAATATTTTCTATTTATTTATTTATTAAAAATATTTTTTTTATTAAAGCTAAAATCTATTTTTATTAAATTGAAATCTAATATTTAAATAAAGCTAATTGTAAAATAATACAAAACCTACGCTAGTTTAACAATAAAATGAGTGGTATCTAAATTCTACTTTTATGAAAGCAACTTCTAGTACTACTTATTTTTTACAACTTATACTACTTTTTTCAAAGCTGATGGTTTATATCATCTATATTTTTCTAATTAACTGTTCCAAAATCAGTACTTAACTTCAAGCCAAACAATGCATTAAGCATAGAAACAGAAATAAAGCTAATTGAATTTAGACAAAATAAACTATCAATAAAAAAAAAACAGATTACGAGCTAGCAATACAAAGCTTAAAGGAACAAATATAAGCTACGGAAAACAGCATTAACTAACAGCAATCAAATAGAATTTGGAGCATAAGATTGAACATTTCTCACAGCTCGAATTATCAACATCTCGAATTGAAAAAAAATAAAAATTGAACGAACCTGCCATCCAAGGCCAGCCCGCTGATGACGAGTAGCTAACTGCTTGAACTTGAACCGAAATCTTAAATCGAACCGAGATCGAAATTTGAAGCTACACTTGGCCAAAACTATACCACTTCTCTCACGATCTCTACCCGAACAAGCTTCGAACATTAACAAATCAAATGCTCGACGTGTAAAAAAAATGAACAGTAGCTCATAAGCGAAACACCAACAGTTGGACAGTAAATTTAGGCTTAACTAATTCCACAACTTAATAGCAAATGAAAAATGAGAACAGTTTCTCCACTGAGCCACTAAACCAAATCTACGAACGGTAGTATCCTAAAATAACAAAGTTTATAAAAAAAATGAATATTCTAAACTGCATTCATTCACTAACTTATGAAATCAATATACCAAAACTAAATTAAAACTGCTTACTACCATAATCGAATCAAAACAGAAACACGACCAGAATCTGAATTATTAACCGAAATCGATCTCGAACCAACATCAACATCACTATCTATCACTACTACTTCAGATTCAAACAACAGAATCTAACCATTTAACTCATCCGAAGTTTAACCGAAACATAAACATCTATCTGCTTAGAATTATACCGGAATCTGCCAAACATAAAAATAAATCGAAATCGAAATCTTCAATAAGAACATAAACTGAATATTTAACCATAAATCATCGAATGATATCCAAAAACTAAATTAACTTCAATATTTTTGGGAAGACAAAAATCTGAGACGGATTTGTAAATTTGTTACTGGACTGAATAATAAAAGTAACTGTAACCTACTGCTTGGAAAAAAAAAGAAAACGGAAGAAAGGAAAAAAATAAACTACGAATGTTATCTTTTTCTAAAACCTACCTACCTACGCTATATTCTCTAAAAAAATGAAAGATAAGCCTTTTGCCTCCCAAGGCTGCGTCCCTCTTAAGCATCGCCTGATCTTTCTTAATATCTTGGGCCTGGGCATTTTTGTTGGGCTGTTGGGCTTTACATCATTTGGGCCGTAGTGTTTTTTTGTTTAATTTGAAGCCCATTTGATTATTAATGGGTCGGTCCGACCCATTTAAACGGTGTCGGGTCGGCCCAATAAAATATGAAGATACCGTCGGACTCGATTTTTCGTCTTCTTTCCATGTCTTGTGCTCGTTTTGGTCTTTTTTCTTCGTATTTGCTCCTTTTCTTTAATATTCGTACCTACAATAATAAATAACACATATAAACGATAAATGCACTAAAAATACACGTTTTGCTATTTATTATGCCAAAAATGAAGGGATATTAGCACTAAAAACTTGAATAATGACGTGTCTAACAATCATCATTTGATGGCATGGTTTGCTTCTTAGGAGTTGCAGACATGGGAGTAACAGTAGGCATATTTGGCACATAGATGTGAACATCTTCATCTGATGAAGAAACATCTTCTTGAGTACCTGCATTAGTTGCACTTAACTCCTCACCTGCATTGTTAGTTTGACAATCTTTTTGCAAAGAGTAGTAATCCATGGAGTTAGTTAGATAATCTAAATCAAACATCCAAGCATAACCTATTCCTGGAACATTGGGTTTATTTTCTAAGAATTGACATGAGCATTCTCTTCAACTTTCTTAGTTGCCAAATTGTAAACCCTATATACTTTACTTTGCAATGAATATCCTACAAGATATCCTGGATCAGACTTTCCATCAAACTTTCCCAAGTAATCAAGAGTATTTAGTATGGACACATGACACCCAAAAGGTTTTAAATGACTTATGTTAGGCTTTACATTAGTCAAAAGTTCATAAGGTGTTTTGTTTTGAGGCTTAGTTACTAGGACTCTATTTAACACATAACATGCAGTATTGATTGCTTCAGCCCAAAAGGTATTTGGCAAAAGTGAATCAGCCAGCATAGTTCTAGCAGCCTTAATTAATGTCCTATTCTTCCTTTCAGCTACTCTATTCCGTTGAGGAGTTCTAGGATTACTAAATTTCCTCTTAATTCCTTTAGACCTATAGAATTCATCAAAATCAGCATTCTTAAATTCTGTTCCATTATCAGTCCTAATGATTAAAACCTGTTTAGTGAACTGCTTTTCAACTAAAGTGATAAAATCCTTTAGTAATTCACTTGTTTCACTTTTAAGGGCTAAAAAGAAAACCCAACTGAATCTACTATAATCATCAGTTATGACTAGACAAAAGGTCTTATGGCTAATGCTTCATATAGAAGCTGGACCAAATAAATCCATATGCAAGAGATGCAAAGGTTTTGTCACAGTATTTATAGTCTTGGTCTTACAAGAGGCTCTATGTTGTTTTCCTTTTTGACAAGCAGCACATGTGAAATCATTTTGAAAAGATTTGTTAGGTAGACCTCTAACCAAATTCCTTTTTACCAATCTATTAAGATTCTTAAAATTCACATGACCTAACCTTCTATGCCATAGATTTGACTCATCTAAAGAAGCCTTAGCTAGAAAACATGTAATACCACCTGTTGGAGTAATAGTATGAAGATTAAAGGTGTACATATTTTCTTGCCTGGGTACTTTAAGCAGTATTTGAGATTCCTTGGGCATCTCAAAGTCTTTAGACAACACCAAGCAGTCTTTGTCTGTGAATAGCACCTTGTTCTTCTTATCACACATTTGTGATAATAAAAAGAGATTGAACTCATTCAATTCTTTTACAAAGAAGACATCTTCAAATTCTAACTTTCCTGTGTTGATTTTCCCTTTACTAGTGATTCTACCTTTGCTACCCCAAAGGCTACTGGACCTCCTCTGAATTCTTCAAATTCAGCAAGAAAATCTTTGTTCCCTGTCATGTGTCTTGAGCATCCACTATCTACAATTCCTTTATCTTTTAATTCATCAATGAGATGCCCCTGCACACAAATAAAACTTATTAGTTTTAACAGGGACCCAAGCCACATTTGGCTCGGATCTTGTGGGACCTACACATTTTAGAGTTTGTACTGAAGCATTCCCAGTAATGCTACTTTTACTCTTATACTTCATGGTTTCATTTATGTAGTCAAATTCATAGGGTGACTCTATGTGCTTTGACTTCTTTGACTTAAGTATTGCTTTAGCGGTACTTGCTTTAACACATGGTATCTCTCTTTTAGGAACCCACATTTGTACTGATTTGTTCTTGTCCTTACTTCTAGGTGCTTTAACTTTTTCAAAAACCTTCTTAGAAGTCTTGGAGAACATTGGTTTTACGGACTTTAAACCAACAGTACTTGAGTTTGGTCTAGCAGTACTTGTAGGTTTTGGCTTGCCGGTACTTGGTTTGCCAGACTTTAAGGATACAAGTCCTTGCTTCATAAGTACTGCCCTAGGAACAAAACTTTTGGTAGGATTATTTTTAACCTGTTTAACTACCCTTGCATGATCAAACTTAGGTTTGTCATCTTTAAGTTTCTGTTTCCTATTACCCTGTGCATTTTTCTCATTACTGTTTTTCATGACCCTTTGTGTAGCCTTCTGTTTCACAATTTTATCTTCATGTAATGTACAGTCTTTGATAAAATTACTTATACTACCACAAATATAACATCCTTTTCTTCTTAAAGAAGACCCAAAAGGTTGTTTTGACTTTACTTTTTCAAAACCTAGCCCAACCCTTTTGTTTTTAGTATGTTGTTTATTGTTCTCCAATATCTTGCTAGGGGTTTTTACCTGCTTGGGAGCAGAACTAGTCTTAGATTCCTCATAAACAAAGTTATTCATTAGAGGTGGATAAACAATATTCTTGGTCACATCAGTATCTTCTTGAGACACAATACTAGAGTTAAAGACATTATTAATCTTGGGATCTTCTAACTCTATACTAGTATCATTACAAGGGGGCATAAAAATTCCAGATACTGGTGGAGGAACTGCCTTCATTCCTTCAGCATATCTATCATTTTCAGGTGTATCATCTACCTCACCAGAACTATCAAAAATCCCTTTTGATAAGTCCTTGTTAGTTAAGGTTATCCCAGGTTGATCCTCAATATATCCTAGGCCTGTTTTATCATAATACCCCATTGTGAATTAATCAATTTTCCCAATCCCTTAGAGGATTGTTGCCATTGACTAATCACTTCCCTCTCTTTACAAAGACTGGTTTTTAAAGCTTCATTTTCTGTATTTATTTTTAAAAGTTGTCTTTCAAAAGCTTTTATTTCCACATCTTTTTCCCTCATTTGAAGAGTCAAAATCCTAATTTTCTCTTCATAGTTTTGTTGAGCCTTTTTGTACAAAACTATATTATCCTCAAGTTTAACAAAACCCTCTTTGAAAGCCTCTACTTCTACAGTGCATGTGTTAACCTTTTGATACTATTCCTCTAGTTCTACTTTTAGACTATTAAATTTAAGAATACAATCTTTAAAACAAGAGTGTACCTCAGTATCTTCATGAGAGAGAGCCATTAATCAAAGCTCTTCTTCTTCTTCCTCTTCTGCCCAATTCACCACTCCATCTATAGTAACCAATGCTTTGGTTCCTTTAGGACTCCTGCTGTTTCCTCTTGGAGAGCTTTCAGTTATTCTTGGACTGGTTCTATAGCTGTTCTTGGACTTTAGATTGCTTGTTTCAACTTTATCTCTATTGCATTCTCTTGCAAAGTGTCCATTCCTTCCACAGTTATAGCATTCAACTTTAGACTTGTCATATCCCAATGGCTCATTAGGATCAACAGTCATTTTTCTTCCAGTCTTCTTGAAGAACCTATTAGATCTTACTGACACCATTGCAGCTTGCCATTTAAGATCCATCTCTTCAACATCAGCATCATCCATTTGGAACAAGTCACTGAGAGTTAATCTTGGCATGTTGTCTTGTCCAGCAAAGAATGAGAAGGCATCATTGTCACTAAACAATGGTGAAGACCTTCCATGTGGATTTTGAGAGATCATAGGACTGCTTTCAATACTTTGTGGGTAAGTACTGCTTGTAAGTCCTCCAGCGGTATTTGTGAAGTAAATACCGCTGCTAGATCCACTAGCGGTATTTTGAAAGTAAGTACCGCTGTTCCCATCTGACACAAAAGCCAAGTTAGACTTTAAAGTAGTTGATGTCTTTACTTCAGTGCCTTTCACATCCATCTCATATGCTTTAAGATTGTTGTAGAGATGATCAAATGGAATTGTTTCCAAATCATCTCTTGTGATGAAGTGCATAGCCATTGCTTTCCACTCTGGTGGAACACTTCTTAAGAATTTTAGATTTGCTTCTTCATTAGGAATTACTTGTCCATAAACTGCTAACTGAATAAGAAACTTGCTGAACCTTCCATATCCACCATGTATTCCCTCTATACTGGTAATTGAGAAGTTATCAAATTCTTGCTTAAGAACAATCTTCTTAATTTTCTTAGATTTGTCATTGCCTCCAAGTCTAAGTTTTATAGCATCCCACATAGCTTTGGCATCTTTATAATGATGAAAGCTTGGTAGAATGTCTTCAAAAAGAGCCATAGCCAAAGCAGTTCTAGCTTTTCTTTCTCTGATCTCTGCTTGTACCTCATCAGTAGTCACAACAGGTAGAACATAGCATGTATTGTCTGGAAACTAGTGTAGCTTCTTTGGTGTGTTCCCATTCTTGATAACTTGCCACACAGTATGATCTGTGTGATTCAAGTAGTGTTCCATCTGCATAGCCCAAGTCTCATAATTGTCACATTTGAGAACTGGGAGTTTAACAGCAGACAGAGTATGAGAAGGTGTTGGTGTAGAGGTAGCTACATCATTCACGACTTGAGCACCTTGTGTTGGTGCAGGATGCACAGCTTGTGGTTGTCCTTGAGGTAGAACAGGATCAGTGTTCTGAGCATCATCCAAGTGAGCATTAAAACCATCTGGTTGAGACATTGAGATTTGGTATGTGTGGAGTGTATGGGTTCGTGTTCTTCTTTTTCAGAGTTTCTCAACAAGCTCTGATACCACTTGTTGATCCCTTTGGTTGGATCTATATTCTGCTAAGAATTAGTATAATAGTTTGTAATCAAACTAAAACACTTTGAGCACTCTTACTAAACACTAAATAAGTTATGCGGAATCTAACTTATAAAGCACAGAAGAACAAAATTACTTTTAACTATTCGATTCTCTTATTAATCGACTTGTATGATGTACATGAAAGACATTGTACCTATGTTCCTTTTATAGAGTAAGGAACCCTAGAAACCTTAGAATATTCTATAAAGATAACTATATCACAGACGATATATTATCAATATTCTAACTATTTAGGTATATCACATAAGATATACTCTAACTATAACTATGACATATCTTATACAAAGATATATTCGTCCTAATCATCATAGCAGTACTTAATTTATAAGTAGCAGTACTTACTATGTACCGCGTTAACACTAACGACACTTACATAACACTAACAGTACTTCAAATACACTAACGGTACTTGACACTTAACAAATAATTCCCAACAAGATGGAGAAAGATTGTGAACGTGGCTGAATGCCGACCAAGTACTTAAGTTAGCACTAGAAAAATCACAACAAGGTGCTAGTTATGACTTATTGGTAAGCATTGAAGGGGTTGAAGAATGAAAAAGAATTGTAAAGATAAAGGGTCTAAAGAAAGAAGCCCTCCTTACAACTTTAGGCAGAAACCGAGTCAACACATATGCTATTGAGATCATTTTAATGATGCTCGATATTGAAGATAGACATCATGGACCCAGTGATGCAATGCACAACCCATCCCAGCTAACTCAGATTTCTCCCAAAAGGTATTTGTTTTATTCACACTTAGACAACACATTATCTATCGATTTATTCACTCCGAATATATTGATATTGAAAAGGTGACACTCCTCTCCAGCCTTCGATCACTAAAAATCCAAAATGCACGATCCAGTCTAGAGCCATTTGAGATCATCAAATATCTCATTAGGACACACTTCCATATTTCCTTGCTTCTTCACACACTATGAAAAGTAAGAAATATATTAAGAGTCCTACGCAAAATCTTCATGATCATGCCTGAACATCCGAGTAATACGCAAGTATTTATAATGAAGATGGAAATCCTTCTTGAGCGAACATTTAAAAGCTCATGGTAGGTGACTTGTGCGATTCTTTATGAATCAAACTTGTGATAACTGGAAAGCAACAATTGTTTAATTCTTAATTGAATTTAAACACGTTCCAGACCTCTACGCAATATCTCAGTGATCTTGCCATAACACTCAGAGTGACACCCGAGTGTTCACAGTGATGAGTGGAAATCCTTCTATTGTTAACATCAAACAGCACTTGGTAGGTTACTTGCAAGATTCAATATGAATCAAGCTCGTGACAACTGGAAAGCAACGATGGTGTGATTCTGATATGAGCAAAATCTCATATCAATAAGATCACAAATCACCCTAAAACACAAAGTAAATACCTAACTTTTATACATAAAAGCAGAATTATGGGGTATGTTTTGTGTTTGTGCTTGTTTAGGTAACAAATATACAAATTTGGAGCAAACAAGTGAAATCAAGCCTTAAAGGTGAAGAAAAGACAAGAGAACGATCAAAAGTGACAAGCCTTGCAAAGAAAAGGACCTATCTTGACAACATTTAAAAGATGAAGGACTAAAGTGTAATTTTGAGAAAGTTAAGATCAAAGTCAAATCTGGTCAACCTTCAAGTCAACAAGTCAAAGGATAATTTATGAACAAGATTGAAGTTTGAAGGACCAAATATGTCAAAAAAATGAAGCTTGGAGCTCAATTGTACAATCTGCTAACTACAAGGACTAAAATTGAAAAAATTTGGCTAAGTTTGGGCTTAATCTGTGTGAAGATGAAATAGACCAATGAGGTGGTATTTGTGTGACATGGATTTCCACATATCCCACTCACAGCCGCCAGTAATAAATAAACCCAATCACAACAGTAGCTTCCACTCACACTCCATCAACCAATAGAAAATCAACATTTTGATATGATCCGTGCCTTCTTTCATCATCCAATTAGAGATTGCCACTTGTCACTTTTAAACTATTATGAACCCAGAACTGAGATCAAGCTACACTATATTTCAGAGAAAGATATCAACATGAAAGTTGCTCATCTTCAAGAGAGGAATACAACGAAAGCAACCAATTAGCTTGAAACTTACTCAATCAAAAACCCCCAAATGGAGTTCTTCAACGGCTATGAACAACTGGGATAATTAAGCCATGTGGGAGGAATCTATTGGTTGCAACACGTCACCAGACTCCAACTCACAAGATCCCAACCTCTATAAATACCCAATCAAGCTTTCATTTCATGTATGTAGTTAGTGTGTGTTTTTTTCACACACTTGTAGAATTCTCTCTCAAATTACTTAGCATTCAGTTAGAACTCCTCTTAGGTGACTGACAATCACTTAAGAGGTAGTTAGTTAGTTGTAACCGACTTGTAACTACTTTACTTCCATTAATAAAATTCAACCTTCACTTTCACTCAATTCTCATTCTCTTACTTGCATTATCATACTCCTAGTGTTATTGTGTTGTTCTTTTGATCATTCATGATCAATGGAATGATTTGATGATGTTTTGAAGACTTGTAGCTGGTTCATAATTGACTTACAGTTCATTTTAGTCCATTTTTAGCAATGTAGCAGGGGAGATGATTGTAGCAGATTATGGTGTTGATATGATGGTGATTGGTTGTTAATTCATGGTGTTTGTTGATCTTAATAAGCTCAGCGCTTATTACTCCATCAAAGGAGGCTTCTAAAGCTAAAAGGAACACAATTTTCTTGTTTAAATTCCACTCAATTGTCTTGCGTGCTAAATTCCTAGTGTAACTCTTAATTGTTGAACTGAAAGTGTGATTAGCTTAATTATAGTGTGATCTGATTTGATAACTTGCTTGTAGTTTAACAGCTTCTCATTTAGTTTTACTTGTTAAATTTTGGTATTTCATCAGTCTTAGTTCATTAGCTATTCATTTTGTGGTTTAACCAGTAAACTAGTTGGATTTTGCTCTTAAGCCAATTCATTTCATACACTAAACAAGTTTTGATAAGTCATACTAGCTTTCATAAACAATTGCTTAAAAATCATTTGAAAAAGTTCATAATCAGATTTTAAAGTGGTGTTTGGTTTTAGATCATTGTGGAGATTCAGCTTGTAAAACCTGTTCTTTTGAGTTTATTTACACTAAATCAGTTAGTGTGAGTATTTTGGTCAAGCTTTGTAGTCAAAACAAAGGTCAAACAGGTAATTGACCTTGAAAAAGTTTGGGTCAATACTTGAACAAGTTATCAGCCAAAACAAACACCTTTTGATTCCATGGCATTTGCTTGTTAGTAGATTAATTTAGCTAAAACCTGTTTCTACTTGTAGCTTAACATCCAAACTTTCAGTCTTTACAAGGAAATTCTACAGTATTAAGTTTTGAGTGTGTTTTCAGCTTAATAATAAGCCTTAGAGCAAATTGCATTCTCTGTGATTAATAGCATTCTGTTTGTTCAGTTCTCACAATCTACTTTATTAATCACTTGATTTTCTTTCACAAAACCATTTGCAAACATGTCTTGAGTGAATCCTGAAATTTTCAGCTTTTTAATATTTTTGGTCAAACCTTGGTTAAATAAGCATTGTTGGCTTATTGAGGATTCCAGCTTATTCTGTTGATGATTTTCAAAACTCAAAGACATTCCAAGCTTCTTTAGACTTGATTAATCAGTTTTATCAAGAAAATCATAAAGTGGATGTCTGGATTCGATTTTAGCTTATTGTGAGCTTATTGGAATAAGCTATCCAGAGTTTTAACAGCTTTAAACAAAATTCCTTTTACCAGTCTAGCTCAATCTTGATTTTAAGCACTTTAGTGAAAATCAGATCCATTTTGGTTGGATAATAAGCTCAAACGAGCTTATTCAAGTGTTAGTGCCCGTTTTGTGAAAAGTTTATACTTTTATTGCACTTTGGTCCTTCAGTTTTAAACCTTTGTTAATTTGTTGCTAAACTTCCAATTTTAGGTTTTGCAAAAGTTAGTCCTTACATTTATGTTTGTTACAAATTTGGTTAGTTAGTTTTGAAGTTTGTTAGTTTGTTTGATTAGTTTGTTATATTTTTCACATTTGGTCCCTAGACTTTCTTATTTTACATTTCTAGTCCCTAAATTTTCATTTCATTTACATTTCAAGTACTTTTACATTTCATGCATTAAATTCTTGTACTTTGTGAATAGTTTGTGGTACTTGCACTTTGTTTTACGGATATTATAGAGCTATACTATTTTCTCTTTTTACGTGTTTGATTGAATTAGACCTAGAATCCAAATAATCCTTTAACAACCAAAAACAATTTCAAACTTGATATTAGTGGGCCTTTCAATTTGTCTTGAGTCGAGAAAAAACGAACTTGCAAAATACTCAAAATTAGGTTCTTAATTGAATTTCACTTGTTCCAGGAACATGAATTGACGGCTTCAATCATGCGGATAATTCTATCCAAATGATTCACTCTTTACGTTCGCAGTCAGCTTTGGATGGTCGAGTAAAGAGAACGGGTTTACCCGCGAAATCTTGTCAAGGAGATTTTTAATTAAATATATCTGCCACAAGTACGATATTTTATATCGTCCAACAGTCTTCATCGACCGGAGGTAAAATGCTCCTAATGAGGTAATAATATCCAAGGTTACTGCCGATCCCATCCAACTGACCTTGCCTACCTATGACTCCGTTTCGAAGGTGATGAAAGGTGAAAAACTGCTTGCCGAGGCGTTGGATGCGAATATGATCAAGGCACAGGATGGGAAGAATGCTCGCGGGGAGGCCCTCCGCGCCATGATCGAAGAAGGAAAAAAGATATAGGGGAGTTCCTACCTCCGTTGTAATTTACCTTGTAAACATTTGTATCTTTTATTCGTCCGTGTATGTATACGGCTAAGACTGATGTTTGAAGTAACTTGCCATATGTAAGTCCGTGATAACCATGGCTATTTTGTTATGAATTTGAAACTTGTGTATTTTTTTGTTGGATATCATATACCTACACTGCATGACATGTCACGTCTTACTCAAAAGAATACAATCAAGTCTATATTTTACTAGACGTGCAACGTGTGTCTTTACTATGCAAAGCATTGCGTGAGTGCAGCATACGGAAACTTATCACAACGTCTTGTGAGTAAGGTGTCTAGCAAGGATACATGATCCGCGTCGCTGGGGTTGCATCCCTCTTATGCGACAAGTTGAATTATTAGGTTCACTTAATCCTCTTACCCCGCCTGGAGGCGTATAGTACATGTACGGTTATTGAATGAATGCATATGAATGAGACATGGCATATTATAATAATAACAACTAAATCCATATGACTAATAGAATCTAAAGAATAACCAAACAATTTGCACGAAAACTAGTCGTGGAGCTAGCTAGGCACCACGTCATTTTATTAGAACGTTTACATTTTTTGTTTAGACAAGAATGGGAAGCCCTAAAAACAAAAAAACCTATAAAAGTATAAGAAACAAAACAAAGAGAACACATGGATCTTCATTAAAGCCAGATATAGAGAAGTGTCCATGCGGAAGCCGTAGCTTTCAAAGATAGCACCTTTTGAGATTGGAGATATTCCATGTGCGTTCCTGATCGCGGCCATCCATGTCACGTAACTTGTACGCGCCCCGTCCTAAGGCTTCCGTGACCTCATAAGGTCTTTCCCACTTAGGGCCCAACTTTCCTGTATTCTCCGCTCGACTTGCTTCGTTAGCACGATAGACATAATCTCCCAGTCGAAAAGAAACACCTTTAACCTTGGCGTCATAATAAGCCTTCATCCGAGCCTTGGACTTGGCCTCATTGATAGCCACTATCTCCCTTTTTTCCTCCAACATATCCAGATTGATCCGGAGTTGCTCGTCATTTGTGACGACATTAACCTCCGCCGTGCGGATGGTAGGCATTCCCCGTTGGCTGTTTTGATCATAGTCCTATGTGCCCATAGAACATGTGGCAGTTCGTCCACCCATTTGGCACTTCGTTCCTCCAGGCGTGCCTTGATGCCTTCACCCACGCTTCTATTTTCTCGCTCCACAAGACCATTTGTCTGCGGGTGTTTAACAGATGCGAAGCGCCGTTTGATACTCAATGCCGCGCACCAGTCCTTGAATGGATTATCCGCGAATTGCTTCCCGTTGTCCGAGATGATTTCTCCTGGTAAGCCAAAACGGCACACAATGTTTTCCCAAACAAACTTTTTAACTTGTTTGCCTGTGATGGATTTGACTGCCTTGGCCTCTATCCAGCGTGTGAAATAGTCCATCGCGACAATCAAGAACTTAACTCCCCCCGCAGCTACGGGGAAAGGTCCTGCAATGTCGATCCCCCACTTATAGAATGGCCATGGGGATGTAATAGGTGTAAGTTCCTGCTACGGATGTCGTGGTACTGGTCTGTGCACTTGGCAATCACTTCATTTACGAATCATGTCGCATGCATCCCTATGCATAGTAGGCCAATAATATCTTGTGCGTAGGGCTCGAGCCACTACGGATCGGGGACCCGCGTGCATGTCGCATAACCCTTCATGTATCTCACTGATCACATAAGTAGCCTGGCGTGGCCCAACACACCGCAACCACGGCTGCAAGAAAGAGCGCTTGTAAAGAATACCTTCTCGAAGCTCGAAGTGCTGCGACTTCCTTCTGATGTGCCGTACCGCCTTTTCCTCGTCCGGAAGGGTTTCATTAGTCAAATAGTTGACGATCGGGGTCATCCATGTAGGTCCGTCCTCCTCAACTATGGCTACAACTTCCCCTTCTGCTATAGACTTTTCCTTAAGTATTTCCACCAAGACTTGCTTGGATAAGTGGGCGAAACTCGTGGACGCGATCTTGCTAAGAGCGCCCGCCTTCTTGTTTTCACCTCTCGGTACCTGCTTGATAGAAAACTAGTTGAAAGCCGCAATGAGTGACTTGACTTTCTCCAAGTATCGAACCATGTTGTCCTCCTTAGCTACGTATCCTCCCAGAATGTGGTTCGCGACAAGCCGTGAGTCCACGTAGGCCTCAAGGTTGCGGACTCCCATTCTAGCGGCGATTTTTAAACCCGCAATCAACGCTTCATATTCTGCCTCATTGTTCGTGGCTGTGAACTCAAAGCGAAGGGCGTACGTAAACTCCATTCCTTCCGGATTCGTAAGGATTAGACCAGCTCCTGACCCATCCGTACACGAAGATCCGTCCATAAATAACACTCATGGTTCTGCTGGAGTTTCGTCTTGCTGTACGATTGGTCCCTCTTCCTCCGGCTTCTCTATCAAGAAATCCGCCAAGATTTGGCCTTTAACAGCCGTCCTTGGTCTATAAGATATGTTGTGTTCTCCCAACAGAATGCTCCACTTTTGTAGCCTACCTGCCACATCTGGTCTAGAGATGATTTGTTTTATTGGTTGATTAGTAATGACTACAACTGGGTGCGCCTGAAAGTATCGGCGCAACAGTTTTGTAGCAAACACTAATGGCAAAACCAATTTTTCCATAGAGGAGTAATTCAACTCCGGCCCTTGTAGTGTTCTACTTATGAAGTAGACCGGATTTTGGACTGTGTCCCTATCCGTCATAAGTACCGCACTTATTGCTCCATGTGTGGCTGATAGATACATAATGAGCTCATCCTTTGGCCGGGAGCTACTAGCATGGGGAGAGATGCGAGGTGTTGCTTGAGTTGACCAAAGGATTCCTCAGCTTCCTTTGTCCACCGGAAGTCTCCCTTCTTAATGCACTTCTTGAGTGTTTTGAATAGGGGGAGTGACTTCTCTGCGGACTTTGATAAGAACCTGTTTAGCCCGGCCAGCTTCCCATTTAAGGACTGCACCTCTTTCCGTGTCTGAGGGGATGGTAGCTGTATTACTGCGTCCGTTTTTTCTGGGCAAGGTTTGATGCCATTTGGATCAATCATATATCCAAGGAACATTCCTTCCGTTGCCCCAAACGTGCATTTCTTTGGATTTAGCTTCATATTAATCCTCCTCAATGTGTCAAATGTCTCTTGGACATCTCAGAGAAGTGCATCCTCCGTATGACTTTTGATGACTAAGTCATCCACATAGACCTCCAGGTTGCGACCTATCTGTGAGTCGAAGGCTTTGTCAACAAGCCGCTGGTATGTTGCCCCGACGTTCTTTAGTCCGAACGGCATTTTTGTATAACAGTATACGCCTTGACTAGTATGGAACTCCGTCTTCTCTGCGTCCTCTTCCGCCATCTGGATCTGGTGGTATCCTTTATATGCGTCTAAGAAGCACTTAAAGGGGTATCCACATAGAGATCCCACCTTCCAGTCAATCTCTGGTAACGGGTAACAATCCTGTGGACAAGCTTTGTTCAGATCCGTGAAATCCACGCACATGCGCCAGCTTCCGTCGTGCTTTTTGACCATGACTGGGTTGGATAACCACTCGTGGTAGTATACCTCGTGCATGATACCCGCATCCACCAGTTTCCGTACCTCATCCAATATCACTTGGCTGCGCTCAGGTGCCTGACCGCGCTTCTTTTGCTTGACGGGTGGGTATCCCTGGCGGATCTGGAGCCTATGTTCTGCCATCGCGCGCGATACGCCCGTCATATGCTTGGGTTCCCATGCGAATACATCTAAGTTTGCCTTCAAGAGAGAGCACATGGCCCTCTTGCCGTTATCCGAGAGTGTTCCCTCTATGGACACCTCTTGTTCCGGGTAGTCAGGATGGATTGCCACCTTCCAATTGGGAGGTGGTGATCCGTCCTTGGGGGGAACAAGTGGAACCGGTGTTGTCACGGTATGACACTCGGATGCTGGTACGATTGTGTTATAGATGGTGACAATTCCTCCTTCCATAGGGAATTTGATCATCCCGTGTGCCGTGGAAGGTACCGCCCGTATGGCCAGGATACCTGGTCTGCCTATGATCCCATTGTATGGAGAGTGTGAGCGTATCACCATGAAGTTCATCCACGCCGTGGTGGAGTGCTCTTCATTCCCAATGGTTACAAGCAGACGCAGTTGCCCTATTGGCCAGATGGTGTCTCCACTAAAACCAATGAGCGGCGCCGTGGCCGTGACTAATTGGCTTCTTATTTCTGTTCGTAACTGTACGAAACAGTGTTCGTACAGTACTTCTGCCGATGACCCTCCATCCACATACATACGACGAACATTGTGTGTTCCAATGCTTATCTCAATAGTGAGAGGCGCATCAATCACATTGCTTGCTGTGATGGGAGGGAATGAGATTTCTCTACCGCGTGAAAATTTTTGACTAACTTTCTGCCTCGTACGGCGCTGTCTGGATTGGATCAAATATATAGTTTAAGGTTTGTCCTTTTGAGGATCATTCTTGTCATACTTCTTGTTGTCTTTTCCATCCTTCCAATCCTTGACCAAATGCTTGAGTTTACCTGACTTGATCAGTGACTCAATGTGCTTCTTGAGCTGGATACATTCCTCCGTACCATGGCCCTTGTCGTTATAGAATTCGCAAAAACGATTTCCTTGACGACGGTCCAGCGGAGTCGTCATTGGGGGAGGTCTTGGGAAATTGTCCCCTTCCGTCAGCAAGATCTCCCGGTAGGACATCTTTAGAGGGGTAAACTTAACGTCCGGTCGTCCTCCCTTGTTTTGGCTCTTGTAATCTGAGCCCCTCCCATTGTTCTGGTTGTTTTGACCGCCCGACTGTCTCCTGAACTGGTGGTTCGATCGGTAGCTGTTTCCTTTTGAAGGATAGGCCGCGGCTACCGCGGTTTCTCCCTCTATGAAGTTTCTGACCCTTTCCATGAGGTCGTCATACCTCTCCGGACGCTTGTCATTGAGACGTCTGATTAATTCCCTGTCTGTTATGGCATGCATATAGTCGGAAATTTTCAGGAGTTCCTGCATTGTCTTTGTGCGTGTGCACTCGTCATTGAAGCGTTCAGTGAAGGCCTCCGTAGACTCCCCCAGCCGTTGCTTGACGGTTGCCAATGAGACCGGGTCTCTATTATACTTCTTCCGCTGAGTATAATTATTCTTGAACGCAGTACGTAGTTCAGTAAAACTATCAATGCTTCGCGGATGGAGTCCCTCAAACCAGTCACGAGCATTACCGATCAGGGTTGAATTGAACATTTGGCACCATATAGGCATGATCCAACGCTCAGTTTTTGCATGCGTATCAAATATCTTGAGGTGATCATCCGAATCACCAGTTCCATCATAAGTCTTGACACACGCCGGCATGCGACGTTTTGTATCCTCGGAGTAATTCCGTATGCGGAGAGTAAAAGGATCTTCCCTAGGATCTGCCCATGGACGGGTGAGGCTAGGGTCACACCACGGACGGGAAAGATCTTCTGCTTCCGTCTCTCGGTAATAGGGGCCGCCATAGTACTCCTCGTTGTCTGGTGGTGGTGGAGGAGTACGCCTAGGTCGGCGACGCTTGGGCGGATGGTCATCCGAGTCCTCTCCTGATGGACCGGGAGAAGGAGGTGGTGCCCCATCTTTTGGGTGAGGGCCGCTCTTGTGAAAAGAGCCAGGAGCCTTCTTCCTGGTATTCATCCTATCCCACACGCTTGTGCGGCGATTGGTTCTGGTCAGTTCCAGATCTGGTCGTTCGGGTGAACCGTCGGACTTCTCTCCCTCTTCTCTGGACTGTATTAGTTCCTGCATGAGACGATCCCCTATGCGTTCGAACACATTCCTGGGTTGGGAGTTTCCTCAAAGAGGCTCCGCTCCTGAGGTCGTATCCTTCTCTTCCTCTGAGTTTGAGAAGAGGTGCTTGGTCCGGCATTGCCAAAGTTGAGTCTAGATTGGAGGTCCCTCACTAGATTCAACCTTGATGCAATCCCTGGGACGATCCTATCAAAGTTCTGCGTGAGAACTCGAGTGAGATCTTCCTCGCTGAGTGGTTCAACCTCTACTTCTTCCTCGGTCGATGGTTTGTGCGGCTCCTTGTTAGGGGGATTGGGCGCACTCCCTGGATCAGGATTATCCAAGGTCGAAGTAGGTGGTGGGGTCATGGAGAACGTGCTTGTCACCCCCATAGACTGAAGACCACTCCGGTTGTTTGGTCCGCCAGCTTGATGGCTAGGGGATCGATTGGGAATGAGTATCCCTTCCCCTTGGGATTTCTGATTTCCAGGATTTGTGTTCCTGGAATTTCCCTGCGGATGCCCCTTCGTCATTGAGAATTCAAGATGAGATGTTTGCTCTAGCTTAGTGTAATGGTCCCACGGGTGGCGCCAACTTGTTGATACAAAAGTTGGGTGATCCTTGCTAGACCCGAATTAGGCTTAATTCGGGTTGGCTGGACTCCGGCTCCTGCACCAAGTGAATCGTATGGTTGGGATCCTGCACACTAAACAACACGCGTTAGGCTTACCGTGGGAATGTTTCCCACGATTAGACTCTGGCGTGAGAGTAAGTAATCGGTTAGGGTTATAGGAATAGGATGAGGGTTGAGAGTGTGTAGAATATAATACCTTTATGGAACCCTTAGGGGTTCCTTATATAGGCAGTGAAACCCTAATGGGCTGTCACTGATGCTTCGGCCCCAAGGCAAGGATAATCACCAGATTTAGATTGATTGTTATCTTCTAATTATGGTGAGTGAATATCCTCTCCTTTGGGATAAATCCTAATCATAGTAGGAGTATGATTCTGTCTAACCCTGCACCGGGCATGCCGGGTCGTGGGCCGCACACGTGTGTGCGGTTACTGTTCATCCAAGCCCATAAGCTCAAATAACATTATTCCCACCCATCTGTGATGGGCCGGATACGGGTAGTACCTGTGGGCCGGGTTCATGACCCGGCTGGGGACTATACGTCATCAGCTACCGAATTAGAATGAAATGTTCAAATCCATTTCATTCGTGTCTACTTATGTTGCGGCATTTGAAGACGATGGCGTTGCGGAATCCGAAAAGAAGTTGTCCACGCATGCTTATACTTTATGCACTTAATACTTCATCTAATTCTAGAAAGCCTAAAAGTCAAGTCTTCTGCTGTATCAAACTCTGAAGCTTTCAAGAATTATGAAGGTATAAGTATGTGGGACATGAAGTCACGAAGAGGGGATGATCACAAGTGAAGGATGCACAAGATCTAGGCAAGAGATTAATACTCAAGATTGATATCTAAGATCACATCAACATGTTCACCAGAAAAGAAAAAAGAAAAGAAAGACGAAGACTACGAGCTCAAGACAAGCATAGTATGCTAGGTTTATTTTATTATTGTAACTAGGGTAACGCCCTTGTTTGGAGTGACCTCCCTTAGGGGGAGATTGTTGGAAATACGTTTTACGTATTAGAAAGGATCGGTCACTCCAACAATAGTCTAAGTAGTAGCTCGTAGTTTAGTTAACTTATTATTAAACAAATAAGGCCAAGCCAAGCCTAAAACTTGTGTAGGTCGGCGGCCCAATCTAAGCCCAAACCCATCTCATGGGCTTGGGTATATAAACCCTCTCCTTAGTTGGAGAGGGTGTTGGTTCACATTATTTTCACATAGTAGAAAGTGTTCTCTATATACTTTCTCTTTCTAAGTGTGTGTGTTCTTACCATCTTTCTATCTCTTTCTCTCTCTAAACATAAGCAAGATTTACAATATCTTACAAATGGTATCAAGAGCCATGGGATGATTGTATTGTTATGTGTTTGTGTTCTTGATTTTTTTGCCTATTTTGATCTATTTCATTCGTACCAATTTTTTTTGTGTTTTTATGGTTTAATCTTGATACAAATCATCTACATACTTGTGGTAGTGATTTGGTATTCTTAATTTGGTTAAAAACAAAAAATCCTTAGATGTTTGATTCATTTTTTAGCTAAAAATCTCAACTTAGTTGTGTACTATCCGAGAACAGTGGAACTTGTGCTCACGTATTGCGACAGACTCCATCGCAAAAACCTAAGGGTTTCCACATTACGATCAAGGATTCCGATCACAAATTGCGATCAAGGATTCTGATCACACATTGCGATCAAGGATTCCGATCACACATTACGATCAAGGATTCCGATCACACATTGCGATCACATATTGCGATCACATTGCGATCAAGCATTGCGATCACATTGCTATAAAGCATTGCGATCACAATTGCGATCACATTGCAATCACTATTGCGATCACATTGCGATCAGTATTGAAATCACATTGAGACAAGGACATTCTGATCACATTCCGACGAGACTTAATTTTGGCATTGCGATACAGTGACAAGTATTCCAAGATTTTTTTAAAACGTGTTTTTGAAAATTTTTAACTCGTGTGTAATTTTGTCTTGGAATTTTTGGTTTATCGAGAACAATTTTTAGAGGATTTCAACATTATTTCTCGAATTCAACACACAACAACAGACACATTTACTTTCTCTCATTGTTCGATCAACGTTTGTAAATCTTAACTTATCGAAATGGAGTACACATCTCTTACGGATAAGTCGATCCTCTCGGGTACGGATAATCGTCCACCAATGTTGGTGAACACTATGTACGAGGATTGGACTTCCCGAATGGAACTTTACATGTTGAACAAAGAGAATGGACATCTCATTTGGGCATCGGTACTCAATGGGCCTGTAGATTATGGTACTGTGACGGAAGGTACATTTACTCGTCCTCGCACAATGGATGAATTAACTGGAGATGCTAAGATTCAAGACAAGTGTGATAAACAAGCAACTAACATCATTCTCCAAGCCCTTCCTCCAGATGTCTACAAACTTGTGAGTAAACATAAAGTTGCCAAAGAGTTATGGGATAGAATTCGTGTTCTAATGCAAGGCACCTCGTTAACTAAAGAAGAACGAGAGCGAAGATTTATGATACATTTGATAAGTTTGCCTATGTTCCCGGGGAGACTCTCAATGATTACTATTTGAGATTTACTCTATTGTTGAATGGGCTCAATATCTATGGCATGGAAATTCCTACGTTTCAATTAAACACCAAGTATTTTGTTGGAAATACGTTTTTAACGTATATTAGAAGTATCAGTCACTCCAACAATATTATTAAACGTTGTAGGCTCGTAGTTAGTTATTTACTTTGTATTATGTAAAAGCCTAGCCCATGGAAATGTCCATGGGTTGGAAGGCCCAAGCCCACCAAGGCTTGGGGGGTATATAAACCCTTTCCTTTGAAGGAAAGGGTGTTGGTTGTTTTATTTTCTCAAGGAATACACATAGTTTTCTCTCACTTCTCTCTCTAGTTTCTCTCTCTATAAAAACATCAACCCTTTTGAAATACAAAGATTATCACGATTCTACAATTGGTATCAAGAGCTATGGGATGAAATATAGGTTGGTCTTTGTGTTGTTCATGCTTATTTAAGCATTTCGTGGGTTGTTTGATCTTTTTTACCAAAGCTTCAAAAATTTTCGTGTTTTTTAGTGTTCTTTGTGATCCGTATACCTTCTTCATAGTAGTATTAGTGATTTGGGTATTTTGGTTTGGGTTAAAACACTAATCTCTTGGCTTAAAGTTGCGAATTTCTTTGGCTAAAATTTGCGAAATTCATCTTTCCATTGCAACTGACTTCATCGGAATAGCACAGGTAAGTACAGCTTGATCGCAATAACCCTAGGGTTTTACTTTGCGATCACAGGTATTGCGATACCCCGTATTCCGACGTATATTGCGATCGCTCATTGCGATCGTGGATTGCGACGGAATCAAGGCTTATTGAAACGTCACTCTGCCAAAAAGTTCATTTCCATATTGCGATAGCCCTCATATTCCGATAGGTGTTACATTGCGATACTTGTCTCATTCCGATACGAGTATTCATCGTGACAGATCTCATATTCAGACAGTGGACTTATTACGATAGAAGGGGTATTCCGACAGACCTTATATTCCGACAGTGGACTCATTGCGATAGAAGGGGTATTACGACTGACCTTATATTGCGACAGTGGACATTCCGATACTAGAGACATTCCGATAGAATTTGCTTTTTGGGATAAAAAGTTGCATAACTTGGAGGATTTTTTCTATTGTGCATTAATTTGGTAATTTTCAAAAACACACACAACAAAAAGATAACAACATCTTTCATTCAACAATACCAAAACACATAACCTTATTTCATTGCTCGATCATTTTTGATAATCTTTATTCAAGGGATCATAAAATGAATTCAAATTCATATATGCCAACAATGACATCGCTTACCGACATTTCAATCATCTCGGGTACCGACACTCGCCCACCGTTGCTCATCAAAGACTTATTTAAAGCATGGCAAGGTCGCATGAAAACTTACATCATGGGTAAACCCAATGGTAGACTTATGCTTCAATCCATTGAAAAAGGTCCACTCGATTGTGGAGAAGTTACTGTCAACAATGTGACGCGGCCAAGGTTGTATCATGAGTTACCAGATGCTAACAAACTCATTGCCGATGTAGATGAAAGGGCCGTTCAGACAATACTTCAAGCTATTCCACCCGATATCTAGCGAATGGTAAGTGAACACACAGTGGCAAAGGATCTTTGGGATCGCTTAACTGTTTTGTTACAAGGGACTTCATTCACTAAGCAGGAACGAGAGTGTCAATTGTATGACTTGTTTGATAGATTCACATACATTCCAGGGGAAACACTTCATGACTACTACTGGCGTTTCACCACTTTGATGAATGATATGGACGTGTATAATCTAAGGATTGCTCAGTTTCAACTAAACACCAAGTTCTTGAACACGTTACCCCAAGAGTGGAGTCAATATGTCACCGATGTTAAGATGATTCGAGATTTGCACAAGTCAAATTTAGATCAACTCTATGCTTTCTTGCAGAAACACGAGAAGCACGTGATCCAAAAACGCATCTCTCAGGGATCTTATCAAGAACCATTGGCATTGATGGTAAATCATCCAACATTGTCATATCACAACTCTCCGTTTGCTTTGGGACACCAATCTTCCTATCAACCTTTGTATCAAACTCCAAGCTTTCCACAGTATTCAATCTTGCCACAACCACCTACATCTTATCAACAAAAATACAAGCAACCAGCAACATCATCACAAGGAGATTCACATCACTTACCTTATGCTTCACAACCGTATTCACCTTATCAACCTCCATCAAACCCTGCCATCACCTTTCAACAACATGAGGCTCCTCAACCCCATTACTCACAACATGTTAGTGTCCCTTCAAATCAGCTTGTAGCTCAACCAACACCAGTATTCTATTGTGAGGATGAGATTCTTGTCCCTGAGTTTAGACAAGGGGATAATCCTACTGATATACTTGCTCAATTGTCTGCTTACATCACTAAAGCGTTGAACAAACGAGGTTACAGAGGACCTTCTCCAACAAACAATCAGTTGAGGAACTCTTCTAACTCTCGACAACAAGCTACAATTCAAGATGGCAGAGAAACGGTGCAACCACTTTAGGGGAGACCAAGCTCATATAATGCTGGTACACGTCCATCTAACACTGCTGCTACAAGGGGCAATAACACTATCAAAATGAAGATGATAATATGTTATAACTGCAAAGGGGAAGGGCACATGGCTCGAGAGTGTAAGCAGCCCAAGAGAAAAAGGGATATCACATGGTTTCAGGAGAAGATCTACTTGGTGAATGCTCAAGCCCAAGGACGTGATCTCGATGAAGAAGAGTTAGCATTTCTCGCAGATCAGGAGTTGCGAACACTAGCGGTCTCACAGCAGCCATCACAAACAATGTCGCATATCAATGTGATGATCTGGATGCATACGACTCTGACTGTGATGATCTCAATACAACCAAGGCAGCTCTCATGGCAAATCTTTCACTTTATGAAGCTGACACAATTTCTGAGGTACCAAATACTGCCACGGATACTAGTATTGTACCTTATCAAGTTGAGCAAGTGTCCGAGTATCCGGAACAGCCTCCGGTGGTTAGTAACTCAAACGAGGAGACAAACAATGATAGCAATATCAATGCAAGTCCCCAGACTTTGAGTGAACCACAATCGGGAGCTATTACGACCACAAATTTGTTTGCTCAGCCCGATTTGGTTATGGTGTCGATATCTATGCTTGGCCAAATGAATAATGCGGTCCTTGAAACCCTTAGTGTTAATCAGACATTATCTGGCGAGCTTGCTTTGTATAAGGAAAAGGTTAAAACCTTGGAATTAACTCTAGTGACCACTACCTTAACCAATCCTGAATTTGATAGGTTTAGGAAAGTCCAAATGGATAATTTGCTAGAAACTGAGAGTTTAAGAACAAATCTTTCGAAAGAACTTAAAGAAAAAGAGTCAGTCGTAAATAATTTTCAAAAACTACAAACGGATTTCGATATTCTCGAGTCTAAAAGGGTTGAAACGGAAATTAAGGCGTCTGAGAAAGTTAAAAAGACTGAAGTTTTGCTTTTAAAACAATACTCTGCTTCACATTTAGTACACTTGTTTCATTCTTCTTTTAAAGAATTCACTCTATCGCGTCTAATAGACCTACCACCTAACCCGGGGTATGTAAAGCAAGCATTTAACCACAATCCACGACTTTATGATGCAACAAAGTTAGGATTGGTCTTAGATCCGATTGTGTTTTCAAACGAATCTGAGAGTATGTCACTACATGAAGAGAATCGGTCAAAAGTAATTTTTACATATTTGAGTATGATTATGCACAACTTAATGCAACGTATGCAAAAATAGATCTTAGAATTCACTTCAATATGCAAAAGGAATTTATTCATACACTAGCTTACATGCCTACTAGAGAAAGCCTTAGTATACTTCCTACACTTGTTAATTCGGACGAACCTAAGGAAATTCCTAAGAATCTTCCCCCGGTAAGTATGGTATTGCTGAGCTTGGAAGATATTCAACGATACCACCTAAACGGATTTGACAAGGTCATCCAGGAATGTACGACTTCAACGGCTCAAACCGTTGGAGAATGGGCTTTCTAACACATGAAAACGGTGTTTGAGAAAGAGATCGTTCCGTTTGTAGACAATATTAAAGAGGGATTTTTAGATCTTGGGGAAAATCTTAGTTTCGAAATGGGTGAAGTTCGAAAAGTTTTTTATGAAATAGATGATGCTTATGAGCAACATTTAATTGAGAAAGAAAAGATTTTGTCCGAATATGACCGATTCTTAGAACATATAGTGTCTCTCGAAGTGATGCAAGTTGTTACTATTGAATTTACTTTTGTGATGACATCTGCTATGAATAAATGTGATGATGTGCATGATATATCTGTTAATATTGTTGAACCTGTGAATAATGTAGATAATCATTCTTGTCATGAATCTAATGCTGAATTTTTAAAGCTTCAAGATTCTTATAACTCACTTTCAAAACGTTTTGATGAGCTTCAACAACATTGTATATCTCTTGAAATTGAAAATCAATCTAGAAATGAAACTCTTTCAAAAACAAATGATTGTGAAAACTCCGTTGAGACTAGTGACAAGATGATTCAGCTGGTTCAGGCATTAGAGGAAGAAGTTATGAGACTTAAGAGAGAATCCGTAGAAGAGAAACTGCAACTAGAGGCTGCAAAGATTAAAAATCATCCCCTAGAAGATAGAATTACTTCTATGCTATGGGAGTTTGATAAAGTAAAGTAGGGTTTTTCACAAATTTATGGTTCGTTAGAAGATCGCTTCGCTATTAATGCGGCAGAGCAAAAGTCACTCGTTGACCAACTGAACCATAAGTGTGAGGAAATCTCTGACTTAAATATTCAACTCATAGACAAAAACATGGTTTTGGCTGAATTAAAGGAGACACTTCAACTCAAAGGACAAGAAGTTGTTGATAATCCAGCTACAATCTCTGCCCTGACCTCTAGTGCTCCAAAAAACAACAAGGTGGTGATCACTAAGAACCCGTACAATAAGAACAATCCACTATCATATAAGTTATATCTGGAGCATGCAGTTAAGTACGCGGATCTTGCTAGGGAAGTGGTAGATGATCTTTATGAACTTGATCCTAGGAATAGTGACTATTACCATGCTCAGGCTTACATTGAGAGGGTACAACAATGCTTAGAGCACTTAAAGTACATAGGACAACTGGGTTCTGCACCACTTAAACAACAAACCACCACCATTGCCATGACTCTATTCAATAAGAATCCAGGATCTAAGCCTATATTAAACACACCCATCAAGGCTAAATCAAAATCTGTCACTAATGTTCCCTTGGCTTCTACAGGAGTAATTATGTCTACTAAGGCTAAAGGATCTCAAGACAAGAAAGATAGGATCAAGCCTTACACTAGTAGGACTGCCAAGAAGAAAGTAGAAGTTCACCCTAGGAATGTTATTTTAGTTTCAAATAAAAAGAATCATGTATCTAAGACAAAATGATCTTCCTCTGTGCAGAAGCCGAAGCAAAATGTGAATTCGAATTTGCGATGTTGGAATTGTAATGAATGCATGTTTTCTCAGCGTCATGATTTATGCCTTGTGATCATGTGAATGAAATGTATGCCATTAGGAACAATCTTGAATGGATTCCAACGGGGAAGAAATTCACCCAAGTTGGTTGGCAATGGAAACCCACTGGTAGGACCTTCACTACTAATGGAACTAAGTGCCCTTTAACTAGGATCACATCCACGGAAGTTAGGTCTCAGCGTCCTTTAAATAGGAACACTAGCACTAAGAAATAGAAAAAACGCCCTTTAACTAGGTCTGCATCCACTATTTTGCCTACCAGTGAAGAAGTACCTAAGGTCTTTAGACAACTAGAATCTAAACCAGCATCTAGGAAGCAAATCTGGAAGCCTAAGTATTCTTCGGTTAGCAAATCTAAGATAAATATATCTATACCTGCTAACACAGAGGAACTACTAGATTCCGATACATCGTCTTTGTCTGGTGATATTTTCAGGTGGTCCGAATCATCCTCTGGTACTTGGACTCTGGATGCTCAAAGCATATGACCGGAGACCGCTCGATGCTCAGAAATTTCGTCAGCAAGTTTCTAGGAACGGTGAAATTTGGCAATGACCATATTGCGAAGATCATGGGTTACGATGAATATCAAATTGGGAATGTTACGATTTCAAGGGTATATTATGTGGAGGGACTTGGTCATAATTTATTTTCAGTGGGACAATTTTGCGATTCAAACCTTGAGGTGGCTTTTCGACAACATACTTGCTTTATTCGCGATCTTGCAGGAAATGATTTGTTAAAAGGTTCTCGAGGGGATAATCTCTAAACACTGTCCATTTAAAACATGATGGTCGCCTCTCCTGTATGCCTTCTCTCCAAAGCATCTAAGACCAAGTCATGGTTGTGGCATCGCCGGTTATCTCATCTTAACTTTGGCGCTATTAACCATTTGGCTAAAAACGAACTTGTTCGTGGTCTTCCAAAACTTAAGTTCGACAAGGATCATTTATGTTCCGCGTGTTCTTTGGGGAAAAGCACCAAGAAATCATACAAACCTAAAGCTGAAGACACCAACCAAGAACCGCTGTATCTTTTGCACATGGATCTTTGCGGACCAATGCGTACGGCTAGTGTGAGTGGTAGAATATACATCCTCGTCATGGTGGATGATTTCTCAAGGTTTACATGGGTAAAGTTTTTAGCAACCAAGGATCAAGCACCAATTTATATTATTACTTTCTTAAAGATGATCCAAGTACATCTTAATGCTACTGTTCGCCGCATTCGCACTGATAATGGAACTGAGTTCGTTAATCAAACTCTACGAGACTATTATGAAGAGGTTGGTATTTCACATGAAACTTCTGTTGCTCGCACTCCATAACAAAACGGTTTCGTGGAAAGACGTAATCGTACACTTATGGAAGCTGCTAGAACTATGTTGATTTATGCGAATGCTCCTTTATTCTTATGGGCTGAAGCAGTGGCAACTGCATGTTATACCCAAAACCGCTCCATCATTCGTAAGAGCCATGTAAAAACTCCATATGAGCTACTTCGTGGACATAAACCTGATATTTCATTTCTTCATGTGTTTGGTGCACTCTGTTATCCAAATACTAATAGTGAGAATTTGGGCAAACTTCAACCGAAGGCTGATATTGGAATTTTCATTGGTTACTCACTCACAAAGAAAGCTTATCCAATTTATAACCGTCGTCTTGGAAAGATAGTAGAAACTTTGGATGCGGATTTTGATGAGCTGACAGTGATGGCTTCTGAGCAACACAGCTCTGAACCCGCGCTCCATGAGATGGGAATCGGTACAATTAGTTCCGGATTAACTCCCAACAATCCTACTTCTCCATCATTTACACCACCTACAAGGCCCGAGTGGGATGAGTTATTTAAACCTATGTTTGATGAATTCTATGATCCACCTAGTGATGACTCTCCAGCACCTGCAGCAGTAGCTCCGATTCCCGAAGTTGTTGCTCAAGATAATGGAAATCAGTCTGAGGCATCTATTGTCACTGTTGAACCAGATGTTCCATCCCCCACCAATTCACAAACTACACCTGAATCATCACCCCCACTCGTTCCTAATTATGTTGAAGAGGATTACAATGATCACGATTTAGAAATTGCTCACTTACAAGAGCTTCCATTCTTTGGTTCACAAATACCTGAAAACCCTAACGGTGCGTCTACCTTAGAGGAAGCTCCTGCAATCGTTCACTCCCGACCACCACGGATTGAAACTCACAACACAAAATGGACAAAGGATCACCAAATCCACAATATTATTGGTGACATCGATCGACCAGTCTTAACACGCCACCAACTCCAAGAACATGCATTATATTGCTACTTTGATGCATTTCTTTCTGATACTGAACCTAAAAATTGGCAACAAGCCATGACAAAATCATCTTGGATTAAAGTCATGCAAGAGGAACTTAATGAATTTCAATGTCTTGAAGTGTGGGAATTAGTTCCTTTACCCAACAACGTTGAAATCCTTACATTGTTGTGGGTATATAAGGTTAAACTCGATGAGTTAGGTGGAGTGCTAAAGAACAAAGCTAGATTGGTTGCTAGAGGTTACAAACAAGCTTTGGGTATTAACTTTGAAGAATCCTTTGCTCCTGTTGCACGATTAGAGGCAATTAGACTATTCCTTGCTTATGCTGCTCACATGAACATGATCGTCTACCAAACGGATGTTAAGACGGCATTTCCTAATGGTGAATTAAGGGAAGATGTCTACGTAAGCCAGCTGAATGGATTCATCAACTCGGAGTATCCTAACCACGTGTACAAGCTCAAGAAGGCTCTTTATGGGTTGAAACAAGCTCCACGCGCGTGATACGATCTTCTGTCGTCGTATCTCATCTCGAAAGGCTTCTCCAAAGGCAAAGTGGACCCAACACTATTTATTCTCAAGGAGGACAACGACATGATACTGGTACAAATTTATGTTGACGATGTAATATTTGCTACCACTACTCAAAGACTGTATGACCATTTTGAGAAAACTATGTCCACACGTTTTAAGATGTCGATGATGGAAAATTTTCATTTTTATTAGGGTTGCAAATTTCTTAAAATCCCAGAGGCATCTTCATTAATCAATCTAAATTTGCTCTAGAATCACTAAAGAAGTATCATTTTGAAAATTGTGACCCCGTGGATACTCCAATGGTGGAGAGATCCAAGTTATATGAAGATAAGGAAGGGATAGCTGTCGATCCTAAACTTTACCGTGGAATGATCGGCACCCTTCTCTATCTGACTGCTAGCAGGCCTGATTTTCAATTTGCTATATGCATGCGTGCCCGGTATCAGGCTCGGCCTACCGAAAAGCACTTACATGTTGTGAAAAGGATCTTTCGGTATCTTAAAGGAACACTTAATCGTGGTTTGTGGTATCCGAAGGATTCCTCTATTGCACTAATCTCATATGCATGACGTAGCACTTCTGGCAGTGTGCAAATTCTTGGAGATAGACTTGTTAGTTGGGCATCTAAAAGGCAGAAAAGCGTTGCGATATCAAGTACAGAGGCTGAATACATTGCTATGTCCGGTTGTTGTGCTCAAGTTCTTTGGACGAGATCACAATTAACTGACTACGGTCTTGGATTCAAAAAGAATCCGATGTACTGTGACAACAAAAGTGCAATTGCCCTTTGCTGCAACTACGTTCAACATTCCCGGGCAAAGCACATTGACATACGCTACCACTTCATCAAAGAGCAAGTGGAAAATGGAGTGATCGAACTGTATTTTGTCAACACTGAGTATCAGCTGGCAGATATATTCACAAAGGCCTTAGATCGAGGACGTATTGAGTTTTTGATCGAAAAGCTAGGCATGAAATCATTCTCACCAGCGACACTTAAGGAGTTGGCAGAAGAATCTGCAGAATAGTGGTGGTAAACTATTCTAGAGTATCCTTTGATCGTGATCTTGTATATTATCGTATATATTTAAACCACCAAAAGAAAAATACAAAAATATAAAACATACAAAAACCAAAAAAAATATAAAATCAAGAAAACCCAAAAATATTTTTCATTTTAAATCGGGCATGTCTTTTAGTACGGTAATATTTACGGCCTTAGAAATGTCGATTTAAATTGACACGGCGCCATAAATAGCGTCCGTATAAAAGTTGTACATATTTTAAAACATGTCCATATGTCTTGTAGTTATTTCTGACTGCAACCTGCTTTTCGCATTAAAGTCAGTATTTCTTATGAAAACGTTGGTTCACAACGAGAATTAATTTTCTCGGGCAAGGTTTACTTTAAAACCTTGTAAGGGACCAAGTTTACTTTATAACTTGGTCTAACATAAATTAGTGTACGTTTCAGTGCATTTATTTTGTCTAAATAAGAGAAATCTTATTGCCACCAAAATCGTTTCCAAACAACCACTAAAAAGGAAAAAGTCTTCATGGATATTTGCTTCCTTAAAAAACAATGACTACAGCTATTTAATTAGAAAACGGGTCTGTGTTTAAGGGGGAGTAAATATTAAATCTTCTTGAAATTAAAATTGGTCTTCCAAAAGGGTTTTTCAGAAAATACAAACTGATCATTTTCATCATTATATGCTATGTGTGCCTTGTGTGGAATATGGCTTGAGGAATAGGTTGTTTGAAATTAAGCGTTAAGTGTAAGTGTTCGTGTTTGTGTGCGGGTTAGTACCTCGTTAAGTCATTCTGTTAATCCTAGTGTTCTTAACAAACCTTACTAACTGGGGGACTGACATTGTAATATTTGCAAATAGGGGGTCTCATGTGTTATTTTGGCACAAAGTTGACCAAGTCAACTATTACACTCCCTCCCCCTCCCCGTCTTTTTTGTTTCTATCACAAAACACAAACACAAAACCCTCTCCGCCATTAACAACCTTCAATCTTTGATTTTTTGCTTGCAAATCCGTCCATCCATCTAGGTACTATGATTATTTATTTATATGCTTATTAAGTATTTCATCTTAAACATAACAAATAAACCCCCCAATTCGTGATCTAATCAAAAATTAGGGTTTTGATATTTTTGATGAAAATGTTAATTGCTTGGTGGGATTTGTTGCTATAGCCTAGATTAACATAGGTCTTGCCCAATTTTGCTTAAAACATTGCCAAAGTCCCGTAATCGCGAAGTCAAACGTGAAATCGAATCCATGTCTCGAATTGCGATACATATTGCGATGGAAACATTGTGATGCATGGTCATTGCGATGAGTCATTCCGATGGCTCATTGCGATGGGCTATTGCGATGGGTCATTCCGATGGCTCATTACGATGGCTCATTACGATGGCTCATTGCGATGGCTCATTACGATGGGTTATTCCGATGACGCATTGCGATGGCATATTGCGATGGTGCACTCCGAGGCATCATTGCGATGGCATCGTAATGGTATTGCGATTGGGATATATTGCGATGATTTTTCAACATTGCGATGGAAACATAGACATTGCGATAGATGTGAGATTGCGATAGGATTGAAATGGTTAAGCATTGCGATGGTTATAAGATTACGAACGATAGTTGGATTGCGATGGACTTAGGATTGTGATGTAGTTATTATTCTGATGAGGTGAAGGATTGCGATGAGTAGTTTTGGTAAACTTTGCGATAGCCTATAGTATTATGTCAACACTATAAGATTGTGATGAGTGATAGGATTTTCATGCTAGTATTACGTTAGGTGGCTCCTATAGACATGTGTCTAGATCAAGTTATAGTTGTTCAATAAATGTAATGTGCTAATGCTTGTCGTGTGTTACTGCAAATGCTACAGCTTGACATAGATTTAAGATATATATGTTTGTGTATATCATTTGTGTTTATGTCATCTAAGCAGGAAGATGTCGATCACAGAAGAACAACAACAACAACTTGATCTCGCACTTGTTTCACTCAACAACAGGCTACCATTTGCTGAGAACAACTCTCATTTGCAAGAGGATTTTGATCCGTCTTTAGCAACTTTCAAAATCGCCACGGATATCCTTGACATCTCACCTATCAAAGATGCATTCAGACTTACTGCCTCTGTTCCCGAAGTCTACATGCACGAGTTCTGGACCACTGTAACACTTTCACAGGGTCAACTGTCTAAAAATATTGTCTCATTCCAACTAAACAAAACGCCAATGGTACTTAACTTGAGCATCTTTAGGCAATTGTTTAACTTTCCTAAGTTAGCAAAAGGAGAACACTTTGTGGCTAACCCAAACACCGATGAATTGCTTCGAGTTATTTGTGCTCTGAATTATGAAGGTGAAATCTACAACCTATCCCAGTTCAATACATCACACATAGGGCAACCCTGGAAAGCACTTATCACCATCATTGTCAAATGTCTTACTCCAAATACTCGGGGCTCCGACGTAATGAGACCACCTCAGGCTCACATATTTTGGGGACTTTACACGGGATTTAAAGTGGACTATGCACTACTTATCTGGAAAGAATTTTGTTATCAAATTACTGGAACCAAGAAGAAATCCGTACATCTTCCATTCCTAAGGTTCACCAAGCTCATTATAAATCACTTTATGAAGAGTGACCCAAACACTGATACTCGTGGGAATTTCTTCTACCACACAAAAGATGATGACTATGTGATTCTACAAATGAATGCGGATACTCAATCCACAAAGTATTCATTACGTCCAGCTCTAGTACCTGATGCAATGATCAATGAAGGAATCAAGGTAAGTAATCACTATCAAAATATGCTCCAGGATATTGACACATAGTTTCGACGAGCAAATTCACTTCCCTTAGAGAAGCAAAAAGGTAAACGAAAGAAAAGAGTTTCCAAGCGCCAATCGACTGCTTCCTCCAAAGATAAAGGCACAGGGAAAATGCAAATAGTTGATGAAGATGATGATGAAGATGAGATGATCCACACTGATGATGAACAGGAAGAAGTATCCCTAAAAAGGACAAAGAGAGCAAAGCAAAACAAAGGTAAAGAAGCACTTGTTGCTTCAGATGAACCAGCTCAACAAACCATTTATGAAGCCAAACAACTGCGTATTACTCTTCAGCAAAGCAGAGAGGAGGCATTTACAACATCCAAAGGATCAGGTTCAACACTGTTCGAGGACTTAGAGGAATTTGGTAATCCTGACGCCGATATTTCCTTTTATGAAGATCCTAACGATGAAGATGTTGATAACTTCAATTTTGAAAGTCGTGAGCAGAGTGAAGAGGATACTAGCAGTAACAGCACAGAAACAAATTTGTTGTATCATGATGCCAATACACCACATCCTTACCAGAACCAACTAACATTGTGATTAATGACAATGCTCATGCAACTCTCATACCAGGAACTCAACTTCAAAGTAAGTCTACTTCCATCTCTGATGATGTTATGAAATATCTTAATTTTGAAGGGGAGGGTGTCGAGGTTACAAATACTGATCCATCGACAAATGAAAACATGGTGGATGTTCCTATAACTTCTGTTACGTCAACTACCATTCCACCACTATCCACCCCGGCCATCACTAATGTCACCACACCAACTATCACACCCATACCTGTTGAACAACCTGTATCAACTACCGCCCCTATGACTGAATCTACACCATCACCTATCCTTGAACAACCCGTATCATCCACCACCACTTTAACACTCATGGTTACACGTCCACCATTAGTACAACAAGTATCATCCGCCTCCAACCCATTCCTCACAATTAGTGATCCACTGATTCAGTCTCTTCAACAACAGCTGGAGGCTCAAGCTAAACAAATAGCCGCACTGACTAAAAGATTCACCAATCCTGACACACAACCTTTCAAGGAACCGCAACCTGATGAGCCTACACTTAAGAAAATATCTGACAGCGTGTCTAAACTTAAAAGACAACATAAAACATTTCTTGGAGAGAAGAAAACTCGTGACAAAGAGAATGTTGCCTTTCTTGGGTCAATTAATGAGAATATGACCAACATCATTCGGCGAGAAGTAAAGTCATATGTTGATCAGGAGCTACCAACTCTTTTCAGTACCGGTTTATCTACCCTTCAACTAATGAATTTGTTGCAAACACGTCTGAAAGATATGGGGCCTCGTAAATCGAAATATAAACAAAAAGTTCTGCAATATCTCAACAAAGCAATTATTGAAGATACACCTGCAGATACTGAAGAATCTGAGTCTGAGAATGAAGAAGAGCTCGAGGAGGAAGATAACGAGGGTAACGGTGATGAGGATGATGGTGATGATGATCAAAATGGGGAAGAGGATGAGGAAGAATAGGATAAGGATAAGGATAAGGATGAAGATGAAGACGAGGAAGATGATACAGATGGGGTTGACGATGATGATGATGATAATGACGACGGGAATGGAACAAAAAAGGGTGATAAGAATGACAAAACGGGTACGAATGGTGGCGAGTCAAATAAGGGTGAAGGTGATAAGGAAATTGAGAGAGGTATTGAGGAAGCTGAAGAAAGCGTTGCTGAAACTGCAGAAAAGACGGTGGATGCTACTGTACCAGAATCTCAGCATACTGACACATGTATATCTACTGAACCAGTTTTTAATACTGCTTCTCACAACGAATCTGTAGAACCTATGCTAGAAGACGGAATTCCAGTCTCTATGCCCAATGATGATATACCGATGACACAAGAACAACCTTCAACACCATCTGAAGATCAGCACAATTCTGATATGGAAGTTGAAGACTTAAATGTGCCAGAACCAACGTTTGCTGAATCTCTTATCATCGATGACACGGTACAGGAGCAACTCTGGCTTACAAATGCAGCACCACAACATCCTTTCGCCACAGCAACAGAAATGGAGCTCACTCAATACCTAAACAATCCAATCGATTTCTCGGCCTTTCTAAGGTATCATCATGGGAAACCAACAATGACTCCGGATATTATCAAAATGGCAGCCGCAGATGTGGACTTATTTGATACTTTGAAGATCAGCCATAATGAGGCTGAATATCACTTAAATGAGCTTACAAAGGCCATGATAGCGACGACTACGGGAATTCAGACTCTAGTGTTACGACCTCTTACACCCACAGTCATCGCCGGTTTTGCAACGATTCCAATAGAACACTTCGTATCTCATGATCTCGAGTATCTTGAAAAAGGCGCGAAGAAATATGCCACATCACTTACTATGCTCAAGTCTATCAATCTAGAGAACGTACCATGGATTGAAGATAAAGTACCTGATGCGTTATGGAGAAGGAAGTTGCTCAAGTTTTATGATACTTTTACATCACTTGGCATCTCTCACTGGAATGCAAAGAAAAGTTTAGCTTACAATCACTTCCATCGTCCAAAGAGAGGTTCTTCTATTTTTTCAGATCATAGAATTAAAAGCATACAAGGAGAAACTACTCAGACTGTATTCGGTTATGATTACTTGAATGTAATCGTGTTCAAACGTAATGATGAAAAAGAATACAGAATTGACGAAAGTGATCTCCAGTACCTTCGCCTTGAAGACATCGAAGATCTTCTGTTGTTATTGGCTCAGAAAAAGTCGAGCATTTACTACCTGAGATAGTCATTGCGTTGAGCTCCAACCTTCGTCAATATGCTAGAAAAATCGTCATCAAACACCGGGTGGAAGATTTTCAACTTGGAGTGGAGATTTATCAAAAGCAGCTAAACTTGCAACGTCCCCATACAACTCCGCTCAGTAATTTCCGTAAGGACAAAAAGCCTTATATGGGAACCACGACACCGGAAGGAGGGATATTTTATCCAAATGAGACTTGCGTTATGCAGTTTATGCGATTCTCCGAACTGCACAAATTCGGTGATGGTACGCTCAAACATGTTCGTGATGATCTGACTGTTCTCAATGCCGACCTACCGCTTCCAGCAGTAAAGTACACCTGGACGAACCAATGCAAAAAAGGAGCTAAGTACGCGATCAAAAAGATCGAGGAACTTTTAAGGAAGCGCCGATTGCTAAGAAGCGTGGAACGATTCGTAGGTGGTAGACCATATGGAGCTCACCATAGGTTCACGGAACGATCTATTTAATCATGGATCGTCTTCTATCAGGTCAACTCCATATGTCTATTACTGTGAATATGTTAATTTTTGTAAAATCAGCTTTTGTGGCATGTTGTAGTGTGAAAGTATGATATTTTTTCAAGAATTTCTCTCGAGATTCTAAATCTTTCAAACATATCATACTCGAGCACTACAACTAACCTCATTAATTTGAGGGGGAGAATTGATATGTTCTTTGGCCAGCATCTAATTTCATTTTATTACCCAAAGACCGGTTAATCCATTAATATCCAAAATATTGATGGTTAACATTTTGGATAAGGGGAGAAAATGGGATTAAGGAGACTTGATAATATATTTGGCTAAACATGAAAAAGACTTCAAGTATAAATCAACTTAATATGTGTGTTGCACGTGTTAAGGGGGAGCATTTTTGTTGAACAAAAACACTTAAAGATACAAAATTTTGATATTTATATCACAAGTATCTTAAGTGAGTTTTCAAGGATTTTTCATGGTGACAAGTACGTACCCAAAACACACTTAATTCACGATGGATGTGGTGACAAAAGGGTGGATTAGGTGCTAGTCCAATGATTCTTCCAGAACCGGAGGAATCTTCCCAAGGACAATTACATAGTTAGAAAATAGAAGTCCTTAGGAAAGATGGAGAATGGAATGTGAACGTAGCTGAATGCCGACCAAGTACTGATGCTAGCACTTGAACAATCACAACAAGGTGCTAGTAATGATGTATTGGTAAGCATTGAAGGGGTTGAATAATGAAAAAGAAATGTAAAGATAAAGGGTGTAAAGAAAGAAGCCCTCCTTACAACTTAGGCAGAAACCGGGTCAACTCATTTTGAAGACAAAGTATCATAGACCCAGTGATGCGATGCACAAAGCCTCCCAGCCAACTCAAATATCTCTCAAAAGATATTTGTTTTAATGTCACGGAGTTCAACATGTTATCTATCGGTTTATATACTCCGAATAAATTGATATTAAAAAGGTGGCAATCCTCTCCAGCCTCCGCTCACCAAAACAAAAATGCACCATTGAGTCTAGAGCCACGAGATCATCAAAAGTCTCATTAGGACACAATTGTAAAAATAAGATATATTTTTTATGAGTCTTACGCAATATTCTTGTAATATTGCCAGAACATCTGAGTAATACAAAAGTATTACAATGAAGATGGAAATCCTGCTTGAGCCAACATCAAACAAGCTCATGGTAGGTGACACGTGCGGTTCTTTAAGAACCAATCTTGTGATAACTGGAAAGAAACGATGGTTTAACTCTTAATTGAGATTAAACTTGTTCCAGTGCCTCTACGCATTATCCAAGTGATCTTGCCAGAACACTCAGAGTGATACCTTAATGTTCACAGTGATGAGTGGAAATCCTTCTAGCGTTAACCTCAAACAGCACTTGGTAGGTAACTTGCAAGATTTTATACGAATCAAGCTCATGACAACTAGAAAGCAACGATGGTGCGATTCTTAATTGAATTTCACTTCTCTCTCTAAAAAAACATCAACCCTCTTGAAATACAAAGATTATCACGATTCTACATATTTGAACACCCTGCCATCTGAATGGCGTAAGTATGTGACGGCTGTTAAATTAGCTAAGGACTTGCATAACACCAATTTGGATCAACTTCAAGCTTTTCTTCAACAACACGAATGCCATGTGATCGAGGCTCGGTTGTCTACACCACAAGTTCGTGATCCACTTTCCATGTATGCTTCTCAACAAATGACCCCCCAACAAAACATGGCTTACACTTATCAACAACCATCATACTTGCAACAGCCACCACAACACAACTATCAGCAACTATAGCAACCATCTTATCAACCACTGATAATGCCACAGCAAGCATTTCAACAAAGTGTTCTTCAACAACCTTATCTACAACAACCAGCACATCAGGCATCACCCTCACACGCTATCACTTCTCCAATGGGCTATACTCCTCAGCATGGATATTTTCTAATTGAAGCACCACCAGCACAAGCCATCTACTCCAATGAACTTCCACCAATTCAAGTACCAGTCTTTACTCCAAATGATACACCTAATGATGTCTTAAACCATCTCACTGCCTACTTGTCAAAACTTGTTGCAACTAGAGGATTTCCACCAACGAACAATCAGCTCTGATACCATTTGTAAGATATTGTAAATCTTGCTTATGTTTAGAGAGAGAAAGAGATAGAAATATGGTAAGAACACACACACTTAGAGAGAGAAAGTATATAGAAAACACTTTCTACTATGTGAAAATAATGTGAACCAACACCCTCTCCAACTAAGGAGAGGGTTTATATACCCAAGCCCATGAGATGGGCTTGGGCTTACATTGGGCCGCCGGCCTACACAAGTTGTAGGCTTGACTTGGCCTTGTTTGTTTAATAATAAGATAACTAAACTACGAGCTACTACTTAGACTATTGTTGGAGTGGCCGATCCTTTCTAATACGTAAAACGTATTTCCAACAGTCTCGTTTTTTGATTGTGTGTTTGGTTTTAGCTTATTATCTAGTTTATTTTGCTCGTTGTCTTATTTGTCTGCTAGGTGTTATTTCTTTCTTGGTATTAGGTTATTGTCTGGTTTATTTTTTCCTTTGTCTTATTTGTTTGCTAGGTGTTGTTTATTGCTCTTGTTATTCTGTGTTCTTCTCCTTTTTGTGTTTATCATGGATGATGTTCTTATTAGTGGTTTGGATGCTGGTAATCCTTTGTATTTGCATAATAATGATCATTCTAATCCGCCTATTGTTAGTGTTAAGTTGACTGGTACTGACAATTATAAAATGTGGTCTACTGCTATGAAAATTGCTCTTCTTAGTAAAAATAAAATGGTTTTTGTTGATGGTACTTGTGTTAAGCCTGTTACTAGTGTGATTCTTGCCCAACAATGGGAAAGATGCTATGTGATTGTTCTTAGTTGGATTCTTAATTCTCTGTCTCTTGAGTGGTATCTTGGTCATGTTTATTTTGAGATTGCTTCTGATGTTTGGGAAGAATTGGCTAAAACTTATGATAAATTGGATGGATCTTTTATATTTAATGTGTTGCATAAATTTCATTCTATTAAACAAGGTGAATTATCCGTATCTGGTTATTATCATAAGTTGAGTTCTTTATGGAGAGAATCTGATACTCTTACCTTACTTCTTGCTTGTACTTGTGCTGCTCATGAAGGTGTGCTTAGACATAATATGTTAACTAGACTTATGTAGTTTCTTATGGGTTTGAATGATGTTTATCAGAACATTAGGAGTAACATTCTTGCTAGAGAGCCTTTACCTGATGTGAGAGATGCTTTTAATATCATTTCTAGGGAAGAGTCTCATAGAGGGCTTATTCCCAGCATAGTGAATGTTGTAGAGAATAAGTCTACTCCTGTCATTTTTCTTGCTAAGTCTAATAACTTCAAGCCTAATGATACTAAGAGGAACAATTTTAGAAATAATGGTAATAACAGGGGACCTAACCCAAAAAAAATTGCAAACACTGTGGTCTTATTGGTCATACTATTGAAAGATGTTTTGAATTGGTTGGGTATCCCCCTGGTTTTAAAAAGAATGCTAATTTGGCTAAGGGTGGACCTAGTACCAGGAGCAGGGTATTTAATGGTTCTAGAGGGGAGCTTCCTCTGGTTCTACTACTTTGGATACTTCTTTTACTAGGGAACAAATAACAAAAATTCTATCCTTGATCAATGAATATCCTTTTGGCAATATCAGTGCTAATATGGCATGTATTAATTCTTCCTTCTTTAATGAGAATGCCTATTTTAATCTGAGGTTTAAGAAGTTCTTTTGTGCTAATAAGTGTTATGATATATATAATTTGACTATTGGTTGGATTATAGACTCTGGTGCTAATCACTAGTTGATTGTTTCTACTAACAATATGTTTAATGTGATTGATATATCTAGTTTAAATATAACTGTTGGTGATAAGTGTGAAAACACTCATCATTTATAACCTTAAACCCACTTAAAACACAGCTAAATACATTAAATTAAACTGTTAATTGTCAGAATTGCACGTGTATTTTGTGTTTGTGTATTTTCAGGCAAAATAGATACATTTGGAACAAACACGAGCTTTTACAACTCTTATCTGAAGAAAAGACGAAGGGAAGACCAAACAAGTTCAAAATGATCAAAGTTGCTAAGGATATGGAAGTTCAGGGACTGATGATGACATTTCTCAAAGTACTTTACAAAGGAGTTAAAGCTGCCATATTTTTATAAACTACAAGGACCAAGGTTGTCACAAGCTGCAAGTTATTATAAGTGGGAATACAGCTGGCCCAATAAGAAGACATTTTTAGTGTATTATGGATTGCCAGAGAAGCACATCTTAGCCATATATTGTGGATAAAAATGGACAGCTCAGATATCAATCCATGTGAGACTTCAACATCCAATCATGGGAAGTAGAGGTGGCAAATTTTGCCCATTTTGATACATATGGGCACTTTTTGCCCATTTTCAAAAAAGAATGGGGCACTTTTTGCCCACTCTTTGTAATGAATGGGCTAAACGGGCGCATATGTAAGAAACTAAATGGGCTTAACGGACGCACTTGTAAAATACAAATTAGTATACTCGACGAATATTTTTTATTAAACTTATTATCCCGGCTTTCAAACAAGTATTTTTATTTTTTATTTGTAGGTTTTATATGTTTTTTTCCTTTTTTTAGCTTGCGCCCGTTTAGCCCGCCCGTTTCGCCCGTGCCCGTTTAACCCGCACCCGTTTAGCCCGCCGCCCGTTTAGCCCGTTGCCCGTTTAGCCCGCCGCCTGTGCCCGCCCGCCCGCCCATTTTGCCACCTTTAATGGGAAGCCACGTCATCATCACTATAAACAACGATTTGTGATCAATTCACTGTGTTTCAGACGAAGATTAAAGAACGAAAAATGCTCCTCGTCACTCCAGAAACACAACCATACAACTTAATTGGGCTTTAATCGAGAATTGAAGAAACCCCAAATTGTGGGAATCCTCCAAGAACCCTAGCAGGCCACGTGTTGTTATTTGATTGGTTTGGCCACGTCCACATACACCTCTCGCACTTCACCTTTTCTCTATAAATATCCCTCACACACCCTCATTTGATTCAGTTAGTTTAGGTAGGTTTACACACACAATTGGTTAGTTTTAGAGCTAGGAGTAGGTTAGATAAAATTTCTTTATACAAGTTATAGTTAGTTAAATCTTTCTGTTAGTTCTGTTATAGTTAGTTAATCTTGTAACAATCATTCACCATTAATGAAAAGCTTTTCAATATTTAGTCTTTAAAATCTTCTTGTTTCTTAAATCTTTGGCCTTCCTACTGTTACACAAGTTCTCAAAAGCTAATGTGTTGTTAAAAGATTGTTTTTGAGTCCTTGTTATGATTCAAAGTTCTTAATTGTTGATTTGTTTCGTTTCAAGAGTATTCTGTTCATCAGTTAGTATTGAGTTTGTGAATCGAGTTCATTAGAGGAGGTAAAAACTGTTTTGTAATTAGTTGTGATTCTATTAAATCTGTTAAAATCATTCCACCATTAATGAAGTTTATGTTTTCTTTAAAATCTTAAATCTCCCTTCATTCAGTAAAAAAATTGTAGAGAGTATGATATAACTAGTTCAGTTATTCTCATTAGGATCAGTTGATTAGGAGTAATGGTTTCAACAGATTTCATCTCACAAGTTCATTGTTCAAGCTGTAGGTTCTTTTAAAAGATTTCTTCAGTTCGAAATAGAGCAGGTTGTGCAATTGTTCTGTTTTGCAGGTTTCATTATGCAGATTCTGTTTGGATTTGCTTATGCAGTAGGAGTAGTCAGAGTATAGCTTCATTTAGTCAACATCAAAGGACTGGCGGATGTGAGATGACATGTAGTTGGAGAGGTGTTTGATTCAAGCCAGCTCAGCGCTGCGCTTCGCCCATAACGGAGGCCTGGCACTCTTGGTTAAGCGCAATTTTAATTTCTGCAAATTTGTTTGTGTAATCTGCTAGCTGTATAATAGTTGTATAAATCTGTATGTTTCAGGCCTACTGTGTTTATCTGAATGATTTTTACTATCTGTTCTTTGTAATTAAAGTGTTTCAATTGTTTAGCTCTTTTAAATTTTCCATTCTGCTAGTATAGGGCGTTTGGATTAGTTGTGGTTTTGGAATTCTTGAGTTGATATTTGATTAGCTGTAGAAAATAGTAATTGTAGTTTAATGTGAGTTGAATTTGCGTATTCTCCTTATGTGAATCAGTCGCTTAACTGATTTCACTTGAGCTCATTGATTTTCATTTGTAGCTTAAAAATTTTTTTAGTTTGGTTTTAAGTTGTAGACTAGTTTACTGGTATTTGGAATAGCAGGATTCCTTTGGATTTTGATTGGATCAGTAGGAGTTGTTATAACGCTTAGTTGCATAATCAGTTAGAAAGTAGAAATTACATTTTTAGATGGTGTAGAAATAACTAATTCATATTTTGGTTCAAACAAATAGACTAGAAGAAAACTGTTGCAATAAGGGGTAAAAATAATTGGATCATTAATTTCAATTTCTATTAGTTAGAGTTTAGTCAGTACAAGTAGAGTATTAGTTTTATAAGTTTCAAGATTCCAACTTATAAATATGCTAGGATCAGCAATCTGTAATAGAAAAATTATATTAAGCAAAGTGCTAGTAGCGAGTGTTCCAATTTGGTGCGTTTTTATCCGTTCGTGTTGTAAGATTTGAACACGCATAATCTTTAGTCTGTTATTAGATCTAATAGGTTGTTGATATACACTAGTTGGGCCCATTACATAGTTAGTAGAATTTGCAACTATTAGAAATCGTAAGCTAGTTGGGTCATAGCTCAATCCGTTTGAGCTGTATTTGCAATTTGAAATTTTAGTATAGGAGTAATATTAGTATAACAAAAATAGTTTGTAAGATAAAATTAGATTTTTTTTATAATTTTTCATTTTGTATTTTTGCCTAAATTTGACTTTTACATTTTTATATTTTGTGCAATTAAATGTGGTAATTGCAATGTGTTTTTTAGAATAGTACATATTACGTATATTAGCTATTTTTATATTTTTACATGTTTTGTGCCAATTAGAAATAGATTCCAAATCAAGCTATTTTTACCAAAAACAATTAAGCCGCACTTGAATACTTGTTAAATCAATTCGAATTGAGTCGAGAAAAAAGAACTGATAAGACAAACATTAAATAGCGACGCTGCCGGTTCTTTTCGTGAAGATTGACGGCTTCTAGTGAGACGTATTGGATTTTGGGATCCGTTCACTCGTTATTTTTGTTAAATCAAAAACATAAAAAAATAAAAAACCAAAAATATAAAAATATAAAAATAATAAAAAATAAAAAAATCACAAAAATCAATTACTTCCTAAGAATTGAACCAAAAAAAAATTTAAAAAATCAAAGAATAATCTTTTTCCTAAAAGATTACACCAAAAATATATTGTATATATTGTATTCAATCGTTTTTACGTACGTACTATATTTTCATAAAAAGTCAAATAAATACAAAAATATTTTCTCTATATTATTATATGTAAATACATATACGTAGATACGAACAACCAATCTACCTACTTCCATAAGTATTGCATTGCAATACACCGTTTGTGGCGGCATTCCGGTGCCACTTACGTGTATCGATTAAAGATAATTAAGGCACAATAAGATAATTATTACAATCTACTTGAACTTGAGAAAGAGGCCACTGTGTGGGGGGTATAAGGCGAGTGTATTTCACATTCTAAAGAAGCGGGTTCTTAAGTGCTACGCGCCGTCTCGTTTCTCCGCTTCCTTGTGGGTCTTCGAAGGTGATAGTAGTGAGTGGTGTGCCACCGAATTAATACTACATATCTATATACTTTCTTGTGGATATTAATTATCGAACCTCGAGAGAGATAATCTCTTCTCTCTCAAAGTCGACCGAGAGCTTCTCTCTCATTCCTCGTGTTTATTTACACGTGTATTCGCACGCGTGTAACCATACCACATTTGGTGTATTACTTCCTTCCCCTAGGAAGCGTTAAACGTCGTTCACTTGTATATACATTAGGTCATCTTGCTACACATGGATACTCGTTTTATGTGGGAGATTTTGCAACAACAAACCGCCAACGCTAATTATTCGCCTTGATCGATTTGTGGTGGTCCACATGATAATTATTTATGTGCTCAAAATAATGACCATTATGGGGAGGGTTATGCTTATAATGAAACCGCGAACCCTACTTTTCAACCTAACCTTCAAATGGGATACACTTGTAATGACTATATGGGATATTCCGGTTTTTCATCGCAACCTTCACCATCATTTCAAGAGCAAAACTTTAATGAGCCATCTCAAAACCAAGAATTTTCCAATTATGAAGGTTTCAAAATAATGAAAATTTTCAATGCTATAATCAAGATACTTGTCAAAATCAAGGATTTTCGCATCATGAGGGTTTTCAAAATGAAGGGAATTTTCAAGGCTATAATCATGAGAACTTTTATAATCAAGGCTCTTTTCAAACATATCATCCACCTAATTATGGAAATCCACCTCCACCCTATTCTTCGACTTACATGTGCCAGTTTTGTGGTAACGAACCCCATTATGGTTTTCATTGTCGAACAAGGGATCCGCCGTCCTATGCTCCTAATGTTTTCAATGAGTTTCATTCTTTACTTGAGCAAATTAAAGAGTTAAGGGATGACAATTCTAAGGAGCTTAATAGTAAGAAAGAAATGAGCCTCGAGGAAATGAAAGAAGAGAGATGTCGGATAAGGGAGGAACTTAAGTCTCTTGAGGATGATGCAATGAACAAGCGATATAATCACAAGGAAATTAGTGATGAAAATAATGAAGCATTAGACATTCAATATCGTCACCTCAAGAAAGAATTAGCTAATTTACTCGTCGAGATTGATAAAAAGGAAGATGAACGCATAGAAGAAGAATATCTTGCTACTCATATGCCTTATCGATTCTTCTATGACGATGATGACGAACCTTCGATTTGCATGACACTTGATGATGACACATCTTCATCTCCTTTATCTCACATGGAACCCAACAACTCTTTAACCATGGGGGCGAGCTTCTTAGCCCTAATACGAACACCGATTCGGATGAATTAACCGCTTATAATGCTGAGAACCTTATCCCAATCCCAAAAGAGCTTGAGGGTGTTTCCAATGAACCATGCGACGAGTTTTGTCATGATACCTCTTCTCTTCACGATCACTTTGAGATTTCCTCACATGATGACATTCATGCTACTACTAGTAATTTTGGTGATTTTGATCTTGGTGAATTGTTCAAAGAAAGGGATAATGAGATTGAGGAAGAGTTTTTGCAAGACTTGCCACAAATGGAGGATGATGAATGTGATTCTAGTGAAGCATCTTATGATATATCATCCGATGACTTTTCATGTCAATATGACCTTCCTAATTTCGATGAAGATGTTGTTCCTATAGAAGAGGTGGAAGATGTTCATATTCGTGAGGTTTTATCAAACGTTTATCTTCTTATCTCCTCGATTGAAGCATTGAATGTGACTCCTAATGATGAGTCCATAGAAGAAGAACCTTTCATTGATATTTTTCACCGGTTTTTGAGGTTGCACCTATTGACTTTCATGATCATATCATACCTTTGAGTGATTCTCTCATTAATACACCTTCTTTTGAGCCTTCTATTCCCACCCTTCCACCCTTGAAGTTGGTTATTGATGAAGAAAATCCTATACTCTTAGAGATTAATCCTCTTTCACCTAAGGCAACTTTAGAATCGAAAACCTTTGATATGGACTCTCTTATGGATATTGATGCTATCATCAAGGTAGCTCTTGCTAATACTGATTTAGAGGTCGATGATAGTGTTTCTAATTGGGAAGAGGATATTCGTCTTATAGAGAACATGCTTTTTAGGAACATAGAGCCTACACCTCCACCACAAGATACTATTACTCTTGATCCTCATTTCATTATGCCTTCTATGGATGATTCCCCATCTTTTGATGATGATGAGGAGCACAACATGGACATAATCGTTATAAATGCTTTAATTCCTACACCCTCATTTTCTCATGATGATTTGATAACTAAGGGGGAATCTCATATGGTTGATACGAGTTCATCTTCTTATTTTCCCATAAAGGGAAAGGTTTTTGATCCTGGGATCCGTATGTTTGGAAATGTTTGGTTTTCATCTACTCCACTTACGAGTGTGACTTTGATTGATATGGGCTTCTCGTATGAGCTTACTTTGTTGATGCTACCTACTTTAGAGTTGTTCACGTGTAGAGATGGAAACTATGTATTTGATCCTTGTGTGATTTCTATATGAGAGCTTTTTATGTTGGACAAACTTGAGACACGTTGGACCGGTCCATTTATCAAGGCGGATATTGTAAATCTCATTGTAAATGGCAACATGCTAAGTTTGAGTGTATCATGTGATATGTGCTTCAAAGTGGATATCCTTTATTCTCCATGTGGGTTTCCCTAAGGACAACCTAATTCGGGGCCGAGTCGAGCTAGAGACTTAGGGCATAAAATCAAGCATTGAATAACTAGCTTTAGATTTCTTACATTTTTTCCATCAATAAGAGGGTTTTATAGTAGAGTTGAAGTGGAGGGGTGCCTTTTTCGTCTTTTGGTGTTTGTTTCAAGGGTTGCTCTCTCTCATTTCATTCATGGAGCTTATGAAGGAGGCCCGTGTATCCGGTTCACTTCGATTAGTTTTTGCTATTGTGATATTCAAATTTGTGCTTAAAATGAATTCATGTTAGTTGTCTCTTCCTTAGCTCGAGTTAAACAAAGTACGCAATGTCATAAGTGTAGGGGAGTTTACTCCAATGCTCTTAAACATTGAGGACAATGTTTATCATAAGTGTCGGGGAGACTTCTATCGAAGTGACCTTGCCTTAGCTTCATGATAATTAGGAAAATTAATTTGTCAACATTTTTCAAATTTTTGATCTCCTTTGGCCACCAAAAATATGCATTCATAATTTTTGCATTAATCATTTTTCATTTGCATAACACATTTGCATTGTATATTTCTTCTTTTATTTTTCATCAAAAATATATAAAAAGAAAAAAATATATAATAAAGGATATGGTTTAACAAGTTTAGAAGTTTTTGACATATTAGGCCCGTCATGAATATTTTGACTCAACCCGAGTTTGCTTACTCAAGCTTACTCTAGCTAGTATCCTTAACCATGTAGACCTTTATTGGTTTATTAGGCTAAGCATCCACGAGTCTCATTATTTGAGATTTTAAACTATGGAGAACGAGAAATGATAGAGTTTGAAGTAAGTGTAAAGGGCTAGATAAACCTTATATTAATTACTTGTGGCTTTTATATCCCCTTTCGTAACCTTTACTTTCTCGTCAATGCATGTATATATTGTTAATAAATAATCAAGAACGGTTTTAATTGGTTTTCAGTCTCTTATGCATTTTTGACTAATCATTCGTGGTTGGTATAAGTATGTCTTAAGATTCTAAGTTAGAACGTTTTATGTGTACTAGACTTATGTCATGCTTAATACTTAACGGGTGTTTTTCTTTTTATTCTTTTCATTTTATTTGTGAGGAATAAAGAAAAATAAGAGCGGCTTATAAAAAATGAGTGGGTAGGAAAAAAATAATAAAAAAGAATAATTATACAAGACTTCCAAGAGGGGCAATGAAGTGTTAATTATAGTAGCTATTAAATTCCAATTTTACTCTCACAAAGGTTGCGGGGATTTAATAGTTGGTCCAATCCAATATTACCTTGACGGTTGCGGGATTGAAGATCCAAGGTCTCAAAAAGGCGGCGGATATAAATTATTGCGTGAGTTTTATTATTCTTTTCTTAGCGAGTGAGTATCTACTTATTAATGCATGACATAAGGATCTTACACATAAGGCGAATGACTTATTATATTGGGTCGGACTTATATCAATTGTGGACGGTTTTCGAGTAATGGATAAGATGGTTACTTAGGATTAAAACCGTGCTTCCTTATTTTCAGATTTTATATTTCTTATATTTCACGCTTTAAATAATGACAAATTTGCTCAAAAGCAATTTGCTCAGATAATAACCGGTCTTAGAGGCAAAATAAGTGGGGGTATAATGGTAACACAATTAATTTTTATGAATAAGTCGATGCACTTTCACTTATGAATAACAATGATCTCGTTTTTAAGCTTGGTATGGGAAAAGTGAAACTTGAGGATGATAAGTATTCATGGTACAAAAGCCCTAATCAAAGTCATTGATTTCTTTATGAGTTAGTTCCATCTAACCATTTCATGAAAAGTGAAAAATAAATAAATAGAGTTTATATTTTGCATTGCATTCCTAAAAATTAAAAATCATGCATCATGTAGCATAGTATAGTATTAAATCATAAAATGGCCAAGGTGGATTAATTATGCGAAAAGTGTACTCTAGAGCTTTAAAATAATGCATTGCATGAGGCCATGACAATGGTCAAGTGGAGGGGAGTTGATAAGTGTGAAAACACTCATCATTTATAACCTTAAAACCACTTAAAACACAGCCAAATACATTTAAATTAAATTGTTAATAGTCAAAATTACGCGTGTATTTTGTGTTTGTGTATTTTCAGGCAAAATAGGTATGACAACCCATAAATTTCACATATGTGTTTTAAGCTATAACTGTCTCAATATGAAAATTTGGCTAGAAATTTTTGCTTTTTGTACCTTACTTGGTAAGATGAACTGCTTCTCACAACTTGAACTACCATTACAAAATATTCCTATATGTTGTCAATACAATGTATATATCAAGTCTAAGATCTAAAAGTGATCTAATAATTTTAATATTAATAAGAACATCTCAAATATAACCATGATGCCCTAAATACCCTTAGAAACCCTAGAATCCCTCTAAATGAGTTATAAACTCAAGAATGGTAAACTATGAATGAAAAATACATATGAATAAGTCATTATGGATTATAAACTAGTTATAAACTATACTTTAAAGACATAATAATACATAAGAATGGTAAGAACAAACTATACAAAGCTAAGTATAAGTAAAAATATATAATAGTCTAGATCACCACCTAGAAACCCTTGGTAAACAATGTTTTAAGCAATATAACTACCTAATATCTATGTACAAGTATCAAAAACAATATACTAGTTATAATCTATCATATACAGGAAAGCTAATTGATCACAAAATGCTAATATTCACTAATCCAAAGCTAATTGCGAGTTAAGACCTAGTAACCAAGATTAGCATATAAAATCCATTATACATTGAATTAGAGTCTAATCTTTTGCCATAATTTATAAAACTTATGTATCATATTAAGAGTATACATTTATTTCAAGTTAAGTTACAAGTTGGTAAAGCATAAGGTACAAGTTATCAAAGCATAGGATCTTAAGCTCCCATAATTATTCCTAGAAATCAACCAATACAAACCCTTAACTAAAAAATGTAGAATCCCTAGAAGTCATAAACATACTATATAAGCCCTAGAATAAGTGTTTATAAAGGTACAAACACTAATTACCCAAGATAGAAAGTTATTAGGCTTAATTACCTAAAAACCCTTATATTAAGAAATCTACATAGATACACTACCTAGTCTTTTAGAACACGTCTACAAACACTTGTACCATTACATTAAGGTTATAAGATTATGTTAAGACAATGTACAAGTACCCTAATGCAAAAGGTACAAGATTTCAATGCATGGCCTGTAAATTAGGTCAAAATGAGTATTTTCACCCTTTGGACATGTTTACTTAGAATAACTTAATAAAACCAATGGAGGGACTTCATGAATAAATTAGGACAATGTGGTATGTATAAATTGAGTTTACATCAGTAGTTAGTTGAAGGATAATCACATTTACTAAGATTAAACCCTAGATCATTAAAAAACCCTAATCTACAAAAGTATACTTCCCATTTTCACATCAAACCTTTGTTAAACTTCAAACCAAGGACCCAAATCTCTTAAATAGAATGTCTAAACCCTAATTAAGCTTTAATAATTCACTAATCACTTTCCTAGTTGGGCCCATTACATAGTTAGTAGAATTTGCAACTATTAGAAATCGTAAGCTAGTTGGGCCATAGATTAATCTGTTTGAACTGTATTTGCAATTTGAAATTTTAGTATAGGAGTAATATTAGTATAACAAAAAAAGTTTGCAAGATAAAATTAGATTTTTTTTATAATTTTGCATTTTGTATTTTTGCCTAAATTTGACTTTTACATTTTTATATTTTTTGCAATTAAATGTGGTAATTGCAATGTGTTTTTTAGAATAGTGCATATTACATATATTAGCTATTTTACATTTTTACATGTTTTGCGCCTATTATAAGTAGATTCCAAATCAAGCTACTATCACCAAAAACAATTAAGTCGCACCTGAATACTTGTTAAATAAATTCGAATTGAGTCGATAAAAACGAACTGAAAAGACAAACATTAGTTGGTCATCCTAATGGCACCCCCCTTGCTAAGGTGTCTGCTATTGAGAACTTAAGTTTGTCTGATAGTATTGTCCTGTTGATGTTTTGGTTGTTCCTGAATATTGTGTTAGCCTTATGTCTGTGAATAAATTGATTAAAGATTGTAAGTTTTTTGTTGGGTTTGATGAGCATAAATGTGATGTTCAGGATTTGAATCTGGTTAAAACTGTAAGGATTGGTAATGAATCTTATGGCATGTATTTGTTTAATGAGAATATTTCTGGTAAGTCTAAAATTGGTGTTACTAGTTCTTTTTTGTGTATTGTGCTTCTAAAAGTCTCTGGCATAGCAGACTAGGTCATCCATCTGACCAAGTGTTGTGTGTGCTTAGTAAGTCTGTTGGTTTGAAGTATGGTCATCCTAATGGCACCTCTTTGTGACATTTGTCATAAGGCAAAGCAGAATAGAGAACCATTCCCAGTTAGTGATCACAAGTCTAAGTGTGTTGGTGATCTGGTTCATTTAGATTTATGGGGTCCCTATAGGGTTGTTAGTAGGGATGGGTATAAGTACTTTATAATGTTTGTTGATGATTTTAGCAGAGCTGTATGGGTCAATTTGATTAAGTCTAAAGATGAAGTTGGTATATTCTATTGAAAGCTTTAAGTTGATTGATACTTAGTTTAATAAAAAAATAAAGTTTTTAGATCTGATAATGGGAATGAGTTTGTAAATCAAAAACTTGCTGTATTTTTTAATGATAAAGGGACTATTCATAAAACTTTTTGTGCCCATACACCTCAGCAAAATGGTATAGCAGAGAGGAAACATAGACATCTTTTAAATGTTTCTATAGGTCTAATGTTCAAGGGGAATTCCTTTGAATATGTGGATAGAGTGTACTTTAACTCTTGTGTATTTGATTAACAGGCTTCCTTCCTCTGTCTTGTCTAGATCTTCCCCTTATAAGTTAGTTTATGCTATTGAACCTAGTCTTTCTCACTTAAGGTGCTTTGGTTGTCTGTGTTACTCTACAATAGTTAATAATCATGACAAGTTCAGTTCTAGGTTTGAGAAGTGGTTTTGATTGGTTTTTCTTATGTAAAAAAAGCTTATAAGTTGTATAGTCTTGAAAACAAAACTTGCTTTTATTCAAGGGATGTTTTTTTATGAAACTGTGTTTCCTCTAAAAATAAAATCTATTTATTTGGAAAGTTTTAAGTCTAGTAATTTAGAGTCATAACTGGATTTGTTATTTTTTTTGGTAACATAGATGATCATGGTGCTGAAAAGCCCAATGATGATGAGAGAGACACATTTAATGGTAATTGTGATGGCAATGAGCTGGCTTCTAATATTCATAATAGTTCCGCTCCTGTTGTGCCAGAAGCAACTCTTGCAACACATGTAGATGAAAATTTTATACGTGAGGGTATTAATTTTGTTGCCTCAAGCTCTGGTTCACATCCTATTGATGCTACTTATAATGAGGTGGAACCATAGACTATTAGGAAGTCTGTTAGAGTTAGAACTGTTCCTTTTAAGTTTAATGATTGTGTTTCCTAGTGGCAAGAAATATGGTATTGAGAATCATCTTAGTTATGTGAATATTTCATCTGTGAATTTGTGTTTTTCTACTAATATTAATAAGCCTACTGAGCTTAAGAATTATTATGAGGCTTCTTTGGATAAAAATTGGATAGAAGCTATGAATAATGAAATGGAAGCTTTGCTTGAAAATAATACTTGGATCTTGGTTGATTTACCTGTTGATAGGAAAACTGTCCCTTGTAAGTGGTTATACAAAGTTAAATACAAATCTACTGGTGATATAAAAAGGTATAATGATAGGCTGGTTGCTAAAGGTTTGGTCACAGAGAGGGTATTGATTATGAAGAAACTTTTAGTCCTGTTGTAAAAATGATGACTGTTAAATGTGTTATTAGTTTAGCTGTTGATGTAGTAAAATCGTACACGTTTTAGGAAAAACGCGTATAATCGGCAAGTATTAAGCTTTACGATTTAGGAAAACCGTAAAACCGAATTAGTGCGAGTTCGTTCTCGAAGGAGGTGTCTGATGTGTGCCAATAATATAAAAATAAAGTTTGGATTAGTGTCGTTTTTGGGTTTGAAGAGAGAAAATTAAATGACGAGTTACACTACGATTAAACTACGACGTAAAACGTAAAACGTAAACGTAAATACGTAAAACGCGACGAAATTAAAATTTTTAACTAAAAATTAATTAAAAATTAAAACTAAGTCTAAAATAATATAAATAAGAATAAAAATTCAATATATAAATTTTAAAACTTATTATTAATTAAATATTCAATTTTAAATGCTAATTAAAGCCCTAAAATTAAATATAATTAACAAAAAATCCAAAATTATATTTTATCAAACAAATATCTTACTTATATTAATTAAACACTAAAAAGTATTTTTCCTAAATTTTTAAGACTATTTTTCTATTTTTAAAAGGCTAAAAACACTTTTTAAATAAAAATAATCATAAAAAAATAATAAAATAATGAGAAAAATAAATTTTCTTTTTGAAAAATCCTAAGTTACTTATCTAAACATGAGGAAACTGAAAAAAGTTGAAAACAGTACTTCTAACCCTAATAAAACAAAAACATTTTTGATTAAAAACTAATTATAAATTAAAATAATTCTAAAAATTAATTAAATAAAGAGAAAAATGAAATTCTTTTTCTAAAAATCTTAAGATAAGTAAAAGAACACAAGAAAATTGAAAGATTTGAAAAACACTAAATTTAACCACTAAGGACAAAATCAGAAATATTAAAACCTAATTAAAACTTAAATTAATGCTAAAAATTAATAAAATACTCAGAAAAATAAAAACAACTTTTCTAAAATTCTTAAAATAAATTACTGAAACTATAAAAAATGAAAAACGTGAAAAAAACTGACTTTTCACCACTAAAGACAAAAACAAACAAAGCTGATAGTGACAAATGGGTCTGTTTTGTCTGGTAGCTAAGTAGTGGCAACAATAACACTATCAGTGGGAACTTTGTTCCCACTGCTTGTTACAAAAACTGAATAATGGTCGATTTGAGCTTGTTTTTGGATGTTTTTGGAAACAAAGGGCACCCCTACAACCAGTGGGGTTGTAGGGAGTCAATACAAGCAAGAAACACAAAAAGCAAACACAAAATAACACACAATCAAAGACAATACAGTCACTGAAGTCTATGGGGGGGGGTCCGATGACCTGTTGCTGATCTATTTGGCACTCAAATGAATTTTTAAGCCACAAATCTAACTCCCTAGCATACCACAATGAAAACCAAAACCACACAACCCTAAACTAACATTAACTTTATCTGGTAACAAGATTTTGTAACCTAAAAATTACTACAACTGCATTGTTTTGCCCTTATGCAGATTTTAGACTAACAAGCACTTTCTTTTTCTCTTCCTATACTGTTCATCATCATCTTCATCCATCTGCACTGTTATGATTGCTATTCTTGTTGCTGTATTATGATCCTAAGCTTGATTACAAGCTTTAGTTGTTGTTTGTTCATGAATTTGATCAAGTTTTGAAGCTTTTCAATTTTTGGAGGGAAAACTAGCTTTTTGAATTCACAGGCTTAATCTCTGTGAATTCTGGTGAATTTTTGGAAGATAGAGCTTTATTCAGTATTATACAGTGTTATTGAGCATTCATCTTTTTCAGCGGAGGCCTAGATCAAGGTCTTTGTTCTCTTTTCAATTTTAGGCAAAACACAGGTTTATGTGTACTTGCATGATCAAAGTTGATTTGGTTTGAAGTTCTTGCTTTAATAACTTGCATTTGATATGTTTTTGATAGCTTGTTATCTGTTTTTGCTTATTATCCACTAAATCTTCATAAGTCTTTATTTTTCCATTTTAGATTCATAAGGAGTGTTTGGATAAGCTTTCCGTTAGCTAATTGTTTAAGTTGTGGTTTCAAGTTTTCTAGCATCATATTAGGTTCCTATTAGGTGCCTTATTTCAATCAAAGTTCATGTTTGGTTTAAAGTCAAACAGGTTAGAAAGTGCAAAGTGCTCATGGTTTAACTGTCATCACATAAGCCTGAACAAACTTCTTCATTAGCTCATAACTATTTCAAAATGGTGCATTAGACCTAGCTTTTTGGTGTTTTGGATAGCTTATAGTATCAGCTAGATAAGCTTAGGTTTAAGTTTCCTTTGAAGCTCATTAGATAAGCCTAGAAATAGCTTAGAAAGTAGCTTATTAGGACTGTTATTGCTGATTGCTTATTCAATTTTTAAAAGAGCTTATCCAGTCATCCATTAGCTTAACATCTTCATTAAAGTTCCTTATAATCACCTTAACATAATTTCTGGAAAGTTTGGAGCTTATTGTTTAAATTCAAAAAGTCAACATTGGTCAAATAAGCTCATTTTGGTCAAATAAGTCATTTCAGCTTATTCTGTGTGATTTTTGAAAATCTAAAGAAAATTCCAACAGCTTTTCTAGCTTATAAGTAATTCTAGAGCTTTTCAGGTCAAGTGCTTAAGTAGATAAGGTGTTTGGTTAAAAAGTGCTTATTGAAAAATCTGTTCTAGAGTTTGAGCTTATCTCATAAGCTCATTTTCATTTTGACTAGCTAAATTTGGATTTTAAGCATTTTGCAATTGGTTTGAGCTTAATTGGTTAAGTAATAAGCTCTAGCCAGCTTATTTTGTGATTAGCCTTTTTTTCTTTAAATATTTTCATTTAATTGCACTTTAGTCCTTTATTTCTCTATTTGTTCAATTCTGGCACAAATAGTATATTGCATTTAAGTCCAATACTTTCATTCTTATTTTATTTTGGCCCAAAACTCAACTGAGTTGGGTTTGAGTCTTGGGCCGGGTATAGTGTTTGGGCTTGATTAGATTGGGTTTATCATTCGTGCTGGGCTTAGCTTGTTTCAATACCCGATTTTAATTCATTTTAAAATTTCATTTTCAAAATTGATTTTTAAAATAGAAAAGATTAGTTTTAATAAATAAAAAATAATAAAAAATATTTAAAAATATAAAAAATCATATTTCATATTTTGAGCAATTTTACATTTACGTTTTTGGGTACTTTTACATTTTGCATTTTCTTAAATAGCATTTACATTTTATTTTTCATCTTGGTGCATTTCTTACTTGTACTTTGTGTTTTAATAGTGGTACGTGCACTTTGTTTTGAATAGATGCGTATTAAATATATAGTATTTTTACTCTTTTTACGTGCTTTGTGTGAATTAGAAATAGATATCAAATCCTTTATTTAAACCAAAAACGATTAATCTCTACGTTGAAATTGGATATCAATTCGAGTCGATTCGAGGAAAAACGATTCTACTAAAAAACGAATATTAAATTGGCGCCGCTGCCGGTTCGATCTCGATACGATTGAGATTTTTCGTGAGACGATTTGAATGTTGTGATACGTTCACTTTTGAACGTTATTTTTCTTGTTAAAAAAATCAAAAATACAAAAAAGAAAATAAAAAATATAAAAATTAAAAAAATTAAAAAAAATCACAATAAACAATTTCTTTCCTAAGAATTGCATCAAAAAATAAAAAATAAAAAAAAAGTAACACTTTTCGTGAAGTGTTACAAAAAAATATTAAGTACTACTATACATATTATTTTTTTATTTCGTTTTCTCTCATTTTTTTCTTGTGAATATATCTTCTTACAAAACTAAAAAATACAAAAAAAAAACTTTTTACTATATTACTATATATATTACGTATACATAGATACGAACAATCAATACACATATCTCTATAAGTATTGCTTGCAATACACCGTCATTAGTGACGTTCTGGTGCTTTTCACATGTATCGATCAAAGTTAATTAAGGCACAATAGATAAATACTACGAGCTATTTGATCTAGAGAGAGAACTCACTGTGTGGGGGGTATAAGGAGAGTGTATTTCACATTCGAACGGAGAAGGCTCTTAAGTGCTTCGCGCCACCTCGTTCCTCCGCTCCCTTGTGATTATTTTGAAGGTGATAGTAGTAAGTGGTGTGCCACCCAAGTAGTATTACGTATATATTTTTTGTAGCTTTTTTATATTGAACCTCGATTGGGGTAATCCCTCCCCTTTCAAAGTCATCAAAGGCAATCTCCTTACTCCTTGGTTTTTAGTTGTATGCGCACTCGCGCGCGTACACACATACCAAGTGGTGTACCTCGTCCTTCTAAAAAGAAGACGAACAAAAATACCGTCACCAATCAAGCCGATCCAGAGAATCGAGCTTTTGACACTACTTTAGCCATGGACAACCGACCGATGATCGAGATCTTGCAATCCCAAGTTGAGGGAAATGATGACGTGATTGTGGTGCCAGATATTCGAGCGAATAATTTTGAACTTAAAATGGGTTTTATTCAAATGGTTTCCGCTACACCATTTTTGGGCCGTACTCATGATGACCCACACGCTCATATTAAGAGGTTTTTACACTTAGCAAACACCGTGAAATACAATGGGGTGCCTCAAGAGGCAATTCGATTGCTACTCTTTCCTTTCTCCTTCGAGGGGCAAGCCCGAATTTAGCTTGACAAGGAACCACCCCAAAGTATCACTACATGGGCGGATTTGGAGACTAAGTTTATTAATTATTTCTTCCCACCCTCACGTACTACCGCTTTGCGGAATGACATCATTAACTTTGAACAAAAGTACGGTGAGACATTTAGTGAATCTTGGGATCGATTTAAGGAACTTTTGAGAAAATGTCCACAACTCGATTTTACCAAAGTTCACCGAATTAATACCTTTTACAATGGATTGACTTTAAATGACCAAGATTCACTAAACTCGGCCGCGGGGGGTAATATTCTTCTGAAAACGATGCAAGTAGCTTGGGACATTATTGAAAACAAGGCAAAAGTTCCGAGTCGAACTAGGGCTCAAATGGCTAGTGCTAGTGGAGGTGATTCTATTAATCACGAGGTTACAAATCAAATTAAAGAACTTGCTTCAATTGTGAAAAATCTTGCTTTAAAAGTTGAAAACCCTCCTACTAGACATGTGCATGCCCTTAGTGAGACTTGTGGTGGACCACATTCATACTTTAATTGTGACAAGGTTTATAATGAACCCCAAGGAGAAGTCTATGCTTATAATAACAATGATGAAAATGTGATGGTTCATTTTAAACCGAATGTTGATGTTAACCACTTGTCGTATAAGTCTACTAACTATTTGGCTCCCCCTGGGTTTGTAGCTCATCAAAGACCACCCCCCAGCCATCCAAATTACCTAATACCAAAATAGGAACCAAGGTCCACAAAGGGGTAATTTTCAAAGGAATTTAAATGTAAGGGGTTATAATCCAAATCAAGGGAATTTTCAAGGTCAAAACCAAGTGTTTAATAATCAAAATCAAGGGTTCAATAACCAAGTTTTTCAAAATCAAGGTTTTCAAAACTATAATCAATATCAAAACCAAGGTTTTCCAAATCAAGGGTTCAATATGCCTAATCCTCAAATGGACTTGGTTGTTCAAAAACTTAGTGAGCAAGATCGAAAGCTTAAGGAAATACAAGAGTCCATGGATAGGAAATTCATGCAAATGTTGCAAACCCTTCAGACCCAAAGTGCTCTCCCTTCTAACACCGAAACCACCCTAGGGCTAATGTGAATGCAATTACTACAAGGAGTGGTAAAACAACCGATGGACCTTCCTTTTCTTCACCAATCAATGAGAAACAAGGGCCCGAGATCCCATCAACTTCTACTCACCCTCCTTTACCCACTACTTGTGACATTCCTCCTTTAAGCAACCCTTCTACACCTTATATTCACCCTTCCCCTCAATCTTCTACCAACCCTTCGGTTTCTAAGCCTATTCCTGAGGTTGTGAGTGAACTGGTTCTTCCTCAATCTTCTCCAAAACCCAATATATCTTACCTTTCAAGGTTAAGGAAGGAGAAGTTGAAGAAGATGATATACAAGTTAATGTTCAAACAATTGAATTTCAATATCACCTTTGCCGAGGCGTTCGCTCACATGCCTAAATATGTTAAAATATGCAATGGAGATCGAAGATTGCATTTCAAGAGCTGTGAAGTACATTAAAGACGCACAAAACCCTGATGGTTCATGGTACGCTTTTTGCTTACATGATTAGTTTAACATTTTCAGAGTAAAAGGCTAATAAGGTAAGATATATCTTTTGGTACTACAGGATAGATCGTCAACAATTATTAGCTAAGCTGAGACATGAATATATATATTTACGCTATCACTCAGAAGAATGAAATTGGTGCAGGTATGGTTATTGGGGAATATGTTACACCTATGGGGCATGGTTTGCAGTCGATGCGCTAGTAGCTTGTGGATACAACTATCATAACAGTCCCGCCATTCAAAAATCTTGTGAATTTCTGCTTTCGAAACAACTTCCTGATGGTGGATGGGGAGAGAGTTATCTTTCAAGCGCAAATAAGGTACAACTTTAATGTTCTATTTGGTAGGCTGTGCTGACAAATCTGTTCTAATTTTTTTCTTTTCTTTTTCTTTCATTATAGACATAGACAAATTTGGATGGAAACCGGTCGAATTTAGTACAAACGTCATGGGCGTTAATGTCACTTATTAAAGCTGGACAGGTAGTTCGTCATGTTTATTCTTGTTGATTCAGGTCACATTATATTTGTTCTTCTCAGAAAACGCACACAAGTTCTTCGATAAAAAAATTGAGATCAAATTTACTTATTTACGTTATCAAGAAGTTTAGAATATTTCAAGTAGTAACTTTAGGTCAGCTGATGTTTTACGTTTATAAACTGTGGTTAGGCTGAAATTGATCTTACACCAATAAATAATGGAATACGGCTTCTCATTAGTTCACAAATGAAAGGAGACTTTCCCCAACAGGTTCTTTTATTACGATAACTTGATATTCCGAAACTCAGTATACTTTCTGCAGTTTTTAGTTTGAACTGTGATCTTTAGCTTCATAAATATTTGGTTTCTATTTTTTTATTTTTTTTTTAACATATTTGGTTTCTATTAACCACAGGAAATCACTGGAGTTTTTATGAGGAATTGTACCCTTAATTACTCAGCTTTTCGAAATATTTTCCCCATATGGGCACTTATCGGCGCCTTATTAGTAATTAAGTTTACATGAATTCCCAGCCACTTATATGCGGAAACCTGTTGTCGGAAAATTTCATCTGTATGTTGTTGTCAGAAACTTTCATCTGTATGTTGTTGTCTTGTTGATGTATGCTTTGGTGCATTTGAGAGTTCTGTAAACTTGACTAAAGAAAGAACTGCACCAAAATGTGACTTGTCATTTGTAAGAAACTTATATTTTACCATTTGATAGTTTACTGTAAAGTTTCCGTTTAATACGCACTAAAAAGAGGGCCAAATTTCAAATAATCATAACATTCGAACCATCAAGGCTGATGTAGTTCCACTCTATGGCTTCTTGTGGGTTCTTTACCCTTAAGCACAAGATTTTTCTCTAAGAGTGTATTTAGCAACCTATACATACTGTACTATATAGAGGAAAGATTAGCGATGATGGATGGCGAAGCTAAATTAAAATACCAAAAAAGCAAACTAATAGTATTCATGCCAACCAAAATAGCGGGTAGACAATGAGGAACATTATGATCCATGAACGCTCTTGGTATGGTTACTTGCTTTCATGAACTCCATTGAGCAATATAACAAACCAGTAAGTTTACTTGACCTCAAGCTGGTTAGCATTTTTGTCTCTTAAACATGCTCCACAAGTTCAAGTTTTGTATCATTTGCACCTTCAAGAAACATTAATTTAGAGTTGCCCGTGTCAAGAAACGCCTCAAATTCGCTAGCTAACTTTCTTCCCTGCAGGAATAGCAAGTCTGGAGATTATTTTTTTGTTTGTGATAACAATGACTACTTTGACTCTTTAAGACCTTTGAGCCAATGGTTAAATAGATAAGTCAAATTAATGTACATGAGTTTTACCTCTTTGGAACCATGATCTTCGAACTGCTTGGCGAACCTGCCGTTCGTGTCTCGCTAAAAGTTCATCAATTCGATTTGGTTGAGATAATAAAGGTCCAGAGAACTCAACTTTCTCTTCTTGATCTTGATAAATCTGTATTGACATAACATTCAAAAGGTTTTTAAAAAAGCTACCAATGAATTCAATAGATTAACCCGTACAAAGTAATATTTCAATTTTGACCTATTTACTTGTAAAATGAAATATAAATGTTTTGAACTAAAACTTTGTCTGGTCGACCTAACCCAACATAATATATAACATAAAAAGTCACCCAGTTTAGCCAGTTACCCAAACATTCCAAGCTGCCGAGTTTGCTACCTGTAGATAAAAGCAAATGAATACAAGCTTGATGGACTTACCATATTTATTCTCTTGACAAAACCATCTGAACCTACATCAAATGACTCGGGTCGATCTATTTGGTTCCAGTTCTTAATCACCAGTCCACGCGAATCCATCTCATTGGACTCCCGACCTCTTGAATTTGTTCGGTCAAGATTTCCATTACATGTATTGTCAACGTTTTTCAAATGAAGAGTACCAGAAGGTTCATAAATCAGGCTTCTTGAACTAGACCGGCTTCGTGATCTTACAGATAAGGAATCATCTAATCGCCTTCTTGCCCATGCGAAACCACTTGAACTCGGAACTTGTAAAGGGCCAGAATACGGAATATCTCCTTGAGATGCATGCTTTGTGTGTGAACCGTCGTCCATTGTGTTTATTGACGGTTTTCGTAGCTCAAAACCCAAGATTATATCTCCTCCTTTTTTAGTATCTAAACTACTTCCGTTGACTTTTTGCCTGGTTTGACTTTTTGGCGGTAAAGTCTGTAAAAAGGTTTATTTTACTGATAAGAATAGATGCAAAATGGATAAGATACCCAGATTTTTGCAAATATAGAGACAGACCTCTTCCGGTGCCAATTTAGTCAAGCCATTTTGTTTTCTGGCTAATCGTCTTGATATTTCAGGTCCACGAGTTCTCCCAGCCGGCTTTTTCCTGAAAAGATATGAATATTTTTGTCAGTTGACCATAATGTTGGGTCAAGTTTGTGTTCCCGTTTAAGTTATGTACACGAGAACAAATTATAATCAAGATTAGATTGCATCTTGGGCCACTTTCAGCCAACTTGACCACACATAGCTTTTTAGGTAAGTTATTTATGATGAAATATCAGCACAGTATAACCATATTGACCTATTTACACATGATACGGGTTTAAACCGAAACCACTAACTACGCCTGACTGGAAATGAAAAGGCAGTACCTTGCAGCGTCTTCGCGATGTTTTGCATCAATCTCTTTGTTTGGAGGGTATTTCGGTAAACTTAATGGATCACAAGCATACGGCTTCGTCTTGAAATACTGCAGTTGCATAGGAATGATGGTACAAAATCATCACAATAAGTGCAAGCCCATGGGAAATAATGTTTACAAATATGTCAAATTTTATAGTATGTAAATGGTCATTTGACCAATGTAATGTCAATCATATATATCAATATAAAAGTTGAAGTTAGTCAAAGAAAATATATATATATAAAAGTTGAAGATAGCTCATATGATTTTAAGGTCAAATATGCCAACTTAACAAAGAGTAGACGATGATACCTCAGATGCTAGAGCAGAAGAGGCAGTCCCGCGCTTATATGGTTCGACAGACAGTAGTGTTTCAATAAGTTCCACAGCACATTTAGGCAAGTCCTTAAAAGTTTCCCATAGACAACTTTCATATGGATGTTGTGGTTTAAACAATGTGGCATGAGGTAATTTAGACTTTTTCCAATAGTCTTCTGGTGGCGAACCACAAAGCTTAAAAATTTTGTGCAATTGTTCGACCTGTTACCATATCCATCATCAAAGTATATAAAAATTAACTAAAGCATAAGAACTAAATAGATACTATGTAAATATAATTCTTAAAAGTATAACACTCAGATAAATGGTTGCATATCATGCTCTCAATAGTTTTCTGCCGTACTTTATGAACTTTTAGTTGTTAAAAACTGATTACGGTGGTGTTAGTATTAATGTTAAAAAGACAATGATGGTTTGACTTTAAAAAGTCAAATGAAGAGAGTACCTCAGTTCTTCCTTGAAGAATAGGTATACCAAGAAGAAGTTCTGCAAATACACACCCTATACTCCATAAATCAACAGAAGCTTCATAATCAGTTGAACCCAACAAAAGTTCAGGTGGCCGGTACCATAACGTCACAACTCTGCTAGTCAAAGGTTGTTTCTTTTCACCAAAAGAATTACAAAAATTCGCCAACCCAAAATCGCCAATTTTCATAACTCCTTCGTTATTAACCAAGAGATTGGCCCCTTTAATATCTCGATGCATTACACCACGCGCATGACAATGCTCAAGCCCTTCTAACAATTGTTTCATGTAACATTTAATCTGTTCCATAATTTTAGAAAAAGAAAAAGTCAAACTTCTTGACTTAATGATCTAATAAGTATTTTATAATAAGAAAAGAACATGTTAGTTCAACTAACCTGAGATTCTGTGAAATTAATGTCGGGACAAGAGAGTAGTCCTGATATATCGTGTTCCATATATTCAAAAACGAGGTATATACTACATGATAATCTTGAGGTTATGATCCCATCTAGTTTCATAACATTTGGATGATCAAGCCTACGGAGAATCACAATTTCACGCGCCATAAACCGTACACTTTCGGGTTCAAAATTGTCAAAACGAACTTTTTTTAAGGCCACTATCCTCCCAGTTTCTAGCTCACGAGCCCGAAAGACACTACTATATGTACCTTGTCCAACCTATTAGAATTTAGAACCAAAATCAACAAAAATATCACCAATTAGCTTTAAACAAGTGTTCACAGTCTTGAGTTGGACCATATATTAGTAGGTGATATTGGATATGCATTTTAAAAGCCATGTTTCATACTAGAATACTACTCCTAGAATCATAATCAAACTAACCAAATGTAAAAAAAAAAAATCCTAACTACTTAACTCTTTGAAGTTGTACTAATTACTCTAAATGTTTAAACTTTTGATTATAGAAAAAAAAAATCAAAAGCTATTTTTTATGAAATGGAAAAAAAGCTCATCTCCAAGTAGCTCAAAAAACTTATGGCTTATTTTGAAACTTGTGCGCTTATATAAGTTTATCGTAAGCTTATATGTGGGTTTATAAGCTTATTTGATTTCAGCTTATATTTCATAACCCTCAATTTTCTGACTTATTTTGAAACTTATGGGTTTATATAAGTTTATGCTATCATAAAAAACTTATATACGCTCATGAGTCTCAAAATAAGCCGGAATATTGGGGTTATGATATATAAGCCAAAATAATACTATTAAGCTAGTAAGTCCATGTAGTCTTCTAATAAAATAATTTAGTCACCTTCTTCTATAGAGTAACAAAATTCCAAAGTTAAAGATAAAAAGTAAATATAGTAGAGTAAGATTTTGAATGAAAAAGAGACCTTTTCCAGCTTCTCAAAAGACTCAGCTCTGAGTGGGACCCAGCCTTGAATAGCTTCACCAGCAACAGCACTAAGCCAAGCTGGCCAACCAGCAGCCACTTGTTCACTTACAACAAACTTATGCAAATTCCCTAACCTAAAACTCACTGATTCACCATTAACACCATTTGTTGTAGTACAGCTCGTTCTCCCTGACTCACCCAGCTCACTCATCACCCCTGACTCACTCCTCTTATGCTTACTCTTCTTCATTTCCACCACCACATCCTCCTTAATACCACCAGAATGATCAGCTGCTGGTGTAACTGAAACTGCTTGTTTTGATGACACACACCCCATTTTAATAAAAATTTTGTATCTTTTCACATGAGCAGAATTATGAAAATCTGAGACTGAGCCAGATGAAGAATTTGGTTGATATGAAATGGGTACGTTTTAGTTTTGTGAATGGGTTGGTATTTGTGGAGATCACGGGAGACTAGTGTGTTGTGTTTTTTCTTTTTATATGTGCTTGCTTGTGTGTATAAGACATTAGTTAAGAAATCAATGCGACAATTGCGGAAGAGAGATAAAATGGATGGGTTTGCTAATAAGTCAATCTTGTGCTAAATTAGCGGGTCAGGTAAAACTGTAAGAGTAAACTATTGGCTGGCTCTGAAAATTCTAATTTGAATACAAACATGTTGATTTAAGTGAGCTTTTAAGATAGTAAAATAGGAAAATTGTCATTTTATATATGGTCAAGTAGTCATAAAATACGCATAATGATCGTCTTTTGAAAATCATCATTTCAAATGGTAACCATTGTTAACGAGGTTCACAATTTGTAGAATTAAGGTATCGATCTCATGAGATACATTTGCAAAAAAGTAAAAAAATGGGGGAAGACACTCTTTTTAGGAGGATCTATAGAGGGACGAATACCTTCAAAACTATTTATCTTAAATTTATGCTTTAGAGAATTATAAAAATGTTTCAGTTGCTTCAAAATTGTTGCAGCCTAACCTTGTAGCCTCGTTTTGTAGAACTCCAAGAATCGGCTTGGAAGATTATCAATTCTCTCAACTTGTGTTGAATGTGGAAGGAATTCTATGTACAAACGTAAAGGATAGGTGGTCGTCGACTCTAACACGATGTGATGATTTTTCGGTTGTTTTTATTTGGAAGGCGTTTGATAATCAGTTTTTACCGGTGGTTGTGTCTAAGACTAGATGGATGCACGAAGTTCCTATCTATTCTGGCATGAAAAGTTAGGATGTATGGTCTTCCGACAATATTAAACATTTCAAAAATAGATATGAATATTCAATTAATTTCGTGTCCCATATGTGATAAAGAAATGGAGTCGACTAGTCATATTTAATTTTTTTTGTTGTTTGGTTCCTGATGTTTTTCGTAAGATTTTACGTTGGTGGAACATAAATGTTATGGAGATTCGACTTATAAGGAATGGATAGATTGGCTCTCGAATATCAGCCTACATTCTAATCAGGACGAAAGGGTTTGTGATGTCATATAGTGGTTTATTTGGAACTTTCGAAACAAGCACATCTTTGGTTAAGTTCGCCCTTGAAGGAGACTATCTTCGATGAAGTAGTGGCGCGTTCGTACTTATGGTGTAATAATAAATGTAAGTTTTCTTTTAATTGGGTCGATTGGCTTAAAAATCCCCAATCTTCTTTCGTTGTAATTTCTAGATTTTCGCTTGCTTTGTCTAATATAAAATCCGTCGTTTCAAAAAATGGTAACTAAGTGCTCCTACTCTCCTATCTAATAGAAGTATGCTTCAGATTTTGATGAGAGAGGCGTGGGCAAAGGTAATACTAGTATTTTATCAGGTAGAGTAAATATAATAGAATTCTTGTCACTAACTAAAAAAAAGTGCATCTCTTTAGAGGCGAGTTTGAACCAAAAGGTGCGTCGTGTTAATTTTGGTAAATGATCGATTTTTGGTCCAGTCTTATAATTTGTATAGTATATCTATATCTATATACCCTATAAAGGGTTTATCCCAATTGTTGAAAACTTGAAACTTGAAAGTTGAAAAAATCTATAAAGGGCAACTATAACAAAAACTTTGTGGTTGAAAAAATCAAAAGTTGAAAAACAAACAATGTAATGATACGTTTTAAGGAAATGTTCGATTCTGTTACAGAAGAATCACAAATAAGGTATGTTCAAAATAAAATGTTGATATAATAGTTGTGCATGGTTTGTAATTCAATGTTTGACTTGACAAAACGATATATTTTAAAACATGAAATGATTTTAGCAAAACTTGAAACTGTCAAGCCTCACAGTCAAAAATAACAAATCAAATCCCTCACAAATCCTCACCAAAAACCCATCTCACCGTCACACCCCTATCCAATTTAACAAAAATCAAACACCGTCTCACTTATATCATCACCGAATCTCAAAAACCTACCACCATCGATTATCAAATCTGGTAAAACAAACCACCCCATTCACAAAAAGAAAACCTTCACAATCATTTTGTCAAAAACAAAAACCTCACCAAAATCCCTCAACAGATCCAGATAATCGTCAAGACCTATGAATATTTAAAACACCACCTTATTTCCAATCTCAGTCTCACTAAAATCAAATCGATGAACAAGATTAATTCGTTTATGGTGGCCACATAAATGGATTAAATTGACCTAAAGATCAACCGTTTGGTTTTCTGAGAGAGGTGTTGGATTCTCAATAGGTGAAGTTGGTTATGAAAATCAGTAAATCAGTGTATGATTTATGAAGGTGTTTAGTGGAAGAAATTTCGAGATGATGATGTGCTTGCAGATTGGTATGAGTGGTTTTGGAGATGATGTGGAATAGATGAGTAAAAAGGGAAATTAGAAGCAGTTGATGTTTGTTAACTTAATATTCGGTGGATATAATTTTTTTGTTTATGTTTTAAGATAAAACGAACCAGGAAGAGGCGTCTGTTAAAATAATGGATGAGTGTTAAAAAAATAGTTGTATAAGAATCTGATGGTTTTATGCTCAGTATTTAAATACTATAGCTAAAGACAGCCCGAATGTGTGATGTAAACATCAGCGATGGGTGATGATAAAAGAAAGCTGATAAAACCAGCTGATCAACATGTTATCTTCAGAGCCTTCAACTGTTGAAGGACTTGGTCACTCAGGAATTTTTTTTTCTCACACCAAGATAAAGAAAGAAGATATGTTCACAGCCCCCCTCCCCTCCCCAGCAGTTGTCACCCTCCCCCAGCGCTGTAACCCCATCCCTAGTAACCCCAGCCACAGAGTTTTTTAGAGACCAGGCTGTGTTACAGGGAATTGGTGAAACAATGATTCTACAGGGGTTTGATATCATCAGGGTTTGATAACATCAGGCGTTGGTAGGAGATGATATTCAGGGGGAGTTGTATTTCAGGCGAGATGAAGACCATCACGCTATGATTGTGTACTAGTATGTAGCCGGTCAAAAGTTGCTTGGTTCCCTAGCAAATTTTGAGGGGGAGAGAAACGAGGACAGAGGAAAACTTGTGTTTATGTGAAGAAACATCAAGTTTACTCAAGCTACATACATACTATCATACACAACACATAACCTTCAGGGACTTAGAATGTTTACATTTGGCTGATTGAGCAAAGTCACTGAAGATGGGTTGTTGAACAAGTTGCATTGTCTGATCTTTTATGGTTGCTGCGTCAACCATTGACCACACTTTGCTGATTGAAGGTAAATGAACTCGTGATCTACATTGGATATAATATGCTACTTTAATATATGCTAGGATGAAGCATATGGTCTTTATGGTAAAGCATATGTAGAAACTAGAAGGGGAGGGGGGGGGGGGGTTGAATAGTTTCTCTTTGATTGGTGACCAAATTAAAATTACTTTCAATTTGGTTTGTATCAAAACTATCTTTTACTTGAGGCTAAGTTGCATAATGATTAGGTTCAATTCAAATGCACTAGCAAAGATAATAGGTAAGTATAATGATAATGAAATAAGTAAAGAGTAAGGAAGGAGACAACCTAGTGGGAAGACACCAAGGTTTATAGTGGTTCGACAACGAGGCTCTATCCTCGTTTCTACTCCCACAAGCTCCCTTCTCGGCGGAGAAAACCTTACATCGTTGCTTACATTATTTTCTGACACTAAGCTAAATGTCGAGACCTAATCTTTAGCTAGGACCAATCTACACGACGTTGCCTACTTCACAATTTAACGACACAAGGCTAGATGTCGGGTTCTAATCTTAAGGTAGAACCAATCTTCACGACGTTGCCTACTTCACCATTTTACGACACAAGGCTAGATGTCGAGTTCTAATCGAAAGCTAGAACCAATCTTCACGACTCTTCACTTTGAAGCTAAGTGAGAACTTCACACAACACAACTACTAATCACTTTTAAGTTTAGTGAGAACTCACAAGACACAACCACATCACTTTATAGTTTAGTGAGAACTCCTAATCAAATCTATTACAACTCAACTAGACTTATCCAAGTACACACATGTAGCTTGGATTTACACAACACAAATCCAAGAAAACACATATGCAATGGATGTACACAACAAATCCAAGTATCCACAAATAACTTGGATGAACACAACTAGTCCAAGTATTCATAAATACATTGGATTGACCTAAAACAAAAAGGGTATCATGATGAATATGACTAGCTCATAGATTCATCTTTATCACAACACTAGTGAGTGAGTGATCTTCTCATTGGACAAGGTAAAGGAGGGGATCAAGAGGATAATCATATGTAAACATCCTTAATAATTTAAGTGATCATTTACTAATGATTATGCTATAGAAAATAGAAAGAGGGCTGAGAAAAACGTCCAAGAGGCTTACTGGAAAATGAGATTTGACCCACTATTTAAAGGAGACAAAGTATAACGGATCTATAACGGATAGCTGTGTGCGGTACCTTACCTCACCCCGCGGTACCTTATCGCTAAGGAACCGCGTAGGTACTTAAGGTACCGCCACTAGACTCCGCTCGGTTTTTTATCTTTTAGTGGGATGGGAATATCTGAGGTATTTGAAACCTTCAAAGGATATTCTAACAGCATTTGGAATATGCTATTTTCAAATTTTCATTTTCCATTTTAATAAAACATTTTCTAAAAAAGAAAGTTTATTAAAAAGTCTTTTGTCATATTAACAAAAGTGAGTTTTAAGGATAATCATTTTGATGATCACTAAGTATGATTAAGAAAGGTTAGTGATATGATTATTACCTTGATGATAGTGTTAGTTAAATAATTCATTTTGTGTTTTACACTAAATGTGTTGTATGGTTTGTTGTGATCAAAACTAAGAAAGATTAGTTAATACTAATAATGTTTTTAGGCATCACTTGCATTAACAATCTCCCCCTTTTTTATTACGACAAACGATAAACTCATTTATGTAGAAACACAAAATATGGAATTATTAACTAGTTTATCACTATCATTTCTCCCCTTTTGTCGTAGCAAAAAGGTTAGCACAAGTCTTTGAAGAACATCGAACTTTGCTAGTAGCTCCCCCTTGGTGGTTGCTCCCCCTTGCTTGGGGTACCAAGTTTGTGAGCTAAGGTGACATGCTACACAAAGGTTAGTAGAAAGGAAAGAAACACCAATGTATATATGATCACTACCTACTAAGTAACTTGAGAGGGAGAGAGAGAAGAAATCTCAAATTAGAAGTAAGTATTTTGCTAAGTATGTCCAAAGAGGTAACTGACAAAATTAAACTTCAATCCAATGAAGATGATAAGCTTGTCAATGGGTTAAAGCTTAGAATTGATGGAATCACCCATAAGCAATTGTAAAAATTAACCATGATCAACTCAAAATAGAACTAATGAAATAGCACACAAATAACACAAAGGTTACATAAAAGAAAAAAAGACATAACAAAGAAGATAGTCATACACACAATATGAGTATCTAAAAGCAATAAATATGGAAAATAAACCACTAAGCATAAGCTAGTCTTATAGTGATATTTTCCAATATTGCTTAAAAAAATAAAAGACTAAAAAGACGACGATGCATCATTCGAAGTTTTGTCCACCGGAACGAAAACTTAAAAGAGGAGGTCGAGTGAGGAGGAATTCAAGAAAATTCAACTCCTCATACACATGAGCAAGTTCAATTTGTTGAAATCGGCAACAATCACACGAGGATCCATGATGGAACACAAAATCGTTTGATGGGGGTATGGCATCAAACTTAGGGTTTGGTGGTGGCGGGGTAATGGGTTTGGGAATGTTTTCACAATGCCTTGTGAGGTTTGGGAAGGTTGAAAGGTCATTGAGTTGAGGGGTTTTGAAGGATTGTGGTGGTGGTGGAACATTTTCTTTAGCTCCGGTGATGGGGTTTATGGTATAAGTCTCATTCCAATACGTGATTGGAGAGAGGGTAGGGTTTTTGGGTGGTTTGGACGAAGATGGTTCATTCTTCTTAATCCAAATAGGTCGAACCGAGATTTTCGGTTTCTTTGAAAGCTTGGATGAGGAAGCTTTGGGTGAGTGGGGTAGTGACAAAGAAATGTCAAGGTTAGGAATGTAGGAGTTAGGCATTGTGAGAGTGTGAGAATGATATCTCAATGTTATGTGAGAATAAATTCTCAAGGTTGGGAAGGTGTGAGAATGAAATCTCAAGGTTGTGTGAGAATGAATTCTCAAGGTTGGGAAGGTGTGAGAATGAAATCTCAAGGTTAGGGTATAAGTAAAAGGTAAACAAGGTAAGAGTTTGAATACAAAATGTGTAGTGTCAAGGAATGTTTAGTCAATTTGAGTAAACAAGGAATCTTGACAGGGTATAGGGTTTTAAAAGTTTTGGCCAAAATTCGTCAAAAGCCACTTACTGTCTGCGGTACCTTATAGGGACCGGTGGTTCCATATCGCTAAGGAACCGCGGGACTTTAAGGAACCGCGTCCAGTGGACTTGAAACCATGTTTTTCCTGGGTTTTGGGAAAAACTAAGACTTTTTCAAAAAGTTGCAAATCTTGGAATTTTACCTCTATTAGCACCAAAATATGCTAGGGTTGCATAAAGCAACACATTCACAAAGAATGTCTTGACAAAGGGTGACAAAATAATTTAGATATCATTTTGAACCAATTTTAACAAGTTTAGAGGTTGTGATAGATTTAGGTTCAATTTTAATTTCAAATTAAAGTTGATTAGTGTGCACAAAAGGATAGAAACACACAAAGCTAAATCCATAGATCAACAACATGAAACATTCATTAAGGAAGCAAGTACAAAGACAAATAAAAACTAACTAATACATAGCTAGCTTAACATTAAATCTAGATAAGTAGTTTTCTTTAGCTTGGTTTTGTTGAAAACTCTTATTAAGAAAACTCCATCATTCATCTCCTAGGAGGAGGCATGGAGAACAAGGCAAACAAGAACTCTTGGAACCTCCTATGTAGTCCATACATATCCATCCTAAGGTTATGGATGATGTAATGGTTGTAAAGACAACATGGACAACTAGGACCATGAGTTTGTTGAAACCTATAGTATGGATCACCCAAAAGGAGGGAAAGTGGAACACCTAAAATTGGAATGTTTGAGTTGGGTGGAGGTGGAGGAGGCATGTTCTCCAAGGGTGATGTGGGTGAAAGGGGAGGCATGTTCCCTAAAGGGGAAATGGGTGAGTGTGGAGGTAATTCTCCAAGGTTGGTGAAATGGGTGAGTTGTGAGGGGTAAATGGTGAAGTCACCAAAGTGTCATCAAAGTCATTCACAAAAGGAATGCTTTGGATTGGTTGGGGTTGTGTGGTCACATCCAAGGGTGCACTTGGAGTGAAGGGTGAAGAGAGCTCATTCATTCTTGAGTTGAATGAAGAGGAGGTAGAACCAATGGAGTGGTTAGTACCATAGGTGAATGATGTTTTGCATGGTACAAGAGGTGGGGAAGGTGATGAAGAAATGAGGATAGGAGCCATCTCATTCTTTGGTGTGTGGAAAGGTGAGGAGTTAGGCTTGGCTACCTTAATCCTTATTTTGAGTGTTTTCCTTGGGGTGGAGGTCTTGGAAGTGTTTGAGGTTTTGGTACACACCATGGTTGTTTAGGGTGGTTTAAGGTTTAGGGAAGTATGTTTGATGTGTGAAGAACATGGCAAACAAGGTGGGTTTAAATGGGTGAGGGGATGATCCAAACTAGTAATAGGTTAAAATCATTTTAGGTGAAAATGAATTTAGGTAAGCTAGTTTAGGAAATGTGCAGTTTTATTACTGAAAATCATGCAAGGTTTACACAGATTTAAGAAAACAGTGTAAAGCAAAGATGCTGTCGTGCACAGTGACCGGCGGTTCCTTATCTAGGACCGGCGGTACCTTATCGATAAGGAACCGCGGGTCGATATGGAACCGCGACCAGAGGGTTTTCAAAAATTTCCCATCCCAGTTTTTGATAAACCCAGATTTTTCCCAAAAGATTCACAAGCCAAAGTTAACTACAGATCATAATCTAATAAGCTAACTATCATAAGGATGCACAAGGCTATGTAAATCACAAACATCATTGCATAAGCAACATTTAGGATCAAAATAAGTAATAATCCAAACATGTAACATAAGTTAATAAACAACTAAACCAAAGTGTTAATAAGCAAATGTTTAAGCTGCAAATGATAACCAAACTTTGACACAACTCAAAGTCTTCACCTCCTTTTCTTGCCTAAATCCTTGATCATTTTTCCCAAATACTTGATTCCCTTTCTTGACTCAATCCGGTGTTCATGCAAATCACCTCGGGTTCGAAGATTTTGACGGTAAAGTTCCTCTAAATTGAGATTATTAGGAACTTCACTAGAGGAATGGTGGGGAGGGGAAGCAATGTCATCTAAACCATCCACGAATGAGTTTGTGGAGTGGTGAGAAGAACTCGAAGAGTCCATGGGAGCACTTGTGCCAATGCCATCACCATCACTTGTTGGCATGTCCATGTCCTCATCATTGAACTCTTGTTGGTCGAATTTACGATCAGATCTTGTCTTTCTCTTATATACCTCTTGAATAGGTAGCATGACCCGTTTGACCGGTTAAAACTGAGAAAGATCAAGATTTAGAAAATCACGGCCAACCCTTTTAAAAAGGCGAGTGAGAAGCATTGCGTAAGGGAGGTTTGTTTTAGGCTTGTGAATAGCATAATTGATCCGTTGAGCGATAAAATATGCCAAATTATACTTGGTGTTGGTAAAGATGCAATATAACATATTCACTAAACACGCCGGAACATGATCCCGGTTTTCACCAAGACAAAACACATTTTCCCTAAGGATATTGGTCCATTGAACCATATTATCATTAAGGTCGCTCAAGAGAACCTCATGACGTTTCACCGAACGTACCTTAGTATGAAGGCTTCTCTTAACGGGTCGATTACACTTTTTGGAGACAATGTCGACAATAAAGTCAAGATCAATTTCCTCATGATCATTTGGAGGACAATTGTAGGATTCAAGGAGAGCACTAAGCTTCCATTTATCCGTGAAGCGACAAGTGCCTACAAATGGGACATCAAGAATTTGACCAAACACTTCGAGAGGGTATTGGATGAGTTGATCTTTCAAGATGAACCTGACAAATATTCCATCATTGTTTTCAATGACGGAGTATGTGCTAAAGAACTCCAATAGGAATCGAGGATAGATGTCTTCCTTAATGTTCAACAAACAACCAAATCCAATGTTTTCAAACAATAATCCTTGATATCTTTTTGGACAACTCTACCCTCATGAAAGCAACGAGATTGAAGAGATGAAAAAGTATGGGCAAGGTGAGTTGAGTGACAAAAGTCAGATAGGTTAGGCATATATTGTTTGGTGAGTTGATGATCCTTTTGGTATTGTGAAGGCATGATTAGTACCTAAATAAACACAAAAATATTTCCAATCACTCATATGAAAATCAAAAAGGAAAACGAAAAATGAAAATGTGTTATATCAATTTCTTGACAAACATAGGATTGAATCCATATCATTTTCATGTTCACAATGTGTCTATTCCATCATTAACCAAGAACACATGATATATGTTAGATCAACAATGGACTAGAACATTGGTTTTTCAAAACAAGGTTTTTAGGTAAGCATTAACAATGTCATTACCTACTTGTTCATGGGTTCATCTCAAATCCATCATTCAACCAAAATCATTTAGCCTAAATTCGGATTTGTTCTACAAGTGGGTTTTAGTGAAATCTTAATGAATATCAACCTAAGGAATCATAGTAAAATAACCATGTCAACCCACATTCCTATTAAGGTTTTAATTCAATTTCAATTTTAAAAATCCCCAATTATGAAAGGATGAACCCTAGAACAAAATAGATGAAATTGAAAGAAAATACTTACAATTAATTGATGTTAGATGAAGGATGAGTGAAACCCACAACTTGGAATCAATTAATTTGAGTGATTGAAGGTTTTGGAAGCTTCAACAATGGTGGAAAAAAGGTAAACCGTCGGCTGTGTGTTTTTGGGAGAAAGAGGGTTTGGTTTGAAAAAGAATAAAATAATCAAACTAGCGCTCTGACAAAAGTTACTGCCCGCGGTACCTTATCGATAAGGAACCACGGGTTTGAGCCGCAGAGATAAGGAACCTCCTACAGAGGCAGGTTTTTATCTATGAAAAACGCCAAATTTTAAAAACCAAATTTTTCTAAAATACTTAAGATTAAATCATGAGCCTTTTAGAATATCATTGGATCATCATAACACTAAGCAATATGCCTTAATGAAGGATTACGAGTTGAATCAAGATCGAAAAGAACCGAAACGGACAAACGACTACTCGTAGCAAAACGACTAAGTGGAGAGAAGTCAAGGGAAGTGAATCAAGACTAGGACCAATGCTCAAGGGATTAATGACATTCTTCAATTAGTGGTAACGAAGAGCTTGTGTCATATATAGTGGTTTAAGACGTGCCTTTCCGGCGAAACGTTAAACGGCTTTGGTAATGAATAAGCACAAAGCAATTATTCAAGTATAGACTAAGATCATTTTCAATAATAGTCTTAGTCTAAACCAAAATATGAGCAAGGTATTAATTCACTTTCTCTCCCACAAAGGGCCTACTAACCGTATGGGTGCAAACCATGGAAATCATGCTTGATACTTTAAGCTTCTACTAACTCACTCTACATCACCATAGTGAGTCAAGTATCCAAGCAATGAAGGTTTGAGAGGATAAAGGAAAAGAAGAACAAACCACAAATAAATGTCAAGGCAAGGATGCCGAGAATAAGCACATAGTCAAGTAATGATCAAAAGAATGATCAAAGGGTGTGTGGAAGAACGAAAGCGTACCTTGGCCACAAAGAGCAATCCATGAAGGAATAAGTGTTATGCCCAATCAATGACTATGATGAGTACTAAGTCTTCAAGGACTAGTATCTTTCCCAATCATCTTGGTATCATCATTCAAAGATGATAAAGATCAATGAAGATGATTCTTCTACAAGTGCAAGTAACTCAATCCACAACCAATTAAGTGAATGATCTTCATGAGTACCTACACAAAGCAAGATGCAAACTAGTAGATACATTTCAAGAGTATATCTAAAATGCATAAAGGCTACTAATCTTAAATGGGATGCAATATTATCAATTAAAAGACCTATTTTCAAAGAAAACATAGTTTTGACCAAAGAGAAACTTTAGTACAACTAGACCTTCTAATTTGAGGAGACAATGGATCGATCCAAGTTTCAAAGTACAATATACTTTAAAGATCTTGAGTGACCATCGCTCTGATACCAATTGTAGAAACTAGAAGGGGGGGTTGAATAGTTTCTCTTCGATTGGTGACCAAATTAAAATTACTTTCAATTTGGTTTGTATCAAAACTATCTTTTACTTGAGGCTAAGTTGCATAATGATTAGGTTCAATTCAAATGCACTAGCAAAGATAATAGGTAAGTATAATGATAATGAAATAAGTAAAGAGTAAGGAAGGAGACAACCTAGTGGGAAGACACCAAGATTTATAGTGGTTCGACAACGAGGCTCTATCCTCGTTTCTACTCCACTCCTCGAGTACACCTACTCGAGATTTCCACTATATCCACAAGCTCCCTTCTCGACGGAGAAAACCTTACATCGTTGCTTACATTATTTTCCGACACTAAGCTAAATGTCGAGACCTAATCTTTAGCTAGGACCAATCTACACGACGTTGCCTACTTCACAATTTAACGACACAAGGCTAGATGTCGGGTTCTAATCTTAAGGTAGAACCAATCTTCACGACGTTGCCTACTTCACCATTTTACGACACAAGGCTAGATGTCGAGTTCTAATCGAAAGCTAGAACCAATCTTCACGACTCTTCACTTTGAAGCTAAGTGAGAACTTCACACAACACAACTACTAATCACTTTTAAGTTTAGTGAGAACTCACAAGACACAACCACATCACTTTATAGTTTAGTGAGAACTCCTAATCAAATCTATTACAACTCAACTAGACTTATCCAAGTACACACATGTAGCTTGGATTTACACAACACAAATCCAAGCAAACACATATGCAATTGATGTACACAACAAATCCAAGTATTCACAAATAACTTGGATGAACACAACTAGTCCAAGTATTCATAAATACATTGAATTGACCTAAAACAAAAATGGTATCATGATGAATATGACTAGCTCATAGATTCATCTTTATCACAATACTAGTGAGTGAGTGATCTTCTCATTGGACAAGGTAAAGGAGGGGATCAAGAGGATAATCATATGTAAACATCCTTAACAATTTAAGTGATCATTTACTAATGATTATGCTATAGAAAATAGAAAGAGGGCTGAGAAAAACGTCCAAGAGGCTTACTGGAAAATGAGATTTGACCTACTATTTAAAGGAGACAAAGTATAACGGATCTATAACGGCTAGCTGTGCGCGGTACCTTACCTCACCCCGCGGTGCCTTATCGCTAAGGAACCGCGTAGGTACTTAAGGTAACGCCACTAAACTCCGCTCCGTTTTTTGTCTTTTAGTGGGATGGGAATATCTGAGGTATTTGAAACCTTCAAAGGATATTCTAACAGCATTTGGAATATGCTATTTTCAAATTTTCATTTTCCATTTTAATAAAATATTTTCTAAAAAAGAAAGTTTATTAAAAAGTCTTTTGTCATATTAACAAAAGTGAGTTTTAAGGATAATCATTTTGATGATCACTAAGTATGATTAAGAAAGGTTAGTGATATGATTATTACCTTGATGATAGTGTTAGTTAAATAATTCATTTTGTGTTTTACACTAAATGTGTTGTATGGTTTGTTGTGATCATAACTAAGAAAGATTAGTTAATACTAATTGATATGAGCTTAAACTCATATCCTTTTATCAACAAATAACCCTAAAACATGAAGCAAAATACCAATTTATCTTGCAAAAAAACAGTGTTATGTGGTATGTTTGTGTTTGTATACACTTGTGTAGGTAAAAGGATACATTTTCAAGCAAACAAAGAAAAATCAAGCTCAAATGGATGAAAAAGACAAGGAAGGATCAAAAGTGACAAGACTTTGAAGTACAAGGACCTATCTTGACAAGTTGTCAAAGTTGAAGGACTAAAGTGCAAATATTGTGAAAGTCAAGATTCAAGTCAAACTTGGTCAACTCTCAAGTCAACTCAGTCAAAGGACCATTTTGTTCAAATAATGAAAGTTGAAGGACCAAATATGTCAAAAAAATGAAGCTGCTAGCTCAAAAATGCAATCTGCCAAAGTATAGGGACTAATTCTGCCAGGTTTGGAAGATTTTTACTAGCTTGATCCATGTGAAACCATTTCAACCAATGAGAGAAGAGAAAAATGAGCACACGGATCACCAAGCCATGCAATTAATTCCCACTCACAGCCGCTTTGCAATTAATACCCAATCACAACAGTTAGATCCGTGTGATCAATTTTTAACCATTCATGTGATGACACGTGGCATCTTCTTCATCAAAAATATTTGCCAGGATCGTGTTTGAGCTACAATCCATTTCATGAAAAGATGTCAACACCAAAATTGATCATTTTGAAGAGACGAACACAATGGTACAAGTCGATTAACATGAAATCAACTATTGAAGAAAGGCCCAATTTGTGTTCATACTTGGAAGAGGAAATTTGCAGAATTGTCCACGTGGAGAGCTGGGATTGGTCCCAACACGTCACCAACCCCAACAAACTCCTCCTTCATGCCTATAAATAGATTGATTAGCCTTCATTTGTAACAGTTAGCAATTTGTAGAAAAACACATAGTTTTTTAATTCCTTTCCCTTTCCTCCATTTTTACCCTAGCTACTCAAGAGTCTGACAAACTCTTGAGTTAGTTAGTTAGTTACTTACCTTCTAACAACTTTGTAACCGTTTTCCATTAATAAAATTTGAATTCATCCTTTCCCGCCAAATCTGTTCTTCATATTGCTGCTCATTTCCTGCTGCTATTGGATACTTGTGTTACTGCATTGTGTTTGTTATGATCATTCCTTGATCATAACTTACTTTGAAGAAGTTTGTTAGCTGTTTGAGAAGAATTCAGTTCAATCCATAGATTTTTGAAGATTTCAAGCATGTTGATGATTTCTGTTGATTTGTAGCTGAATTTGATTGATTGATTGTTGTCCTAGTGATAAGGTGGTGGTTATCACTAGGCTAAGAGAGCACAGCGCTCCTCTTCTTCTCAGTAGTTAACTACAATAGGTGCAAACACCTCTTGTTTAAATTCCTATCAATTGTTGATGCATGCTTCCTTTCATAGTGTAATCTTGATGTTTGCCTGATAAAAGTTGTTTAGAATTGCTCATTGCTTGATCTTTGATTGCTTGCAGCTTGAATCTGTTTACTTGTTCTTAGATTTGGATTAAGTTCTAGCTTATTGCTTAATTCAGTCATTTTTAGCCTTGTACTTTGATTGAAGCTCTAGTAGTGATAATCACTTGCATACTTCTTTTAAACCTTTCATTTTGATCACTGAGTCTGGTTTGCTATAGATTTTCATTCAGTTCAATTTCAAAATCAAATAGTCTTCACAAATTTTTCATAAAAATCAGATAAAGGAGTGTTTGGCAATAGTTAATCAAGAGTTTTCAAGAATTGAGTTTTGGCTTGTTAAAGTTCATTTGCAGTTACAAGGTGGTTATAAAGTGTTTCAAGTCATTTGCAAGTCAATTTGAGAGTCAAACAGGCAAATGGCATTAAAAATGTTTGGGTCAATTTCATTCAGTTTTGTCATTTAGAACTTGTCATTTTCTTTTGGCTAGAATTCATTCATTACTAGATGAAATTGCACCAAATTTGTTCTCAGTTGTAGCTTATATCATATAGATTCAGATTCCAAGAGCATTTTATACAGTTTTCAATAAGCAAATAGGAATAAGCAAAATTCAGATAAGCAAAGTTGAAGCAAGTTTCTGTAAATTGAAACTGAAAATTTGTATCTCTTAATCCTTTTCATAAACCTGGCCATTTTTCTTCACAAATCCACTTAGAACATAGAGTTACTTGATTTTTGAAAGTTTCAGCTTTTTGAAAAATAAGTTGGTCAACGCTTGGTCAACGATAAGCTCTTTTAAGCTTAATCCATTTTTCTAGCTTATTTCTGGATGAAAATTGTTCTAGTTTGATTTCCCGTTCATCACTTGAGTAGCTTAATCAGTTTCAACAAGAAAATCAAGTTGTGATTGTCTAGATTTTGCTGTAGCTTATTTTGGGCTTATTGATAAGTGCTCAATTGCTTATTTTACAACTTCAGCCAAAATCCTTTTACACACGTAGCTTATTTTGGATTTTAAGTGTTTTGAAACTTGTTTCATTGAATTTGGTTAAGAAATAAGCTCAAACGAGCTTAATTGTTTGCTTAACCCGTTTTTGGCTTAATGAGTTTTTGAAATTGCATTTAGGTCCCTAATGTTTTAAGCAGTGTGTAATCTTGGCTAAACTTCAAAGTTTTTAGGGTTTGCAATTTGTAAGTCCTTGTAATTTTGGAAGTTGTTGATTTCAGTTAGCAAGTTGTTAAGTTTGTTACATTTTGGTTAGTTGGTTATAAGTTTTGCATATTTGATCCTTTTAGTTAACTGATTTACACTTTTAGTCCCTAGTATTGTTAGAATTTACATTTCAAGCATTTATCTTTCCTAGAATTTACATTTTCAGTCCTTTAAGTTTCATATTTTACATTTTGAATTTTACTTGAATAAAAACTTGGTATTTGCAAGATGTTTTACATATAAGTAGGTAATATTTTTCCGTTTTGCAAGACTTTGTTGAATTAGCAAATAGAATATCCAAACAAGTTTAACAACCAAAAACAGTTAGAAACCCGATATTGGTTGGACTTTCCATTAGCAAGAACTGAGAAAAAACGAACTGCATTATACTCAATTTCAAATGGCGCCGCTGTCGGTTCTTTGACTACACGAGAGACTATCGATTGACGGTTTTCATTGGCTTTTGGGATCCGTTCACTTTGTGAACGTTATTTTTACGTATCATAAATCAAAAACAAATAAAAATAAAAAATATAAAAATATATAAAAACTAAAAAATTAACAAAACAATTCTTTTCCTAAAGAATTGACCAAAAAAATAAAAAAATCCAAAAAGCAATCTTTTTCCTAAGAGATTGTAACCAAAAATATATATTATTGGATTATCTCGGTTTTTATGTACATATAGTATTTTCCCTTAAAAAACTCATAAATACAAAAATATTTTTCATATATTATTATAAGTAAATACGTATACGTATAAGAACAACCAATCTACATATTCTCCATAAGTATTGCCGAGGCAATACACCGTGTTGAGGGGCGTTCCGGTCCTTGACACGTGTATCGATCAAACAAAATAAAGCAAGAATAGATAAATACTCTCGATAAGCAACAATTCGAAGAATACGAACATTTAAGTGAATAGAAAGGCGATGAGCTATAAAATGCCATCAAAGGGTCAATAGGTACTTAAGAGCTTCGCGCCACCTAACCCCCCGTTCACTTGTAAGTATTATAAGAAGGAAGGCTTCATTGAGGGTCTTGCACCCAAGTAGTACATACATATATTGTTATTTTCTTGTGGATATTTAATATTGAAACTCGAAGAGGATAATCCATTTCTCTTCAAAGTCACACGAGAGCTTCTCTCTCATTCCTCGTATTGAGTTGCATGCTCACTCGCGGGCGTGCACAAATACCGATTGGTGTACAACCTCTTCCTCCGAAAAGGAAGAAAAAGAGAAAGAGTAAGACCACCACCGTCCACCAAGCCGATCACGAGAATCGTGCTTTGACTCCACCACAAGAATCCATGGCTATTGATAATCGCTCTTTGTATGAACGTATGCAAACCAACATTCATGGATATTCTAGTGCTATTAAGATTCCCGACTTTCCCGCAAACACATTTGAGCTACATACATCTATGATCAATATGGTTTCACAATCACCTTTCTTTGGTAACAAGAATGAGGATCCTCATGCTCACCTTAAGAGATTCCTTTCTCTTTGCAATACCATTAAGCATAATGGGGTTCCACATGAGGTGATTAGGTTGATGTTAGTGTCATTTTCTTTAGAGGGAACCGCTAAGCATTGGTTAGACACCCAACCACCCGATAGTATCACCACATGGGATGGTTTCACCACTAAGTTTTTGAACAAGTTCTTTCCTCCACATAAGACTATGGCTTTGAGGACTTTAATTATGGGCTTTCAACAAAAACCTAGTCAATCCTTTAGTGATGCTTGGGAAGAGTATAGTGAGCTATTGAGGCGATGCCCTAATCATGGATTGGATCAAGTTCACCAAATCAACCTCTTCTATGATGGCCTTAAATCTCACCACCAAGATTCAATCAATGCTTCCGCGAGAGGGAATATTCTTCTTGAAACATATCAAGAGGCTTTGGACATCATTGAAACTAAAGCAATGGTTCAAACAAACAATCCATTTGAAGAAAAGGTTCATGTTATCCAAAACAATTCTCAAACTCCTTGTGACAACCAACTTCTTAAAGAGATCCTTCAACAAGTCAAACAAGGACAACAATAAATGACTCACGAGATAGTTCAAGCCTTTAAGACCGTTTCATTGAACAATTCTTCAAATAATGTGAATGCCATTGCCATTTCTTGTGTTACTTGTGGAGGTCCCCATTCTTATGAACAATGTGATAAGGTGCAAGGGTATCAAGGGGAATGCTATGCTTACCAAGAGGAACATCGTGAACACTTCAAGCCTAATATCAATCCAAATAACCTTTCTTACAAATCCCAAAACTACCTTACTCCACCCGGATTCCCACCCCAACCACCCACCCAAATTCAACAAAATCCTCCTCAAATTTTACTAAGGAATCAAGGGCAAAGGCCACCTTACCAAGGAAATAACTACAAGGCACCCAACAATGTTCAACATCAAGGAAATACCTTTTATCCACCACAACAAGGATTTAATCAACCACTTCCATTTATCCCTAATCAAGCATATGCTCCAATACCAAATCAAGCTTACCCTCAATTTCAAAATCAAGGATATGGGATGCAAGAGACTCAAGAGTATGTTGACAAGAAAATGCGTGAAATTGAGAAGAGAATGAATGACCAAATGAAACGTACATTAGATGACCAAATCAATAGGGTTTTAGTGGCAATAAATCAAAGACCACAAGGGGCTTTACCTTCTAACACACAAACAAACCCTAGGGCCAATGTCAATGCTATTACAACAAGGAGTGGAACAACAACAAAGGATCCTTCACCTCCTAAACCTACTATTGTTCAACCCACTTGTGCTCCTACTTGTGACAAGCCTTCTACTTCTACTTTGCCTCCTCAAAATGCTCCTATTCACTCAACCACACCTTCTCAACCACCTCATACTTCTCCTTTACCTTCCACACTTCCCAATGAAGAAGCTAACAAAGACAAATCTTCCACTACTACACCTATTCCACCTACACCAAAACCTACTCTTCCATATCCTTCAAGGTTGAAAAAGGACAAGTTAAAGAACAAGGATGACATCCAAGTCTCCAATTTCTTAAGGATGTTCAAGCAACTCAACATCAATATATCCTTTGCGGAAGCTCTTGCGTATATGCCAAAGTTTGCTAAGATGTTCAAGGATTTGCTCTCAAACAAAGAAAAATTGGTTGATTTGCCCAACACATCCCTTAATGAAAATTGTTCCGCGGTGTTACTTAAAACCTTACCAACAAAACTTGGAGATCCGGGGCGCTTTTTGATACCTTGTAATTTTCCCGGTGTTGAAAATTGCATGGCTTTGGCAGATCTAGGGGCGAGCATAAACCTCATGCCTTTATCGGTTTGGAAATTACTATCTCTTCCCGAGCTCACTCCCACTAGGATGACTCTTGAACTAGCCAACCGAACCATAGCTCACCCCGTAGGTATAGCGGAAGATGTGTTTGTAGGTGTGGATAAGTTTACCTTTCCGGCCGACTTTGTAGTGGTTGATTATGACATGGATCCTAGAGTGCCTTTGATTGTTGGTAGACCGTTTTTGAGAACGGGTCGTACCTTGATAGATGTGGCGGAAGGAGAATTAATTATGAGAGTAGAAGATGAGAGAGTGGTGTTTAAGTTAGGGAAAGTTTGTGATAGGAAAGAGGTTAAGGAGTCTAGACCTTGTGAGACTATTAACATTGTGGATGTGCTTGATGAAGTGTGTAATGAACACTTTCATGATGCTTGTAAGAGTGCTAGTGATGAGATACCCCATGTTGAAACCGTGGCCTCAATTGCTCCTTCTTTAACACCTTTTGGAGAGAGTGATTTCCTCTTGGAGGAATTTGAGTCCAACTTTCTTGGTGATGATGATTCTCCCATCAATTGGGAAGAAGATATTCTTACAATCCAAAAGTTGCTCAATGAGGACCCTATTCCTTCTCCTATTCCACAAGAGATTACTATTGAGGAACCTTCCATAGTACAACCTTCCATAGAGAGTCCACCTCTCATTGAACTTAAGGACCTTCCATCCCACTTAGAATATGCTTTCTTAGAAGGAAAAGACCAATTACCGGTGATCATTGCTAAAGAGTTGAAAGAGGATGAGAAAGAGCAACTTATTGAAGTTCTTAAGAAACATAAGAAAGCTTTAGCATGGAAAATATCCGACATAAGGGGAATTGATCCACATTTTTGTACTCACAAAATCCTTATGGAGGATGACTATAAACCCGCCATTCAAAACCAAAGGAGAGTTAACCCAAAAATCCATGAGGTTATTAAGAAGGAAGTGATTAAACTCTTAGATGCGGGTATGATTTACCCCATTTCCGACTCTCCATGGGTTAGCCCGGTTCATTGTGTTCCAAAGAAGGGTGGAATCACCGTGGTGCCTAATGAGAACAATGAGCTTATTCCCACGAGACTTGTGACCGGTTGGAGAGTTTGCATTGATTATAGAAAACTCAATGAGGCAACTAGGAAAGACCATTTCCCGCTTCCCTTTATGGATCAAATGCTTGAACGCTTAGCGGGAAATGAGTACTATTGTTTTCTTGATGGCTTTTCGGGTTATTTCCAAATACCCATTGACCCTAAGGATCAAGAAAAGACCACATTCACTTGTCCCTACGGTACATTTGCTTACAAGAGGATGCCTTTTGGCTTATGTAATGCACCGGGGACGTTTCAAAGGTGCATGATGGCGATTTTCCATGACATGATAGAGCAAACCATGGAGGTTTTTATGGATGACTTTTCCGTATTTGGAAATTCATTTAGCTCATGTCTCACCAATCTTGAGAGAATGCTTAAGCGTTGTGAGGAAACACGTTTGGTGCTTAATTGGGAGAAATGTCACTTTATGGTGAAAGAGGGGATTGTTTTAGGACACAAGATATCCAATAAGGGATTAAAAGTTGATCGAGCTAAAATTGACGTGATTGCTAAGCTTCCCCCACCCACCTCGGTTAAAGGTGTGAGGAGTTTCTTAGGTCATGCGGGATTTTATAGGCGCTTTATACAAGATTTTTCTAAGATAGCTAGACCGATGACTCACCTCTTGGAGAAAGAGGCTCCTTTCATTTTTAACCAAGATTGTTTAGACTCTTTTGAGACTCTTAAGGAAAAATTGACTAAGGCTCCCGTTTTGGTTTCTCCAAATTGGGAATTACCTTTTGAGCTTATGTGTGACGCTAGTGATTATGCGGTGGGGGCCGTCTTAGGACAAAGAGTTAATAAGCATTTTCAACCTATACATTATGCGAGTAAAACCATGACCGGTGCACAACTTCATTACACTACCACGGAAAAAGAGTTGCTTGCTATAGTATATGCTTTTGAGAAGTTTAGACCATATCTTGTGCTTTCCAAAACCATAGTGTATACGGATCATTCCGCTCTCAAGTATCTTATGACAAAACAAGATGCTAAGCCTAGGCTTTTGAGATGGGTTTTGTTGCTTCAAGAGTTTAAGATAGAGATTCGTGATAAGAAAGGGGCCGAGAATTTAGCGGCGGATCATTTGAGTAGACTTGAGCATCCTTTTCAAGGAGATTTCCCACACCAAGAAATCAATGAATCCTTTCCATTAGAGGAGCTCATGTCTATCTCTTTCCAAGAGGATGCCACACCTTGGTTTGCGGATATCGCAAACTATCTTGTGGGCAATGTGCTTATTGAGGGTCTTACTTATCAACAAAAGAAAAAGTTTCTTAAGGAAGTTAAGTATTACTTTTGGGATGATCCATATCTTTTTAGGCAATGTGCGGACCAAATCATTAGACGGTGTGTAGATGGGCCCGAGGCATTTAAGATCTTAGAGGCGTGTCATAAAGGACCTACGGGTGGACATTTTGGGCCTAACTACACCGCCAAGAAAGTCTTTGATTCGGGTTACTATTGGCCTTCCATTTACAAAGATGCCCATGAAATGGTGAAATTTTGTGATGTTTGTCAAAGACAAGGAAAAATTACACAACGTGATGAGATGCCACAAAATTTTATCCAAGAGTGTGAGATATTTGATGTATGAGGCATTGATTTCATGGGACCTTTTCCATCCTCTAAGGGAAACAAGTATATACTTGTGGCGGTGGATTATGTGTCCAAATGGGTGGAGGCTAAAGCCTTACCTACCAATGATGCTAGAGTGGTTGTGAAGATTTTGAAACAATTGTTTGCTAGATTTGGTGTACCTCGGGCCATCATAAGTGATCGTGGTACGCACTTTTGTAATGATCAATTCACGAGAGTTATGAAGAAATATGGAGTGAATCATAGACTTTCTACCGCGTATCACCCTCAAACAAATGGTCAAACCGAGGTCACAAATCGTGGTTTAAAGAGAATTTTAGAGAGAACGGTGGGAGAGCATCGAGCTTCTTGGTCGGATAAGCTTGATGATGCTTTGTGGGCGTTTAGGACGGCTTTTAAAACACCAATTGGTTGTACGCCTTATAGGCTTGTCTATGGAAAAGCGTGCCACCTTCCATTTGAGTTAGAACATAAGGCATCTTGGGCTCTCAAGTGGGCTAACTTTGATTTAAATCAAGCCGGTTCACATAGGAAAGATCAACCCGATGGTCCAAATTTTAAAGTGAATGGTCACCGTGTCAAACATTACTTTGGGGAGGACATTTCCGTTGAAATGGTCCAAGAGGTCCCCATTTTCCCCATGAATTAATTCATTGAGGGACGAGTCGAGCTAGAGACTCATTAACTCAAGCATCGTATAACTAGGTTTAGAGTGTTGTAGGTTAGAAATAAAGGTATAGACTTGGAGATAAGTGTAGGGGAGACCTTCTTTTGTCTTCATGATTGTTTGTAGGGTTGCTCACTCATCTCATGCTTTGGAGCTTATGGAGGAGGCCCTTGTATCCGGTTCACTTTGTTACTTTAGTGATTTTTCATTAACACCTTGTGCTTAAACATGATTTCACTAATAGTTGTCATTTCCTTAACTTGGGTTAAGCAAAGTCTATTCATTGTCATAAGTGTAGGGGAAGTTTTTATACTTCCATGCTCTTAAACATTGAGGACAATGTTTAGCTTAAGTGTAGGGGGGTCTTCTATCGAAGTGACCTTACCTAGAACTTGTCATTGTCTTGCATGATAACATGGAAAATTGAATTTTCAACATTTTTCAAATTTTTGATCTACTTTGGCCAACAAAAATATGCATTCATAATTTTTGCATCTATCATTTTTCATTTGCATAACACATTTGCATTGTATATATTTTTTCTTTTATGTTTCATCAAATATATAAAAAGTAAAAAATATAATAAAACATGGTTTTAACAAGTTTAGATTTCTTTGACATATTAGGCCCGCCATGGATATTTTGACTCAACCCGAGTTTGCTTATCTTAGCACTCTCTAGCTAGTATCCTTAACCATGTAGTCCTTCATTGGTCTATTAGGCTAAGCACCCACTAATTTCATTATTTGAAATTTTAAATTTGTGGAGAATGGGAAATGATAGAGTTGAAGCAAGTGTAAAAGGGCTAGATAGACTTCATGATAATTACTTGTGGCTAAACCCTTCTCTTCTTTACCTCTATTTTCTTCGCATGTATATAATTGTTAATAAATAATCAAGTACGGTTTTAATTGGTTTGTAATCTCTTATGCATTTTTGGCTAATCATTTATGGTTGGTATGAGTACGTCTTAAGATTCTAAGTTAGCACGTTTTATGTGTACTAGACTTATTTCATGCTCCATATTTAGCGGGTGTTTTTCTTTTTCTTCTTTTCAAATTTCTTTGTGAGGAATAAAGAAAAATAAGAGCGGCTTATGAAAAAAAAATGAGTGGCTAGAAAAAAAAAGAAAAAGAAAGAAAAAGAAAAAAAATAATGCAAGACTCCCAAGAGGGGCAGTGTGGTGTTAATTATAGTGACTATTGAGTTTCAATATTACCTTGACGGGTTGCGGGGATTCAATAGATTGCTCCAATCCAATATTACCTTGACGGGTTGCGGGGTTGAAGATCCAAAGTCTCAAAAATATGGCGGATGTAAATTATTGCGTGAGTTTTATTTTCCTTTCCTTAGCGAGTGTGTAGCTACTTATGAAAGCATGACATGAGAATTTTACACATAAGGCGAATGACTTATTATTCTTAAAACGGACTTATATTAATTGTGAGCGGTTTTTCAAGTAATGGATGAGATGATTACTTAGGATTAAAACCGTGCTTCCTTATTTTTGATTTTACACTTCTTATACTTCTCACTTAAATAATGACAAATTTGCTCACAAGCAATTTGCTCAAATAATAACCGGTTCCACATTTAATTTTCATGAATAAGTTGATGCACTTTTTACTTGTGAATGCAATGATCCCATTTTTTAAGCTTGGTATGGGGAAAGTGAAACTTGAGGGTGATAAATGTCCATGGTACCCAAGCCCTAATCTAAGCCATTGAATTCTTTATGAGTTATTTCCATCAAAACCATTTCAATAAAAATCAAAAAAAAATATAGATAGAATTGTATTTTGTTAATTGCATCAATAAAAGTCAAAATCATGCATCATTTAGTTTAGAGTAGTGTAGATGCATCTCATATGGCCAAGGTGGATTAATTATGAGGGAAATGTAAATTTGAGCTTTAATATATAATATTGCATGAGGACATGACAATGTTCAAGTGTAGGGGAATTTGATATGAGCTTAAACTCATATCCTTTTATCAACAAATAACCCTAAAACATGAAGCAAAATACCAATTTATCTTGCAAAAAAACAGTGTTATGTGGTATGTTTGTGTTTGTGTACACTTGTGTAGGTAAAAGGATACATTTTCAAGCAAACAAAGAAAAATCAAGCTCAAATGGATGAAAAAGACAAGGAAGGATCAAAAGTGACAAGACTTTGAAGTACAAGGACCTATCTTGACAAGTTGTCAAAGTTGAAGGACTAAAGTGCAAATATTGTGAAAGTCAAGATTCAAGTCAAACTTGGTCAACTCTCAAGTCAACTCAGTCAAAGGACCATTTTGTTCAAAGAATGAAAGTTGAAGGACCAAATATGTCAAAAGAATGAAGCTGCTAGCTAAAAAATGCAATCTGCCAAAGTATAGGGACTAATTCTGCCAAGTTTGGAAGATTTTTACTAGCTTGATCCATGTGAAACCATTTCAACCAATGAGAGAAGAGAAAAATGAGCACACGGATCACCAAGCCATGCAATTAATTCCCACTCACAGCCGCTTTGCAATTAATACCCAATCACAACAGTTGGATCCGTGTGATCAATTTTTAACCATTCATGTGATGACACGTGACATCTTCTTCATCAAAAATATTTGCCAGGATCGCGTTTGAGCTACAATCCATTTCATGAAAAGATGTCAACACCAAAATTGATCATTTTGAAGAGACGAACACAATGGTACAAGTCGATTAACATGAAATCAACTATTGAAGAAAGGCCCAATTTGTGTTCATACTTGGAAGAGGAAATTTGCAGAATTGTCCACGTGGAGAGCTGGGATTGGTCCCAACACGTCACCAACCCCAACAAACTCCTCCTTCATGCCTATAAATAGATTGATTAGCCTTCATTTGTAACAGTTAGCAATTTGTAGAAAAACACATAGTTTTTTAATTCCTTTCCCTTTCCTCTATTTTTACCCTAGCTACTCAAGAGTCTGACAAACTCTTGAGTTAGTTAGTTAGTTACTTACCTTCTAACAACTTTGTAACCGTTTTCCATTAATAAAATTTGAATTCATCCTTTCCCGCCAAATCTGTTCTTCATATTACTGCTCATTTCCTGCTGCTATTGGATACTTGTGTTACTGCATTGTGTTTGTTATGATCATTCCTTGATCATAACTTACTTTGAAGAAGTTTGTTAGCTGTTTGAGAAGAATTCAGTTCAATCCATAGATTTTTGAAGATTTCAAGCATGTTGATGATTTCTGTTGATTTGTAGCTGAATTTGATTGATTGATTGTTGTCCTAGTGATAAGGTGGTGGTTATCACTAGGCTAAGAGAGCACAGCGCTCCTCTTCTTCTCAGTGGTTAACTACAATAGGTGCAAACACCTCTTGTTTCAATTCCTCTCAATTGTTGATGCATGCTTCCTTTCATAGTGTAATCTTGATGTTTGCCTGATAAAAGTTGTTTAGAATTGCTCATTGCTTGATCTTTGATTGCTTGCAGCTTGAATCTGTTTACTTGTTCTTAGATTTGGATTAAGTTCTAGCTTATTGCTTAATTCAGTCATTTTTAGCCTTGTACTTTGATTGAAGCTCTAGTAGTGATAATCACTTGCATACTTCTTTTAAACCTTTCATTTTGATCACTGAGTCTGGTTTGCTATAGATTTTCATTTAGTTCAATTTCAAAATCAAATAGTCTTCACAAATTTTCATAAAAATCAGATAAAGGAGTGTTTGGCAATAGTTAATCAAGAGTTTTCAAGAATTGAGTTTTGGCTTGTTAAAGTTCATTTGCAGTTAAAAGGTGGTTATAAAGTGTTTCAAGTCATTTGCAAGTCAATTTGAGAGTCAAACAGGCAAATGGCATTAAAAATGTTTGGGTCAATTTCATTCAGTTTTGTCATTTAGAACTTGTCATTTTCTTTTGGCTAGAATTCATTCATTACTAGATGAAATTGCACCAAATTTGTTCTCAGTTGTAGCTTATATCATATAGATTCAGATTCCAAGAGCATTTTATACGGTTTTCAATAAGCAAATAGGAATAAGAAAAATTCAGATAAGCAAAGTTGAAGCAAGTTTCTGTAAATTGAAACTGAAAATTTGTATCTCTTAATCCTTTTTATAAACCTGGCCATTTTTCTTCACAAATCCACTTAGAACATAGAGTTACTTGATTTTTGAAAGTTTCAGCTTTTTGAAAAATAAGTTGGTCAACGCTTGGTCAACGATAAGCTCTTTTCAGCTTAATCCATTTTTCTAGCTTATTTCTGGATGAAAATTGTTCTAGTTTGATTTCCCGTTCATCACTTGAGTAGCTTAATCAGTTTCAACAAGAAAATCAAGTTGTGATTGTCTAGATTTTGCTGTAGCTTATTTTGGGCTTATTGATAAGTGCTCAATTGCTTATTTTACAACTTCAGCCAAAATCCTTTTACACACGTAGCTTATTTTGGATTTTAAGTGTTTTGAAACTTGTTTCATTGAATTTGGTTAAGAAATAAGCTCAAACGAGCTTAATTGTTTGCTTAACCCGTTTTTGGCTTAATGAGTTTTTGAAATTGCATTTAGGTCCCTAATGTTTTAAGCAGTGTGTAATCTTGGCTAAACTTCAAAGTTTTTAGGGTTTGCAATTTGTAAGTCCTTGTAATTTTGGAAGTTGTTGATTTCAGTTAGCAAGTTGTTAAGTTTGTTACATTTTGGTTAGTTGGTTATAAGTTTTTCATATTTGATCCTTTTAGTTAACTGATTTACACTTTTAGTCCCTAGCATTGTTAGAATTTACATTTCAAGCATTTATCTTTCCTAGAATTTACATTTTCAGTCCTTTAAGTTTCATATTTTACATTTTGAATTTTACTTGAATAAAAACTTGGTATTTGCAAGATGTTTTACATATAAGTAGGTAATATTTTTCCGTTTTGCAAGACTTTTTTGAATTAGCAAATAGAATATCCAAACAAGTTTAACAACCAAAAACAGTTAGAAACCCGATATTGGTTGGACTTTCCATTAGCAAGAACTGAGAAAAAACGAACTGCATTATACTCAATTTCACTAATAATGTTTTTAGGCATCACTTGCATTAACAGCATATAATATACTTCACTGATGACCTAAGGTGAAGTTACCTTTATGAGTTCTATATAAGCATCAGGGAATTGGTTCAAGTGTTTCTCAAAGTACAATATCAGACATTGCAGTTCAGTAACAACTACAACAGGTACAAGACGATACAAGTTAGCGGATGACTTGAACTAGTAAAGCTAGTTATTCTTGGTATTCATTGTTGTAATATAGCAGGTAAGAAGAAGCCTTTATGCTCACTTACTGCTATTTAACTTAGGCTACTTTTCTATCCAAATAGGGGGAGATTGTTGGGTCAATTCAGTGCCTGATTTGTCCCTTGCACATGATTTGGATGTAAAGTATCCTAAGTAGTGTTAGTCACTGAACTTACGTATGTTATAAGTTCAGTGTGTCATTCTTTAGAGTTCTTTAGAGTCTACGAGATAGACTCGTTATTAGCTGAGGCGGATCTCAGTAAGTGTGCAAAGAATCAAGTATGATGGATTTAGTAAGTGATGACATAATAGCTTACTAACTCCTCAAGACTATTACTGATTACAAGACCTGAAGATGTTAAGAAGACCTGAAGTAGTGTCTTATGTATTAGTGGGAACAAGTCTTATTAGCAATGAAGACAAAGAGGATGACTTTGTCAAAGGTGCAAAAAGGAAGACTACAAAGTATAAGGTGGTTACTTGTATTTTGGTAAAGCTTCTCAAGGAAGCTTCACACTCCCACTATATATATGTGGTACTTGTAATAGAATAGTTAATGATTCCCACCACAGAAAACACACATGTAACACTTTAGTGGATAGGGGTTTCATCCTCCCATGGTTGCATAAGCTTAGCTAGCTATGAACATGGGAGTTTAGTTTGTCATTCATCGCCCGGTTGTTATTCCGCAAACAACCGGGCAAGTCTTGTATATTTGTTGATTCATTATTAATAAGATATACATACGATGAAAAGTACAATCTTGTGTTATTAGTTAGTCAATTGGTTTAATTGTGCAAATGTTCTTCATAGTTTCTTACTGATTCGATGTTTGCACAAGTATCGTGGACCAACAAGTTTGTATTTTGCTCGTAACAGTTCAAAGGAGATATGATTAACTTGAAACTGTTGCGAACAAATGTTGGGATTCAAATCATCAGTGTAAAACCCACATGCTTTTACCATGAATAGTACCCTTAAGATCGTACGTACTAGATTTAAACTTTCCTAATATAGCATGATTACGATTACGTGTTAGGATTTTACGTATTACGTACGTGTTAGAACACGATAAGTATTTACTACGCACGAGCACGTAATAATTATTTAACAATAATTAATCACGAACATGCGATCATGAAATCATGAACGTAATTAAATTACGGGCTAATATTAGTTACGTATATATATTTATTACGAACACAAATAAATATATTAAGTCACGATCGATAACTAATTAAAACACGTAAAACACGAACACGAGAACACACGAGAACACACCAATATTTTAGACACGGAAAAACATTCGGGTTACCCCTTGTGGGCCCCATTACCACGAAATAGGGAGGGAGGATGGGCTTAGCCCATCAAATTTTACTAAAAGGGGTTTAAGGGATTTTCACTACTCATTTACAACTTACAGAAGATTTTTAGCAAAAACCTAAAAACCCTCCTCTCCTTCTCCTTTGTGCCGCCACCCATAAATCACCCTACAAGGTGATTTGTTGATCTTTGATCTTGAAGAATTGGTGATTGATCGTGTTTGTTCTTCGTTCTCTTGATCCACGAATTCGGTAAAACCTTTTTAAACCTTTTCTTTTAATTTAATCTTTTTATTAATTATGAACATGTGATGTTTTTATAAAAACATAATAACTAATCATAGATCTAACATGTTTTGGTGATTAATTAAATCAAAGGGTTGTGTTTAAGGGTATTTTGTTTTGGCCGCGGGCTGCAACCGACCCCGAGGGGGTTTCGGTTTGCCAAGCCGACCACCACCAAGACCATATGGTCTTGGTTGGTGCGTGTGGGTCCCACGGCAGCAAGGGGAAACACGGGGTACCCCGAGTTGGTTCGGGGTACGGTGTCGATTCATGTCCGGTTCATGTTTTCTAGCCTAGATCCGGTTCATGGTTTATGTTAGTTTTTTTTATGTTATGAACTTATGTTAAAATTAAATTAATAAAAGATGTGATTAATTTAATAACATGACTTAGGTTATTTAATTATTAATGAACATGAAATTATTTTAACCTAAGTATTTATATATTTAAGACTTATGATTAATTAATAATTTTAAAACCATGGATATAATTAATTAATTAACATGACTTAGGTTATATTATTAATATATAATAATACATATTTTAACCTAAGTATTTAACTTATTTAATTAAAAACATGTTATACTTTAATTAAATATTATAACCTATAGTTTAATTAAATTACATGAAATAATTATTAAACTATACAATATACCATATGACTTAGAAAATAATCATAAAAAATACTTAGGCTTATATACTTAGCTTATTTAACCAGCTTATTTCTAATTATGGAAACTTTCTATTTTTAGAAACTTAATTAAATAAGGCAGCTAATTATTTATAGAAACCAGCTATTTTTAGAAACTTAATTAAATAAGGCAGCTAATCTATTTATGGAAACCAGCTATTTTTAGAAACTTAGTTATTTAAGGCAGCTAATCTATTTATGGAAACTTATTTAATTAAGGCAACAAATCTATTTATGGAAACTTTCTATGTTTAGAAACTTATCTATTTTAAGAAGTAAATCTATTTTTGGAAACTTTCTATTTTTGGAAACTTTCTATTTTTGGAAACTTTCTATTTTTGGTAACTTTTTATTTTTGGAAACTTTCTATTTTTGGAAACTTTCTATTTTTGGAAACTTTCTATTTTGGAAACTTTCTATTTTAGGAAACCTGCTATTTTTGGAAAGTTACTTATTATTACACAGTAAGTATAATAACACATGAAATACCAGAAATACTTAATCAGATTAAGCAGAATATAAGATTTAATACAGTTTAAGGCTTTAAACAGTAAAACATAGTAAGAACACATAAAATAAGCTAAGACATGACATAAAACCAGCTATGTATTTAGTTAGCAGATACTTATTCATGTACGTATTTATGTAGCACTAGTGATTCGGAAGTAGGATTCCTCGCAGTTCGTCTTTCTCGTTCACTGGACATAAGGTACGGATTCCCGTCCTTTCAGTATGGACATTCTTTCCTTATTAGGATTCTCCGTATGCAGCCAACTGTTTTCCCGTAGTATAAGTTATGAGTTTGATTGCTTATGTTTAATTAAGATTAACTATAGCCATATACATGCATGACCAGTTTCACCTAGTTATGGAGGTACCATAACCATAACATTAGAGGCACTGATGTTATGACTTCACCACGGCGGAGTGATTGCTCGTGGCGTCCCTTCAGCTTTTGGCCATTTATTTATATTTATCATGTGGGGCTTATGGGTGCATCCTAGTTACATGTTTTCAGTCAGGATTTCATGGTGAATGTGGTGTGTGCCTTGCATCCTTCACAAGGAGCTGATCCCTCCTACCCAAAAACCAGTATATTAAATTAGAGGCAGCCCCTCTAATTTGCATGATGAGGTCACCCCTCCAAGTATTCATGCACGGTGGATTTTCATGACCTATATTGGCTAATGGTAAAATATGTTAAACAGTTTTCAGAAGATAAACATAAGGCTTTTCAAACTATAAAACCAGTTTTATGAACATGTTCCAGGTTTTCCAGGACTTATACATTTCCGCTGTTATTAAGTCTTTATTATGTTTTAGTCACTTATACTATGTCTATATCCGTGCACTGAGCGTTTTGCTCAGCCGTTACTTTCCTTTCCATGTCCCAAAACGGCAGGTACCCTAGGAAAGACTCGAGCATTTGGAGGACGTGCGTAGGATGGAAGCTGCTAGAGACTTCTTTTCCTTTTTGCCTTCATATACTTATGCTTGTTTAGTCTTTCATTCATTTCTGTTGCTTTATTATGTTTTGCGCTTATGTTTGGGAACCGATGTTTGATTCCGGTTATCCCTATGGTCATGTAATGTTTTATACATTTATCCTTGTATGCTTTGATGACACGCCATAATTACGCGTGACATTCCATTATCAAAATGGGGTGTTACAATTATGGTATCAGAGCCAAGGCTTCGACCTGTAGGCTCTAAAACTCGACCTGTGACTAGTGGGTAGTCACCAGGAGCTTCCTAAGCCAATGTCTGTTATTCTACGTATTGATGTTTTCAGCGCATTGTTGTTTTAACCATGATGTTTTCAGCACCTTGAGGTTTTAACCTTGATGTTTTCATCGATATTGTTTTGCTAATATGGATGGACAACCGTCATTCATATTTAGTTATGTGTCATTGTTTCATGCATAATGTTCCTCGTGAACATTGGCTATGTGGACTGAACCCCAATAGTTCATAATTAGTCACATAAATTTTTTTTCTGATAAGTTTTGACATATGAGTTTCATTTATTTATGTTTCATGTATCATTGTTGCAGGGATTATGACTAAGTAATGGTTGGTACATGACTGGCCCTATTTAGTCGCATGTGCTTTTATCGAAACTTTTAACTTTGGGACCGACCCATAGGCGTCCCCTCGCCATGTCTTTTGTTTTGGAACCGACCCATAGGCGTTCCCTCGCACATATAAAGGTTTTATAAACTACATTACGCATTCATGCACTGTTTTTCATGCATAAAAATTTTCTCATGATTTAAATTGGCATATTTTTTTTTTCATGTCCCCTCATAAGTTATTATGTTTTATGTCAAGTATGTTTTCATACTGTCATGGTTAACTTCAGTTTCATGCTGATTATGTTATACACTTCTTCGTGATAGATGGTTTCATGTTTCTTCATGATAATTCCGTCTTCATGTTGATTATGTTTTACGCCTCTTTTGTTATTTACGTTGTCCCGCAAGACATTGTTGGATTTCATTGAATTCTGCTTTCATGATAGTCATGGTTGGTTTTCATTGATCATGCTGTCAGGCAAATCATCGTTGAATTTTGTGTAACCACACTTTAGCGTGTCTCTATGAAACCAGAATGAGGTATATACTGGCATTGCCAGGTTATCATGATGGTTTTCCTAACCGTTTAACTGATATACTTTCTTTAGATCATGATAAATGATCGACCCCATACCGATCATTTCATGTGCATTCAACGTGTACTCTATGTACCGTATTCCATGTGTATTACACGTACCTAAATCCATGTGTATTTCACTTGCAATACTGCACGAGTATTCGCTAGTCGATTCTGAATCACCTTAGGCGTATTTTCAATTGTTGATATTCTACAAGATTGTTGATGCCGCTCACAACTTGGAGATCCTACAAGACGAAGACAAAGGCGTCGGAGCAAAGCAATTTGACGAGAAGATGCTTCACCATCAGACGATTTTCCATCAATCATTGTCCCTGATTCTTAGTTACATGTCACACGTCATTCGGCTGTCATTTCAGCCATATGAGTGCAAACCGGTACCAGCCGGCCACTCAGCTGAATAGTTACATGAATCACGGTCATGAGAATGACCATCATGAAACTGACAAACATGACGATAGTAACCACTACTATGACAGAAACTATCCTAGAAATCGCAACCGAGGCTCCGGCCGCGGACGTGATCAGACATACAAATGATCAGTAGTCCAACCGATCCGCCAATTCTGGCATAATAATCTAATATTGTAGTTCTATGGTTTTACGTCTAGAGACACATGTCAAGGCATCAGTCAAGACACATGTCTCACATATACCTTTGAAGACACATGTCAAGACATCAGTCAAGAAACATGTCTCACGTATACTTTCTAAAGACACATGTCAAGACACCAGTCAAGACATATGTCATGCTTATAGTTCCAAGAAACGAGTCAAGACACATGACTCATGTCCAACTCTGGAACATTTCTAAGGAATTCAGGGTACCCTTCAAGGGTATATCTATTTTGTTGTGCCATGTATTAATCAGGCCACAAGAATTTCAATACCATTACCGGCGCATCAGTGAGAACTGTCACGTTGCCGATGTCACTTTCATTTCTTTCACCATATTTCATATATTCATGACCATGAAGGACGCCTTTCGTATTCCCACGTATACGAAGGTTTTTTTTCTTCAGCTTAATGATGAGATCCAAGCTGCTAACGCATTTCCTCGGACAGACACGAGATGAATTTTATCCTAATTATGTACTATGAACAACACACCATGCTACGATTCATAATTATGTACAGTAAAGTTCAGGCTCCTGAATACATTCAGCTTGATTTTCCATCGGGAAAATCTGTACAAATTATCTATGCTTACAAGCATGTGCGTTGTTAGCCATGGTCGCTAAAATTTTCTAGCTGTCAGTAAGACACGACCACTTAATTCTTTTACGCATAGCCAGTTGATTATTCCAAAGTCTTCCTATACATTCCAGAAGAATCTACAAGGAGAAGGATGGTACCATGAGATTATGTGTCGACTACCGTTGACTTAAACAAATCACCATTCATGACCGTTATTCTCCTCCACGTATTGACGACATGTCCAATCAACCGTATAGTGTTAATCACTTTCCCAAGATCGAACTCATGATCATGCTGCCAACAGTGACGAGTGAAAAAGCAGGATATGTCCGTGACTGCTATTCGTGCACGACTCGGTCATGATAGATTTATGATTTTGATTTCGTCTCATCAATGCTCCAACAACATTATGGACTTAATAAATTGAGTTTCCATGAACTCCTAAACAAATTCATCAGCGTTTTCATTGAGGATAACCTGATTTCCTCTAAGCCTAAGGAAGAACAGGAAGACCCTATCTGCACTATGTTGCAAATTCTATGACAAGAGAAATTCTACCCTGGAAATTTTTCCAATATCAATTCTGTTTGATTACAGTAACACACTGAATCACATGGGTTTTATGGTTAATCTTACCATGACTCAGCTTATGCGTAAAGGAGAGAACCCTACACTACATTAGGTGTTCTAGGAAATCCTACGCTAGGAGAAGTCTAGATTTAGAGACTCAGAGTTTCGCAAACTCCTATGTATCAAGTTCGATGAAGCAAGATACAATTACGTTCATATCTTCATACATGTCATACAAACAGGTTAAGATAGGACACCAACAGACTTGGATGTTTTCATCATCTGAAATTGTGAATAGAAATGGGACAAGATCTCCACGGATTTTGGTTACCAGATTAAAGCAAACTCAAAAAAAGCAAGATGCTATCTGTGTTATTGCCAACAGTTTGATCAAGTCTACAAAATCCTTACATCCGTACGGATTTCAGAATCAACGGATTGATCGGACACATTCCACGCCAAGGCTCATCCGATCACTTGGTAATCCCTCAGCTATCGGGTCAGACAAAGATTCGCAATTGTACTCCTAAATTACTTCACGTCTTCATACTGATTCCACGACTTACTTTCGCGCTCGCATTCATGACACTATTTACGTTCATGATCGTATCTTGGCTTACGATTTTACGTTCATTTTTCTCATCTGGGAAGTTTTGCAAGAACTTGAGAGACCAGACCCAAGTTTAGTATAACTCTCCATCATCAGATTGACGTTTCACGTCATATTCCACGTCTCACCTTGTAGCGTTTGGCGATACCGCCATTATATTCTATGTTCACGATATGTTTCACATATCATGTTCATTCCACATTCCTCATATCATGATCAAGATATGTTACACGTATCATGGATCACGATATGTTTACTCATACTACACTCGCCATATCTCCACGTAGCACGTTCAAAAAATTTCACGTATCACGTTCAAAAATTTTCACGTACTACGTTTCTTTATGTCTCGCGCATCGTTGCTATTTAACAGTTAAGTCAGATTGTCTTTCATCGTAACGTTTCAGTTACTCTTACACGATTAACTCTTATTCCCTCGATCGAATTTAGGGGATCTACATTACGTTAATAACCAAGAACTTATTCGTATTCCAAGTCAAGGTCAAGAGGACCAAGACTTATCATTCGTGTCAAGATCTTATGAAGGAACCGTTCCAAGAGGGAAGCCACTTGGAAACGGACAAGTTCATCTGAACTTTTATCCGTTTTTCTCTTATCAATTGGATATGTCCTTTCAGTCACGTCACGTTCCATGTCTTTTCAAGACATGTCACGTTCCACGTTCCCTTCTACCATGTCACCTTCATTTCCGTTATTTTACATACCTTTCCAGTCTGATTCGGGTATGTTTTGCTTCCAGTTACGTTATCTATAATTCGGGGACGAATTATTCTTTTTAGGGGGGAAGAGTTGTAAAACCCGCATGCTTTTACCATGAATAGTACCCTTAAGATCGTATGTACTAGATTTAAACTTTCCTAATATAACATGATTACGATTACGTGTTAGGATTTTACGTATTACGTACGTGTTAGAACACGATAAGTATTTACTACGCACGAGCACGTAATAATTATTTAACAATAATTAATCACGAACATGCGATCATGAAATCATGAACGTAATTAAATCACGGGCTAATATTAGTTACGTATATATATTTATTACGAACACGAATAAATATATTAAGTCACGATCGATAACTAATTAAAACACGTAAAACACGAACACGAGAACACACGAGAACACACAAATATTTTAGACACGGAAAAACATTCGGGTTACCCCTTGTGGACCCCATTACCACGAAATAGGGAGGGAGGATGGGCTTAGCACATCAAATTTTACTAAAAGGGGTTTAAGGGATTTTCACTACTCATTTACAACTTACAGAAGATTTTTAGCAAAAACCTAAAAACCCTCCTCTCCTTCTCTTTTGTGCCGCCACCCATAAATCACCATACAAGGTGATTTGTTGATCTTTGATCTTGAAGAATTGGTGATTGATCGTGTTTGTTCTTCGTTCTCTTGATCCACGAATTCGGTAAAACCTTTTTAAACCTTTTCTTTTAATTTAATCTTTTTATTAATTATGAACATGTGATGTTTTTATAAAAACATAATAACTAATCATAGATCTAACATGTTTTGGTGATTAATTAAATCAAAGGGTTGTTTTAAGGGGTGTTTTGTTTTGGCCGCAGGCTGCAACCGACCCCGAGGGGGTTTCGGTTTGCCAAGCCGACCACCACCAAGACCATATGGTCTTGGTTGGTGCGTATGGGTCCCACGGCAGCAAGGGGAAACACGGGGTACCCCGAGTTGGTTCGGGGTACGGTGTCGATTCATGTTCGGTTCATGTTTTCTAGCCTAGATCCGGTTCATGGTTTATGTTAGTTTTTTTTATGTTATGAACTTATGTTAAAATTAAATTAATAAAAGATGTGATTAATTTAATAACATGACTTAGGTTATTTAATTATTAATGAACATGAAATTATTTTAACCTAAGTATTTATATATTTAAGACTTATGATTAATTAATTAATTTAAAACCATGGATATAATTAATTAATTAACATGACTTAGGTTATATTATTAATATATAATAATACATATTTTAACCTAAGTATTTAACTTATTTAATTAAAAACATGTTATACTTTAATTAAATATTATAACCTATAGTTTAATTAAATTACATGAAATAATTATTAAACTATACAATATACCATATGACTTAGAAAATAATCATGAAAAACACTTAGGCTTATATACTTAGCTTATTTAACCAGCTTATTTCTAATTATGGAAACTTTCTATTTTTAGAAACTTAATTAAATAAGGCAGCTAATCTATTTATAGAAACCAGCTATTTTTAGAAACTTAATTAAATAAGGCAGCTAATCTATTTATGGAAACCATCTATTTTTAGAAACTTAGTTATTTAAGGCAGCTAATCTATTTATGGAAACTTATTTAATTAAGGCAGCAAATCTATTTATGGAAACTTTCTATTTTTAGAAACTTATCTATTTTAAGCAGTAAATCTATTTTTGGAAACTTTCTATTTTTGGAAACTTTCTATTTTTGGAAACTTTCTATTTTTGGAAACTTTCTATTTTTGGTAACTTTCTATTTTTGGAAACTTTCTATTTTTGGAAACTTTCTATTTTTGGAAACTTTCTATTTTTGGAAACTTTCTATTTTAGGAAACCTGCTATTTTTGGAAAGTTACTTATTATTACACAGTAAGTATAATAACACATGAAATACCAGAAATACTTAATCAGATTAAGCAGAATATAAGATTTAATACAGTTTAAGGCTTTAAACAGTAAAACATAGTAAGAACACATAAAATAAGCTAAGACATGACATAAAACCAACTATGTATTTAGTTAGCAGATACTTATTCATGTACGTATTTATGTAGCACTAGTGATTCGGAAGTAGGATTCCTCGCAGTTCGTCTTTCTCGTTCACTGGACATAAGGTACGGATTCCCGTCCTTTCAGTATAGACATTCTTTCCTTATTAGGATTCCCCGTATGCAGCCAACTGTTTTCCCGTAGTATAAGTTATGAGTTTGATTGCTTATGTTTAATTAAGATTACCTATAGCCATATACATGCATGACCAATTTCACCTAGTTATGGAGGTACCATAACCATAACATTAGAGGCACTGATGTTATGACTTCACCACGGCGGAGTGATTGCTCGTGGCGTCCCTTCAGCTTTTGGCCATTTATTTGTATTTATCATGTGGGGCGTATGGGTGCATCCTAGTTACATGTTTTCAGTCAGGATTTCATGGTGAATGTGGTGCGTGCCTTGCATCCTTCACAAGGAGCTGATCCCTCCTACCCAAAAACCAGTATATTAAATTAGAGGCAGCCCCTCTAATTTGCATGATGAGGTCACCCCTCCAAGTATTCATGCACGGTGGATTTTTATGACCTATATTGGCTAATGGTAAAATATGTTAAACAGTTTTCAGAAGATAAACATAAGGCTTTTCAAACTATAAAACCAGTTTTATGAACATGTTCCAGGTTTTCCAGGACTTATACATTTCCGCTGCTATTAAGTCTTTATTATGTTTTAGTCACTTATACTATGTCTATATCCGTGCACTGAGCGTTTTGCTCAGCCGTTACTTTCCTTTCCATGTCCCAAAACGGCAGGTACCCTAGGAAAGACTCGAGCATTTGGAGTACGTGCGTAGGATGGAAGTTGCTAGAGACTTCTTTTCCTTTTTGCCTTCATATACTTATGCTTGTTTAGTCTTTCATTCATTTCTGTTGCTTTATTATGTTTTGGGCTTATGTTTGGGAACCGATGTTTGATTCCGGTTATCCCTATGGTCATGTAATGTTTTATACATTTATCCTTGTATGCTTTGATGACACGCCATAATTACGCGTGACATTCCATTATCAAAATGGGGTGTTACAATCAGGGTGGAGGAATGATACCTAATCGACAAAGGGTGGAGGAATGATACGAGACTAAAGGTCTATTTCTCTTCAAAAGAAACGCAGGTCAACAACATCTGAAGTCTTGTTCAGTGTTTAATTCTATAGTGTAATTATCATATTTGGTTTCATGTGTATACTAAGGGTTAATTCAATTTTAGTTTCATAAAAAAATATGGTTCAAATTAAATATACACGTTAAACAATATTGTCATTTTTGAAACAAGCAAATATGCAAGCTTAATTTAAAATCATATTAATCTTCCTAAAAAGGTTAAACAATATTTTCATGAATTTTAGAAACATTGTCTTCCTAATGCTAGCAATGTTACATTGACCGAATGATTCATAATGTTATGAATGAATGTGCCATGGCTCGTACGACATACAAACGAGTTAAGTCGGTTTATTTACAACAATATCTTCCTACAATAATATTTTTCTTATTTTTATATTGAGTGTTGATATATGGACCTAATAAGAACGTTTAAAAACATAGCTAAACTTACGTGTCGTGTTGTGATTGATAAAATGCAGGGGCTGATATTTAATATTTTTTCTTTCTTCATCTCATCTTTTTATTGCGTCACTTGTCTCAATCTTGTGATTAAACCTCTTTTTAGACATACAAATTAAGTCTCCTTATCATTTTTCTTTTAGATTTAAGTCTCATTGTGATATATGCGACACTAATTGTGTAAATGCCGAAAAACACGACATTCCTAATGAAAAAACAAGGCATTCCTTATTTAAACAAAATGGAAAAAATATTAAGACACAATTGTATTAGTCATCAAGTCATGAGTTTGATTATCGAATTAATTCGATCGAGTTATCACGTTACAGGTTTAACCACTAGGTTGACCTAATCGAGTGAGCGAATTACGGGTTCAACCACCAGGTTGACCTGGTCGAATGAGCGGATTACAGATTCGATCTCGGGTTAACCTGGTCGAGTTATCGAGTCACGGGGTCGATCACCGAATCAATTAACGTATCTTTAACTAACTGTCGCTAGCCAATTCTGTCGCTATGCACGGATATGAGGCTAGTTTATATATAAAGAGCTCATTTTGAAAATTGAAAAAGTTAAAAATTTAACATTTTTATATATAACCATAATACTTAAATAGGAAACAAATGTATTAGCCACTACATCATGGGTTCGGTCATCAGGTGACAGGTTCGACCACCGTGTCAACCCGGTCGAGTCACCGTGTTACGGGTTCGACCAAAGGGTTAATCCGGTCGAGTCACCGTTTTGCGTGTTCGACCACCAGGTCAACTCTACCGAGTTTTGTGGGTTGACCTAATCGAGCCATTGGGTCACGAGTTCGACTACTGGGTCAACCCGATCGAGTCACCAAATTATTGGTTCGACCATCAGATTAATTAGGATATCGTAAACTATCCGCCGATATGCGCGGATACACGTCTAGTTGATTTTTAATAATACATTTCTTTTAGATTTGAGATGTTTACGTTTATATACTCTTCTTGGCTTGAATCTTAAATATTTATTTTGTCCACACTTTCGTTAGAGAATAGATTGATTGAATATAAGGTTTTTTGATAAAGGTTTTTTTTTTTTTTTTTGGAGAAAACTAAAAAAAAGTTTAAAACTATAGGTGCGTTTGGTTTGAAATCGGGTTTTACTTTTGGTGTGGATTTATAAAGTAGGGGTTTAGGATTAAGTAAGATTTTGATTTAAGGTGTGTTTTTGATGGTAGGTAAGATGGAGAAAATAAATTATAAAATATATATTATTATTATTAAATTATAAAAGATAAACAAAAAGTCATAATATGTGAACCAAATGCATCAAAATCAAATTAAAAAATAAAAAATACCATGTCAGTGAGTTTTGATTGAAAAGAAAGCACACACCAATGAGATTCTCTCTCCTATACTGTTTGGGACTGAGTGTCACTTTTTAATCCCACTTGTTAAAACCAAACATTAAATTTTACTTTCAGTCCAAACGTTTTCAAGAAAATGGTGGAAACGAACGGCCCCTAAATTTGTTTGGAGAACGGATGAATTTGGTATTCAAGAATATTGTGCGACGTGTTGATCACAACTCGGAATAGTTTCCTAGCATTATTCTAGCATTTGAAAAGGGGTCAGGTTATAAAGACCCCCCATTTTTACAATATATACCTCCTTATTTTTTCTACTTTTTTTATTTTTTTTTTTATTTTTTTTTATTTTTTTTTTATTTTTATAATTTAGTATTTGTTATAAAACTGTGAAACTGAAAATACGGAAAAAAAATAATAAGTTTTAGTGACTCAAAATAATTAAACAGACAAAAAACGCAGAACAGAAACTGATAAAAACTGTGTCTGACTGAAGCAGAGATGGGACAAAAGGAATATTTTTATACTTTTTGTGTACTTTTAGTAGGGTAGGGGTATGTATAGTAGAACCCTTTGAAAAGTAGTTTACCTACACTTGAAACATTTAAAGCAGTTGAATTCAACCAAGACCATGATCCCAAATTTAGAATCTCGAAACAAATAAATACGGAGTAGATTGTTTTTAATTGCTAATATAACAAACTTTCTGAGTTGACTAAATACTCCATTTTAACCAAAATTACATAATTTTATTAAAGTTTCTAACTTTCTTCTATACAGAATATATGTTCATAAAAGCTGCTGTTGGATAACACACATGGATATACTTCCCAAAAGTAATTAAGCATATGAAATGAACTCTTTTTCGTAACTATCACAAAAGAATGTTCATTAAAACTCAAAATAACTGTATTAGATTCTTATTAAAAAAAACAAAAATATTACATTAGTATTTCTTTACAAAAAAATTTACATACAAAATTTTGACGAGTGTTACAACAGACGATTTAGATTTAGAAAGATTATAATTAAAAAACAAGATAACCTTTTATGAAGTTTTAGCGATTTTTTTTAAAAAAGTTACTCTGTCATCCTCAATATTATTGTTCATGTTTTTTTTGACGTTTCAATATAATTATCCACTACTAATAATGGAAAGAAAAGTTTGATCAAGTTTATTATATTATTTTTGCTTAAAATTATAATTATAAAATTTAAATAATAGTTAAATTAAATAATTAGAAATAAAATTATCATTCTGTCATAAAATTAAAAAATTATCATAAATATATATTTTTAAAATTATATACGAGTAATTTTTATAAAAAAACAATAATTTTTTTAAAAAAAAAGTACTGCTTTATTTAGTTACACAAAAGTTATGCTCGTAATGTTAAGCATATAAGTCAAACAACAAAGGATAATGGGTGGGGTCTTTATATGTCTCCTAGCCAATATGAAGCCTTTTTAGATGAGAACTTGTTTGGTGGGTTTGGTGTGACTATTCGACTAGGTTGCACTCTTTCATAAATAAACTTTCAATTTATATATACTTTAAAGTTCTTGTTAATTGCAAGGGTAAGAAGAAATGTTAGTTAGCTCAACTATGTGTAATGATAATCTTGGACCACATAAACTTAATCATCAAAAAATGGAACATCATAGCTACAATTTTTTTAATGCATATAGACTGCTAATTATCCTACAAGAAACTTTGAGGTTTTATAAACAAGGTTTGTTAGTTTGTATTATTGATCCCAAGCCAACTTAAGTAGCATCTCGAGTGCGCAAATTCCTAACTAAACGGAAATGAATCTCGAGCTTAGGCTGGGGGAGTGGGCTATAAAACCCATGGGTAGGTTTGGATTTGGCAAAAAACCTACGCGTGGGATGCCAGTAATTTCGACTATCTAAAACGCTAATATTTGTGAAATTAATTGGTTCGAAATATCGAATTGATAACTCAAATTATTAAAAAAAAGAGTTTAATATAATAAGCTTATATTTAATGAAGTTGAAGGACTAAAATGTCATTCAACTTAATGTTTATGTGGTCACGTAAGTTCAAGTGCGTCAACTTTGAAACAGTTGCCCATCTTTTCTCTCTAACCCTAAACCATCTTTTCTCTCTAACCCTAAACCATCTTTTAGCCGCCGCCTCCGGCCACCGGCTATACGTCGGAGGTTTGGAGGGCTACCAATAAACTTAAACCCCCTTCAATTATCATGTTCAATTCCAAAAACAAATCAAATTCATTTCCCAGATCTAGTTTTCTTTTCCACAATGGTGGATATTCCTTCAAAGTGATTCACACCTACATGGTCGTTTTCATCTCCATACCTATATCTATGGATCTATGTTACTGCCCCCCAATCAACCACGACAATGGCAAGCATATTTTCTTGGGTTTGGGAGTTCGGTTTTGGGAGGTTGTGTTGGTTGATTTCTTTTGTGGGTATCACCGTTTTCATCTATGGATCTATGTTACTGCCCCCCAATCAATCATGACAATGGCAAGCATATTTTCTTCGGATGAGAAAGATTCAAGATCTTCGGTGATGTTTTTGATTTTGTTTAAATTTGGATATGTAATAGTTTGGTTTGGTTAAGTTTTATTGATGTAATTTTCTTTTAATGACACATTGTCTAAATAGATAATCTTCGTAAAATTAGTCGACTCAAAGTATCATTCGAAAATTTAAAATATTACAGTAATAAAAAGTTTTGATGGACTGATTGAGTTAAGTGTGAATTGAGCCATAGACACAAATCACATAAATTTGTTCTTTACTTGTTTAGTCCTCTTTTTACGTATGAACAAATTGATTGGTCACAAGTCAACAAGAAAGTGGGAAAGTGTGTTAATGGGTCGACATATGAAATATTCTGTCAACATGCTATATATTTAATTTTTTTTAAAGGCAACAAGCCAACAATATATAAGAAACTAGAAAGTAGCAAAATACAATACTCGGCATTCCTTTCTCAATTAAACAAGCTAATTAAAAAAGGTCGAGACCCAAAAAAAATAAATAGATGAAACAAAAATTGGAAAAAAAACAAAGACTAACACAAAGTCAAGGCATAAACACTGACTAGAGGTGAGCACAAACCGCACCGTAAATCACAAAACCGCAAAAAATCGCACCACAATAACCACACGACAAAAACCGGTGGATCGGTTTTAAAAAAAAAGAAAAACCGCAAATGCGGTACGGTTACGGTTTTACCCTTAAAATCGCACCACCAAATCCGCACCGCACCGCATAATAATTATATAAAACCAAAAAACGATATATCGATTATTTAACGTGTGTTATAAGAGTTTTAGTGCATAATATCATTAATATTATAAATAATGTGTGTGTTTACATTAAATATATGCATTATTATAACCGAAAATACGTACATCGTGAATAAAAAACGCAAAAATCAATATTAAGTATATAAATCATAAGCGGTGGTGTGGTGTGGTTAACATCCGCAAAACCTACAAAACCGCAAAAATCCGCAAAATCGAAACCGCAAAAAACCGCGCGGTGCGGATTCTCACTTTTGAAAAATCCGTAATTACGGATGCGGTTTTATTTTGCCAAAATTCGCACCGTACCGCACAATGCTCACTCTTACCACCGACCAGAAAAAAAGAACATAAACTGTGAAAGGGTAGACCACTGACATATAAAAGAGACATGTTCAGTTGTATTCACAAATAAAAAGTAGATTAATAATATGATATTGTTGATCGTTTATTCGATCTGCTTACTAGAATATAGTATGTAAACATGAGAAATATATATTTGTTGACTTTGAACTGTTCAATACGAGCTAGATATTGTTGACTAAGTTCTACAAGAATCGAAAATCGAAATGCACAAAGAGATTTCGGTATTTTCGCATGTTATTATTTCTTCTTTGTCATTTCGGCTTTGTATTTCAATGTTCATTTTTGGATAAGAAAAATAATAGAGTTGGATGTTTCGAGCTAGGGCTAAGCGAGCGAGAAGTGATCCAAGCTTTCATAGACTGAGCTTTTGTATTCAAAAGGGAGTGGGAGTACAACTGGTGTCTAGACTCCCATCCAACTTTATGTAAAGATTTATGATAATAATAAATGTTTATTAATAATAAAAAAAAAAAAAAAAAAAAAAGAGCTTTGTACACATTTTTTATTTTATTTTTTCTGATGAAAATATGACACAACAAAACATAAGTATTTACAAACATACAAAACCACAACTGTGAGTTCTTAAGATAATTTAGAAGAAGTAAACGGTAAGAAATGAGAGTGTGAAGGAGCACAAAACATAAGTATTTACAAATATACAAGATCATAACTATTACTTTAAAGAAAAAGAGTAAGTAATAAAAGGAGCATTAAAAGTTATTAGTTACTTAATATTAAGTAAACAAAAGTGTAAAATTTTAATAACTCTTTTTTAATAGAAAAAAAAAAATAAGCAAATGTTATAGTTTCTTTTACTTACTTTTATATTCATTGTGTTTTAATAAAAAAATTACAGTAACTTAAATATTTATAAAGAAAAAATTTCATATTTGGTCCTTATCGTTTACACCAAATATCAAGTTTGGTCCTTATCTCAAATTAAGTGCACCAATAGTCCCTATCGTTTATATTTTGGATCAAAATCCGTCCCTATCTTGGATGGGTGTTAATTGTCTCTGTTAACTTTTGGGCGTATAGGGGTAGTTTGGTCTTTTACTAATTTTTTTATTAAATACAAACACCTTCTCCATCACTTATCTCTCTCACCTTAAATAACTCAAACCCTAATATGTTTCTCATTTAATCTAGCCACCATCTTTTTCTTCTCTCCCAAAAATCTGACAGCCACTCGCCGGCGACGAACTTCAGCCACCACCATCTCGTTCATATAAATCTCCGATCTTCCACCATTACTTACATGTTTGGTCCACTCAACCCGACATGTATATTCTGATGTCATTTGGTCGTGGACGGGGTATCTTGCACTTCATATGCAAATCAAGGTGGTTCCCTCCAACCACGCCACCAACTGTGGTTCCCTCCAACCACGCCACCACACCACCCCTCGGCCGGACGCCACCACACCACCCCTCCACCACAAATTCCTTAGGCCTTGTCATTGGACTTCCATTCCCTCTTCACCTGCGCCGGTACCGGCATCGGCGGCACTTAAAGCTGGTGCCGAACAATACCTTGACCAAAATTAAGATCAACAGGATGTCACTGCCTTTGCACTTGTCCCATCTGCCCCACCTGCTGCTGTTGTGGAAGCGCGAAAAGCGGGTGCGGATGAAACTGTTGCTCAACATGTTGTTTCACGTGTTGCCGTTGCAGCAGTTGAGGTTGTTGATTAAAATGATGATGATGAAACTGAGGTTGTTGTTGAAGTAGAGGTAGTTGAGGGGTTGTTGTAAGAGATGGTGAATATGGTCACGAATGAAATTGAATTTGTGGGATAAATCAAATCCTAATTTATGTCTGAGGTGAAATTGAATTCGTGGGATAAATCAAATCCTAATTTATGTCTGAGGTGAAATTGAATTCGTGGGATAAATCAAATCCTAATCTATATCTTTTGCTTTGTTCTCTTTCTATCTGCTCATCTTCTCTTATCTTCTTATTCTTTATCTATTTCTTATTTTTTTAGTTTTCTTATTAACAATATCATGTGGCGGGAATGAGGGTTCGTAGGCATAGACATGAAGATGGAATGATTCAGATATAGTATTATAGAATTGGTGTTGGAACGGTTCAGACAGGGTGGCGAGTTTTGTGGTGGTGGTGGCGTGGTTGACAACCCAGATCCCAAAAAAACCTGCAGATCTTGAAGCACCCTCAAACAACCCAGAAGCTAAAATTTATGAAGACGTTGGAAAAGACACAAATACCCTTCTAATTATTGCACTTATCGGACAAAATTAACACCCATCCAAGATAGGGACGAATTTTGATCCAAAATGTAAACGATAGGGACTATCGGTGGACTTAATTTGAGATAGGGACTAAACTTGATGTTTGGTGTAAACGATAGGGACCAAACGTAAAATTTTTTCATTTATAAATTTTATTAGTGAGCAAAACTTTTATTAAATAAATGTTACTGTATTTATTTTATAGTGTAATAATAAAAAACATTGCATACTACCTTACATTGCCTGACCAGTGACCATCGGCTGCAATATGTGAAAGCCTCGACAAGGGTTATTATAAGCACTCCATATCTTTTACATATTACAGTAGTGTATTAGTATTGTAGTATTATTTACGTCTACGAAACCATGTTTCATATGTTTTACATGTCGACAAACAGTAGCCCAGTATATTTATAAAAAAAACAAAGTAGCATGAATTAGAATGCGTGATACTCTTTTTGTTGATTAAAACACCTTTTTCCTATGATACGTATAAAGCGAAGTAAAACTTTAAAATGATGGAATTGAAGCGGAAAAGAGATGAGAAGAGGAAAAAGACAAAGAACGCAAGCATTGAAACATTAATATACGTGTCTACTAACTACAGTGATTTCTTTTCTCTCTTTTTGCCCATGCAAAGCAAAATCTTTTTCATTTTGACCCCACAAGCTGTGGCAATTATAGCTAAAGGCAACACACCTAAAGCAAAAGCCGCAAACCATAAACCACAATTCACAAAGACGATATTTACATTGGTGGGTAGCCACAAAATTGTGCAATTAACTTTTTCTTTTCAACCATGTGATGATTATATATCACCAATCAAATAGGAGAAAGTTACATGCCGTATCACAAATCCTCTTTTTGAAATTAAGGAGTATTAACTTTTGAATGTAACACTAAGTTAAACAAATTTTAGATTACAAATAAATAAATTTGGGTACCCGTTTGACAATGGGATGTTTTTTTTTTGTTGAGCAGGTATTAAACATTTTAATACGTTAACTCGTTTAAATATAGATATGTTTTTATTTATACTACATATAAAATATTTTAGTATCTTTTTTTATTTAATTTTAAGTAAAACAATTTTTAAAACATATGGTACAATTATTAAATGCATAAAATTTAATCTTAAGTAATATTTACAAACCTTTCATCTACTAATTCTTTCTATTTTAAAATTTTAAGTAATATACATCAAAACATTAGTTAAAAAAACTAATTAAATACACTAATTAATGTTAACATATTAAAATTAAAAGTACATTATTTATACTTACTGTACAAACTAATAAAACATATAAATTTTCATATAATTTATATGTCAAATTGATAGTTCAATTATTTTGGACCGGTCAAAACCGAGGAGAACGGGTAAATCAGACAGAATTTTAATCATTTTCAAACAAATTTATATACATGACTTGAATTTCATGTTGTATTTTGATTAAATGCATTCTATTATCAATATTATGTCGCTAATAGGAATGGATTGTGGTTATAAATCAAGGGCCAATGATGATGAGAAAGACACAACTGGTAGAAATGGTAGTCTGCATCAACGAGTGTTTAGTTCTCCTAACCAGCCAAAACATGATGATAATATGAACCAAACTAATTTTGTAATTACTCTAGCAAATTAGTTATGGACCATAACTAAACAAATACTCTTGTGGTTGATGAAAATATTTTTAAAAGCAACGTTGTTCAACAAAAAGTAGTTCATGTTTTTTCATAATTTACCCTTTTATATTGAAAAAGTTAGTGTTAGAAAGTCTAAAAGAGCTTTTAAATTTTTTGCTAAACAAAATGTTTATGTGCTTGATAGTAAGATTAGATATATTTTGAGTGAATATGCTAATCATTCTAGATTAAGTGATGAAAATTATTGCTTTATGACTAGCTTAAATATAACTTTTGTGCCCTCTTCTTATGAAGTTGCTAAAGATATTAACTAGATAAATGCTATGAATGAAGAAATGAATGCTTTGTATGAGATTGAAACGTAGGGTTTTAGTTGATTTGCCAGTTGGTAGAAAAGCTATTAATAGCCAGTTGGCATATAGAATTAAGAGCATCTCCAATGGGTAAATCAAGCAATAGCTATTCTTTATAGGGATTTAAAGAGGAAGTGTATAGATATGTCCTCCTGGGTTTTTTTAAGGAAAATAAACAAAAGGTTTATAACTTGAAAAAGAAATCCTTATATAGGCTTAAGCAAACACCTAGACATAGAGATGGCAAAAAACTTTGAACCCAAAAAAGAATCCGATAACCGACACCAATTTAACCGAGGAATCCTCGAGTTGACCGGGTATAGAGATAGGGGTGGGGAATCCCCGATAATAAAGCGGGTATGAAGGTGGGGATGGTAATACTCTAGGGTCCACAAACCCGTCCCCGATTATATTTATTCTATATATACAATTATAAATCTATGAGATACTTGAAATACTATCAATCGATTGTTAATATCTTCTTTGAAACTACTAACCTTCCACTAGGAACTCTTGTATATTAACGTTGCTAATGCTAATATCGGGCATGACTACGTAAATGTTAATGTGGTTAATGTTGTTTGGTTTTATTGTATTGTGTTATTTGTAATGATTGCGTCATTTGAAACATATTTAAAATGTTAATTATGTAACAGGGAAAAATCCCTGATTCCTCAATGGAAATCCCCATTCTCCGATGGGGATGTGGATGTGGATGGTATGTAGCTTCTAATCCTTGACGGGGATGAGAATGAGGATGGGGATATATATTGAAATTGAGGATGGGGATGGTATCAACCATTCCCCACATACCCGACCATGTTGCCATCTCTACCTAGACAATAGAATTATAAACTGTCTCAAGCTCTTGTTGAAGTTGGTTTTTCTTAGTTTAAGAATGATTACTCTTTGTTTGTTTTGCACAAAGATCAATCATCTATGTATATATTGGTTTATGTAAATAATTTAGTTATTTTTTAGAATGAAATTGATGAGATTGAGAATGTTAAAAAGTTTTTTTAAGGCTAAGTCCAAATAAGGATTTAGACGAGTTTGAGTATTTTTTTGGGATTGAAGAGTTAAAAACAAAGTCTAGTATTTGTTTTAGTAAGATTATTTATTGTTTTAAGTTACTTCATTAATATGATCTTCTTGCTTGTAAACTTGTCACGACTCATTTACCTTAGAACATTGTTCTTAAGCATAAAAAGTTTTTTAATTTAATAAGTATCTGTTAAATTTCACTAATTATTAGAAATTGGTTGCCAAGTAGATTTATTTAACTCATATTACATTAGTCATGTTATATTTTGTGCATTAATTGAGTCAACGTATGCATTTACTTCTTAGATCTCATTTCGATATTGCTTTAAAGGTATTAAGGATGCGTTTAGTTGAAAGGAAAACACCTTATTTTTCACAAAATGTTTTCTAGAAAACAAAGAAAATAGAAAACGCGTTCAAATCATTATTTTTCAAAAATATTTTCTAGAAAATGCAAAATCCCTATTTTACCCTTTTGCACACAAAAGAAAACAAAACTCTTCTTTTTTTTAGGTTTTCTTTAGACAAAAAAAGTTCATTTTCCCCCTTTGTTTCCTTTATAGTTTTAGAAAATGGAAAACACAAACACATATTTTTCCAACTAAACGCGTTTTCTAAATTTTTAAGTGTTTTATGGAAAAGGAAATCACTTTTCTTTTTCTACAAAACAGAAAATAAAAAATGATAGAAAATATTTTCCAACTAAACGCACCCTAAGTATCTTAAGTTTTCTCTTAGTCTTGGTATAAGTTTTTCTAAGAATCATGTGGATTTTGATGTTATTGCATATTCTGATTCAAATTGGGTTAAGTGTCATGTGACTAGAAAATGCGTGATTGAATATTGTGTTTTTGTTAGTGGGAACCTTCTCTTTTAGAAAAGTAAAAGATAAGCTACTTTATCTAAATCTTCTTCTGAGGGCTGAGTACAAGGCAATGACTTCTACCACATGTGAAGTCACGTGAATTATAAAAGTGTTAGAATAATTAAAAATATCTAATTTGGTTCTTGTTAGTCTTTGTTGTGATAACAGGCCTGTAGTTCAAATTGCTGCTAATTCTATTATACATGAAAAGAATAAGCATTTGTGAGAACACGAAATTTTGATAATTTTCTTTTAGTTGTTATGCGTGCTTATTCACGCTTTCCCCACATTCCCTAATTATTTTACAGTGATTACGTGTCATCCTCGAATTTTAGTTAAATATAAAATTTTATGAATTTCGCTAATTTACGATATTATTAGCAAAATGTCCAAACTTCATGTTTGTAATTTCTATGAGGTTTTATCACATTTTATATGTCTTATTATTGACTCTTTGCCTAAAAAATAATGAAAAACGACATCTTGAGCAATTACGGACGCAATGGTGAACTTTTGCGTTTTTGCGTTTTCCGGCTGTCGGACTGGGTTTTCGGGTCCGAACGTCGCAATACAATTTATTTTTATATGATTTCTAGTTATTCTTGACTCCTTGATCCGACTTAGTGAAATCCGGGCCAAACTAGTGTTTACGGGTAATTTTAAAGAAATTCCGTTTTAGAAATAAACGAGTCTCGGTTTTCATCAGAAACGACACGTTATTTAAACCCTTAAAATTTCGAGAGTTAACACCAAATACTTTGGGCCTTTTCTTGGGTATTCAGCTGGGCTAGGCTCAAGGGAGCCCAAATTTGACTTTATTTTATCCATTTTAGCCTTATACTTAAACAAAAAAAAATCAGTAACTTTCAAACAAAAAAAAAACATTGATGGTCTCCTTCTTTCCTTAGGCAGACACATCACCAACACCACTCAAAACCTCTGATTTTTTTTGAATTGAGGTAAATTAATACTATTTCCATGTCTAATCTTTGATTCTTATTCATACCCATATGTTAATTACAACATGCATCAAGTTTTTGATTGAGGTCAAAAAATCATCAAATCTTATGATTTGATGATGTTTTTGTAAATTCCATGTTTGTTTTTGATGTTTCTTTGCATAAAACCTTTATATGTTGTGAAAATTTTTGATTTGGGTATGTTATGATGACCTAGGGCCACGAAATTTCTAAGGATCAAAGAGGAGGAATTGTTTAATTTGCGTGTTTGGATTAATCCCTACTTGTTGTGAAGGTATAGTCCTTCCTAGCATTTTAGTTTTAATATTGCTAGTATTTTGATTCTCCTTGTTCATGTATTTTGAACTCCTTGGGTGAAACCCACTGAGATTTTTGATAATTAGGTTATATTAGGACTTAGGACACTTGCGTGGCGATTTGGTATAGCTTAAGTGTTGCTTGATTAAGGTTAGGTAGCCGAATGGAGTCGTTTTCGTAGTATGAAAATTATCACAGAGACAAACAGGTTATGGCAAAATTTTCTTAAAAATATGACTGTGTTTTTATTTGAAAATTTGATACCCACTGATGTGCTTAGTATATGGGGAGTTGGATGGAAACGGGAAGTCTCCGGATGTGCCCGGAACGGCCGTTTTACTAAACTATGTCAAATCTGAATGTTATGCTTAAAACGTGGGTTAATTGACTTGGGTAAAAAGGATGAATTTATGATTTTATAACTTTTTACAGTAGGTGCAATCATAAGACAACTTCTCTTTTTGGTTTGGTTTCAAAATCTTATACCATTTGGGATTTGTGCTCAAGTTACCGAAGGCATCGTAAGACGTTTACAACTTTCTGTTTTGATAGTCTGCCACTAAAAATGTAATTCCTGTTGATTGAAAATAGTTCTAGGTCTGTTTTTGCCCAACTTAGAAAGGTAAGAGGAATACCTATACATGTCAAGAAATTTCACCTCCTGTACTATTATCGATTTTTAGATATGACCAAATCTTCACAGCCTTTTTCAGAAAACTGAATGCAGTCCCTTGTTTTGGTTTTTCAAACCGAGTCTTAAACATGTTCGGAACCCACACATAAATGCTTGGACCATCATACAAGGTTGATATTAGGTTATTACAGTAGGTTCAAGGTGTTGGGTCAAAATTTTAACTTAAGCTTAGGTCTCGCCATCGCACGCAAGTTACCTAGTCATATTATGTCCCGCCACTTCTAAAACGTTATTGCTTCATTGAACGCATTCTTATTACGCGTCACCATTGCATAGGTCCGTGAAGACTTCTTTTTGCTCAGCCCCTTTTACCTTGTGATTACTTACTAAAGGTGAGTTCATAGCCCCTTTTCTTATATACTTGTTACAAATTGCGGGGTGAGAATAACATGCGTGAAATACAATCATTTAAAACTTTTAGTATGCTATTCAAGAACGGTATGCTTTCCCCTGATTATACATTTACTTATTGCATTAGTACCTTAGTCAAAAAGCCCCTACATCATGAACCGTTAATTCACATTTTGCAAGCGCGAATGTTGTGGATGGATTCATCGGGATTAACAATCCCCGTCCCGATTACCTTGACGCACTTACATTTAATTACCTAAGTAATTTGACTAGATACTTACTAGGGGTAAAACATTTATGTTAAAGCTTCGGTGTCGTGAGCTATTACAATAAATTAATATAAATGATTTTGTACGACGGTACTAAATCATATCCTGTTGCTATTTTATAAAACTAATGTTTGTATTTCACATTACCACTTATTAAACCTATGAATTTCACTCAGCTTTATGTTGACATATTTACATGTTATTTCTCAGGTAATGCTAATGCTAAATGCTAAATTTTGCTAAGGATGGGAGCCCGCAGATCCGACAACTGGACGATTCCATGTCATTATTGGTTGAAACTTTTGGGAAAACTAATTATGCCATGTTAATCATGCCAAATAAAAGTACTTTTATGCACTAAGACTATTATGAGTATGTTCGTAAAATTATGTGACTTTTGTTGATGTCATATTATGCAAATCTGGGACCATATTTATATATTTTATTCCGCAGTTTTTGAATAAACTCATGAAGTGTGTCATATTATTTGCTTTGTCTTTTATTTACCTTATTGCCATGTATGTTGTTACCATGATGTGGGACCCCACAGTGCTTACCTGTCCCGTTACCAGATTTTTAGGGTCTTACAGATTGGTACCAGAGCCATGGTCATAGTGAATTGAGTCGTTTTAAACTTAGTCTATGACCCATATTTTTCAAGAAAATCCTATGAGTCTTAGTGCCAAACATGGAATCTGCTAAGATGTTTGGTATCCACGCGGGTAACTCTCTAATCCTTACTATTGCTTGAGTTATACCTATATTGAGACTTGTATAACTTACTACAATATTCATTACTTTATTCTTGTATTCTTCTGATTTTTCTGTACCGACTATTTCTAACGACTTGCTTTTATCGCTTGCGCGAGTTTTCGCGATAACTCCAGTTGAGATATTCTAAGTGTTTTAGTCGATGAGATCTTTGTAAATCTCGCTTTGCTACTCATTTATGTCACCGTTTTACTTGACATTTGAACATTGTTCTAAATTTCATGTCTCACTGATTATTCTTCTTTCGAATTCGAATTATAATATTCGCTTACATTTCGGAAACGTCATGCTGATTTTTAGCTAAACGTCTAGTTCGTGACGATTGATTGGATTACGGCTTTACGCATATAGATTTCTAATATTATTCCTCGTTTAAAATATCATATACTTGGGAGCGCGACTTATTGATATTTCGCCTTTTATTTGGTATCTATTATGAGTTTGGAAGAGATGGCACGCCTATGAAGTTTTTACTTCGTATATTGAAAATTAAGTCAAGAACGTTGTCCGTTTCTTTTGTTTATAGTCTTGTTGACTAGTATTCTTTAAACGCCCTTATGCCGCTACTTTCCTTCATTCTTACGAAATGTGTATTTTTCGTCGTTTTGGAACCCATAAGTCATGTGCGTATTCGAAGTGGTAAATAAAAATTGTTGGTGAAACAAGTTAGATAATAAGGAATTGGAGACAAATGAAAAGCTAAAAAAAATATATCATGATCCAAACGCTCCCTTATAAAAATTTAACGCGCTGTAGAATTCTTTAGCACGCATAACGAAGTTCAAAATTTTTATAAATTTCATTTTTAGCCGAATAAAATGATAAATATTTGTTTAGCCGATCGTTTTGATATAAAATTCGACTTTTAAATCTTTATAACGAATATTTTGTGGCAATTGGAAATTTGAGAAAAATAATATAAATAAAGTTTGCTGATGTACACGCATTTCGAGGTCCAAAATAAGGTCAAATTTTATTTTCAGTTTTACAGAATAAAAGAGCTTATTTTACGCTCGTTTTGGTTATTCGCACACCCTTTAACTCATCCGCATTAAGAAGTTACAGCCGAAATACGGTTGAAAACCCATTCTGGACCAGCAGGTATGCTTGGTGTTTTGCTACAGGTTAGGACCCAATTAACCCTTATGTTTTGCCTTGGGTAGTTAGTATACATTATAAGCTAAGCCTGGCCGCTGAGCTTGCGTTAATAGCCATCACCAGTTGAATTTTATGACTAAAACGGTGATCGCTAATCTTATAACCGATTTTCTAAAGTTTTAACTTTTCTCTAAGATGGACTTTTCCCATTTGGAAAACTGAGATAAATTCATATATCTAGGAATGTCGGGTATGAAAATACCTTTCCGACGGTATAAGGTTCATCGTCTATCTCTTCATAACGAAGAAATACCGGGCATTTTAGTAACTAGTCTAATAGGGTACAACCGACTTAAACTAGCGTTTGGTTTAGCGTGCTTGGTATGCTTAATGAGTGATTAGACAAGATTTCTCACTTGAAACATTTGAGAAGCATATTATTATGACTTTTGATGCAAAGTTTTAGTGCCCGTTAGCTACCTTTAAGTTTTTGACACATAAGTGGGTATTGTTGACTAAATTGAAAAGTTGCAAAATTTTGATTATATAGCTGCTGTCATAGGTATAAGTGTGTCGTAAAAGTGTTTTCAGCCTTCGGATAAAACTACAAAGTTGTCCGGAATGATATTTTTAGTCACCATCGCGGAAACGGAAGCTTTAAAGTGGGCATTTGACCCTCAAAAATATAAAATACAGACTGTAAGGTTTGACTTTTTCGTGCAGAATGCGTTTTGGTTTTTATTTTTAAAAAGGTATCTAGACTTCAAAACTTTTCTTAAAATTCACCAGATATTAACTTCATGATGTGTATGACTTCTTAGAATTTTTGTAGAATTTTTCCAAGAGTCTAAATAGTATTTTTAAGCCTCGTGAAAAGGAGTTTTTAGCACTTTTTCATTAAGCGAGTAAATGACTAGTTCAATACCCAAACGCCCCTTAAGCAAGCTTAAACCTTATGGAATGGATTTGGGATTATAGATACTGATTCTTAGGATGTTTAACATCATAATGTAAGTGAAATTAAGGTCTAATGATTAGTAATTCGCCTCGAGTCGGAAAAGCCAAAAGTTGACTATTTTCTATACGGTTAGTCAAAACTTATAAAAATGAGTTCTAAGCTATATAGCTTGATGAAACAAGTTTGTATGACCATATTTTTTGTATTCCAGTAACTTACATGTATTTTTACAACTTTTCTATATTGGGTCATACGCGGGTCATACTTTGACTTTGTTGACTTTTTACGTATTAGGTCGCGGACAATCCTTAAAGTATTACTATTGCCCTTCTTCAGCCGGATCTCTATCTGCACGCGTATGGATTCCTTAATCCTTTCTATTATACATGACTCATTTGTCATTTTATTTATCTTTCGTTTCTTCTATCGCACCACTGAATTGGGTCAAGGTTTGAAGTTCTTGTTTTCACATCGTTCGTTATCATCTTGACACGTGTTTCATGGTGATACTGACTAAACCTTTTGAAACTTATCAACTTGTAACCATTTCGTTGGTTGTCTTGAACTACTTTTATTTACCCCCATGTAACCCACTCGCTATTTTATAAGTTGCTCTATAAACCCAAAATGGTATTGTTTGCGGATCATTTTATAAAATGTTCCATTTGGGCCTTATTAAATACTTGAATGTTATCTTATAAAATTAATAAATATTAATTTTACAATGTATTTTCACAAATTGTTCATCAATTGGTCTCGTAAAGAATTCTTGTAACAATAAAATTGTTGATTTAAACATCTAGCCAATTAGTACTGGCGAAAAGTTTCATAAATTATTTTGATTCCATATACATATTTTAAATCATATGATATGTAATACTGGTTTGACGAAGTTGAGCATCGCATTGCTAGTCCTAAATTATGCATGGCCTGATCACCTATGCGTAATTTGGAAGGAGCCATGCGAGGCCAAATAGTAGTCACCTAAAATATCTTGTCAAAGAACTTTTACTTGTGTTTCTAAAAATTTAGATAAAATAAAGGTAGAAAACTATTATATCTTATGCGAGTACCACCAGTTCGTGACATACACATATGATCCCTTATCTTTTCTTAAAAAAAAGTACATGCCTCAAGCACATATATCCTTATTCAACGATCTTTGTTTTGCTTGTAACCTCATCTTCCTTCGTGACATAGTTCTCGTTACAACTTGTCTAATTTCTTACCATTGATACCAGACTTGAAAGTTTCAACATTGTTATGCTTCTACATCGATCGACCTCCTCTATCTATCTTTATAGACCTTCGAAACATCTCCGGACGCGAATAGTGATTTATGACTAGAAGTGAACGATGATTTCGTGTATTTGTCATGATGTGAGTTAGACTCTGTTCTCTTGAAATTTATTTGTGTAAACCATGTGATGACTTCGCTCTCTCATTGCTAATGTTGTTCATTTTACTGGAATTACTCTCAAGTAACTTCTTAATAATTTTTATTGGTTCGAAAACTTGTTGTGTGGCTTTTCTCTTTCGATCGTGTATCGACCATCGAGAATTTAAAAAAATAAACCGTTGTTGGTGACGCCAACCACACTCGTGAATTAATCATTGCTAACTCCTTAATTTCTTATTTTCGTATCATCGATGCATCTATCCTATCATGTTCATTAAAAAAATGATACGAATTATGTTTTATCCCCTCGTACTATTACTCGTATACTAATTGTTGATTCTTATTCGATTCATACTCGTTTGCTATCTTGTCACATCTTGAAAACTCGGATATGTACCATTTGAGACATTAAACACCTATATGGATTTCTATAAATTATTCTAAACTTTAAGAACATTTTACACACTTTATCAGGTGTTTAAATTATCAAAATATCCGTTTCAAGTTAAATATAAGATCTATACATCCTCTCTGGTAGAATTATAACTAGTGTTTGAAAGGATGTCAAGCTGTATCTTTTAAAGTATTTGATTGTATCATACTTTACATTCGACCTAATGAAATTATCATTTTAAATTATAATTTCTAACAATGATAAAAAAAAATTGGAAATTTGATTTTTTTTTCTAATGGTAACGATAAACCTGAGTTTTTAACAATAATTTCATACAGTCATCCCAAAAGCTGTTAAGATGATTGAAATAATTATTGGAACTAAGTTACTTTTACTTCGAAATCCTGATCAAGAAAAGATATAGCAACTGGTTACTCACTATATATATATATATATATATATATATATATATATATAGTTTGATTTCAAATCACTAAACCGTGTAAAGTTTTCTTATAATCAAGAAAATACTTAAGCCAAATCGAAAGTAATATCAAATCCTAGACAAATAGTTGTGACAACTTGTAATCCAAATGTCTATATGTAATTCATATTTCCCTTCTATTTTTCTATAAGTAAATTGTCATGCTTTACAATTGCGTGATTTGCGATTCCTTGTTTATTAACCATCTTGGCTCATTTTAGAGCGCCTTGTCCGTTTAAGCAATTATTTTGTTCATGTTATCTTTTGATATTTCTCCGTTCCAAGTTTGAAATTATCGAACGTATTGGCCCAATGGCTCATCGTTTGAGCTCACCGCAAGAACTAAGTTGCGTTCATAACGTGTTTCAAATTTTCCAACCTTAAGAAATGTTTGGCCGAGTCAGACATTCAAATTCCGTTAGAAGCGATCAAAGTCGACGACAAAATGTATTTCGTTGAAGAGTCGATCGAAATTGTGAACCGACAAGTAAAGAAACTTAGGCGCAGTTGGTTTCCAATCGTTAAAGTCTGTTGGGACTCGTGACTTGGCGCTAAATTCACTTGGGAAAGCGAAGAGCAATTCAAAGTCTAGTATCCTCATCTCTTTCCGTCACCTACTGCCTCCAGTTAAACTCTGAGGGACCAGAGTTCCTTTAGGGGGGAAGACTGTGAGAACACGGAATTTTGATAATTTTTCTTTTAATTGTTATGCGTGCTTATTCACGCTTTCCCCACATTCCCTAATTATTTTACAGTGATTACGTGTCATCCTCGAATTTTAGTTAAATATAAATTTTATGAATTTCGCTAATTTACGATATTATTAGCAAAATGCCCAAACTTCATGTGTTGTAATTTCTATGAGGTTTTATCACATTTTATATGTCTTATTATTGACTCTTTGCCTAAAAAATAATGAAAAACGACATCTTGAGCAATTACGGACGCAATTGTGAACTTTTGCGTTTTTGCGTTTTCCGGCTGTCGGACTGGGTTTTCGGGTCCGAACGTCGCAATAAAATTTATTTTTATATGATTTCTAGTTATTCTTGACTCCTTGATCCGACTTAGTGAAATCCGGGCCAAACTAGTGTATACGGGTAATTTTAAAGAAATTTCGTTTTAAAAATAAACGAGTCTCGATTTTCATCAGAAACGACACGTTATTTAAACCCTTAAAATTTCGAGAGTTAACACCAAATACTTTGGGCCTTTTCTTGGGTATTCAGTTAGGCTAGGCTCAAGGGAGCCCAAATTTGACTTTATTTTATCCATTTTATCCTTATACTTAAACAAAAAAAAAATCAGTAACTTTCAAACAAAAAAAAAAACATCGATGGTCTCCTTCTTTCCTTAGGCCGACACATCACCAACACCACTCAAAACCTCTGATTTTTTTTGAATTGAGGTAAATTAATACTATTTCCATGTCTAATCTTTGATTCTTATTTATACCCATGTGTTAATTACAACATGCATCAAGTTTTTGATTGAGGTCAAAAAATCATCAAATCTTATGATTTGATGATGTTTTTGTAAATTCCATGTTTGTTTTTTATGTTTCTTTGCATAAAACCTTTATATGTTGTGAAAGTTTTTGATTTGGGTATGTTATGATGACCTAGGGCCACGAAATTTCTAAGGATCAAAGAGGAGGAATTGTTTAATTTGCGTGTTTGGATTAATCCCTACTTGTTGTGAAGGTATAATCCTTCCTAGCATTTTAGTTTTGATATTGCTAGTATTTTGATTCTCCTTGTTCATGTATTTGGAACTCCTTGGGTGAAACTCACTGAGATTTTTGATAATTAGGTCATATTAGGACTTAGGACACTTGCGTGGCGATTTGGTATAGCTTAAGTGTTGCTTGATTAAGGTTAGGTAGCCGAATGGAGTCGTTTTCGTAGTATGAAAATTATCACAGAAACAAACAGGTTATGGCAAAATTTTCTTAAAAATATGACTGTGTTTTTATTTGAAAATTTGATACACACTGATGTGCTTAGTATATGGTGAGTTGGATGGAAACGGGAAGTGTCCGGATGTGCCCGGAACGGCCGTTTTACTAAACTATGTCAAATCTGAATGTTATGCTTAAAACGTGGGTTAATTGACTTGGGTAAAAAGGATGAATTTATGATTTTATAACTTTTTGCAGTAGGTGCAATCATAAGACAACTTCTCTTTTTGGTTTGGTGTCAAAATCTTATACCATTTGGGATTTGTGCTCAAGTTACCGAAGGCATCGTAAGACGTTTACAACTTTCTGTTTTGATAGTCTGCCACTAAAAATGGAATTCCCGTTGATTGAAAATAGTTCTAGGTCTGTTTTTGCCCAACTTAGAAAGGTAAGAGGAATACCTATACATGTCAAGAAATTTCACCTCCTGTACTATTATCGATTTTTAGATATGACCAAATCTTCACAGCCTTTTTCAGAAAACTGAATGCAGTCCCTTGTTTTGGTTTTTCAAACCGAGTCTTAAACATGTTCGGAACCCACACATAAATGCTTGGACCATCATGCAAGGTTGATATTAGGTTATTACAGTAGGTTCAAGGTGTTGGGTCAAAATTTTAAATTAAGCTTAGGTCTCGCCATCGCACGCAAGTTACCTAGTCATATTATGTCCCGCCACTTCTAAAACGTTATTGCTTCATTGAACGCATTCTTATTACGCGTCACCATTGCATAGGTCCGTGAAGACTTCTTTTTGCTCAGCCCCTTTTACCTTGTGATTACTTACTAAAGGTGAGTTCATAGCCCCTTTTCTTATATACTTGTTACAAATTGCGGGGTGATAATAACATGCGTGGAATACAATCATTTAAAACTTTTAGTATGCTATTCAAGAACGGTATGCTTTCCCCTGATTATACATTTACTTATTGCATTAGTACCTTAGTCAAAAAGCCCCTACATCATGAACCGTTAATTCACATTTTGCAAGCGCGAATGTTGTGGATGGATCCATCGGGATTAACAATCCCCGTCCCGATTACCTTGACGCACTTACATTTAATTACCTAAGTAATTTGACTAGATACTTACTAGGGGTAAAACATTTATGTTAAAGCTTCGGTGTCGTGAGCTATTGTAATAAATTAATATAAATGATTTTGTACGACGGTACTAAATCATATCCTGTTGCTATTTTATAAAACTAATGTTTGTATTTCACATTACCACTTATTAAACCTATGAATTTCACTCAGCTTTATGTTGACATATTTACATGTTATTTCTCAGGTAATGCTAATGCTAAATTTTGCTAAGGATGGGAGCCCGCAGATCCGACAACTGGACGATTCCATGTCATTATTGGTTGAAACCTTTGGGAAAACTAATTATGCCATGTTAATCATGCCAAATAAAAGTACTTTTATGCACTAAGACTATTATGAGTATGTTCGTAAAATTATGTGACTTTTGTTGATGTCATATTATGCAAATCTGGGACCATATTTATATATTTTATTCCGCAGCTTTTGAATAAACTCATGAAGTGTGTCATATTATTTGCTTTGTCTTTTATTTACCTTATTGCCATGTATGTTGTTACCATGATGTGGGACCCCACAGTGCTTACCTGTCCCGTTACCAGATTTTTAGGGTCTTACAGCATTTTGATATTGATGTACACCTTGTGAGACAAAAAGTTGCAAGTGGTTTTATTAAAACTATGAATGTTGAGTCTAAAGCTCAAATTGCTGACATTCTTACTAAGGCTCTTAGATCATATCAACATGGTTTGTTGGTTAGAAATTCGGGTTTACTGAACATGTTTGCTCCATAAGTTTGTAGAGGGGGATTGAAACTATTGGGATATCCTATGCAAACTTATAGAACTCGAAGGTTTTAACTAAAATATTAAATCTCTTTGCCTTGAGCTAAGTTTGCAGTATTTTAACAACGCTGGATTAGAGTGTAAACTTTGGTTATATAAGCTCGTAAAATTTTTTTGGGCCGTCATTCATCTCAATTTGTTTTACATACACAAAGATCGTCAATCTAGAGTTTCATCTGGGTCATTCTTGTTTTCATTATGTATTGATCAACTTGATCATTGTTTCTTTGTAGTTTCTGGTTTGTATTCGATGATTAGTAGTGTGAATTGTATAAGTTTAGAATAGCACTCAATTGACGACTTTTTAAGTTTTTTTTTTGTATTTGTAGGCAAGCACACATTTGTGAACATGTCATGAGTGTTTGTTGTTATAATAAGAATTGATCACCAAAAGGAGGATAGTTGGGTGACGTATTGGTTGTTCTTAGACTATTTTTACACTAGCAAAAGTTTTATGTTTCGATGATACTTTGTTCATGGTACTTTTGTGTGAGAAATGCTCCCTAAGTAGGATGGGTAAGATGAAAAGGCAAAACATCTTTGTTTGGGACTCACGGATACCATTTTAGCACCATCTCATTTCAACATAACACACAAAAACATCATTTTACTCATAGTACACCCCAACTTTTCATTTAAGCTGCACCCACCAATAAATTATTTTTAATTTTTTAAAACATACTAAATTATGTTTATCTAAATAAAAGTAAAATAACATTTTTATAGATACTTTTTATACCATTTTTATAAATACAATAACAATTTTATAACGTTCTTGGTTTTTTTTTCTTATAAATACAATAACTTTTAGCCCGTTTTTGTGGATAGAATAACTTTTATCCATTTTTACTCTCATTTTTAAACCTTAATCTATCTCCCATAACTCTCCATTTGTTTATTTTTTCTTTTTATCTCGCAAACACACACACGCCAAAACACAAAACACACACACACAACACAAATCCATTTAGGGGTGTTTGAAATTGCTTATTAAAAATATATTTTTCGTTTTGGTAACGAATAATCAGATAATCAGTTGTTACAAAACGTGATTTAAAAATGTAATGTTTGGATTTGAATATGTTGTATGATAAAAAAATAGTCAGATAATTAGTTTTTAAATATTTGACAAATTAGATTATCTAGATGTTTAATAAGTAAAATGACAAAAAAGAACACTTAAATATTCTACACATGTAAATAAAGAGCACTAGTATTTAAATGCATGAGGATAAATTGGTAATTTAATGACAATGTTAAGTGCATTTCCAGAAATTTACACACTCCCTCCAATAGCAAAATGCCAATTTGACGCCTTAATAAGGCCAAAAAGTGATTATCACTTTTGCTTTTCTGAACACATTTAATTGATTAAATGGGTTTTGGAAATGAGATAAGCTAAAAAGCACCTTAAAAATGCAAACATAAATACCCCTTAATAGAAGGCGTGATGCTTGACCTCCACGCCACACAATTGACCAAGACTTAGTTTAAGGCTTGACGTGAGACGATGAGTGAAAAAACGTGATAAGTCGCGATAAACGAGATGCATAGAAGTTTTTTTAATTTCGATAAAAATCGTAATTTTTTATATAAAAATGAAAAATATTACGCTCAAAAATAGTTTCTTAACTTTATCCCTAATGTATGACATTTTTTAATAAATATTTTCATATTTTGTAGGCTTTAATTCACTCTTTGAAAACGACATGACTCGCAAAAGCGTAAGGTTTGACTATGACACCACGTTACGCCTTACGCTATTTAGAACCTTGTTCACGCCGATTAATCGACGAGAGGCTCGACGAAAAAAGTCGGCGTGGCAACAGGGCTCGACGAACTTCGGCGAAGAGACGTCACAGCTTAAGCGAAGCTCTCTCGCCACGACACTCTTCCCATTAACAAAATAATACCGAGTTTAACTCCTGCTTCAAACATTGCGATATTGATTCTTTAGTGTTACGTATATAAAAAGAGAAAATTAGTCATCGTTAAAAAACTATCCTAGCTTGTTAGTTTTTAGAATGACTTTTTCATATTTTTAAAAATCTTTAAAGTAATTTTTTGCATTAGAGACAAAGGTTTTTTACAATAACTTTTAAAGATAACTTACTATTTATCAAACTTTTTTAAAAAACTTTAATTTATATATTAACTCTCTCACAACTTTAGATCATTAATTACACAAAAAGTTTCGTTTCACAAAAAAAACTTTTCACCTCGCAATTATTGTAAAAAACTTAATAATAATTAAAAGAGAATAAAATTAGTGACATTAAAATTTAAAAAGCTTGGCTCTTAACTTGCACATTGGAAATGTTGTTAATCTTATGATATTATAATTCACAAACATGCAATATCATTTATTCTAACTGAACGTTCGATAGCGGTCTTTAATTAGGAACAAGAATGTTAAAAGTGTCGCTGAAACAAATTAAATGTAATCATGCATATGACACTAGCAAGCTCAAAATTATCATTGCGTGGGACACCTCCATTTGTTGCTCATAAATCAAGGCCGTCTCATGGATTTCGGTGGCCCCGTGCCATCATCTTAAGAGGTCCTTTAACACAAAAATAAAATACACGTATATGAATTCATTAAGCTCTTTAGCATCATATTATCTATATATAATTGAACGACATGAAATTTGGAGGTGCTCGTTAAGCAGTGGCCCTGTGCGACCGCACCTATTGCACTCCCCTAAAGACGACATGAATCTTAGATTTTAAGCATAGCTCATCCCATGGCTCCTCTAGTTGCTTCTTCAACTATCGTCTATGGATACAACTATTACCACTACAAAATTTTATACATTTCCTTACTAATATTTTTTTTATATAAAAAATATCATTTTATTGTAAAACTTTTATCTATTAAAGTCTCTAAATAAAAGTAGGTAAATATATAATGCGTACAAAATAAGAGTAAGGAAAAGTATTGACTCTTTTGTTGACTAAAAAATGAGTAAGGATAGACCTTTAGTGCTCCCCTTTTGCTTACTCTTATTCTTTGAGTATGAGTTGATAAAAAAAGAGTAAGCAAAATGGGGAACACTAAAGGTCTATCCTTACTTATTTTTTAGTCACCAAAAGAGTCAAAAATTTTGCTTACTTTTATTTTTAGTAAACATTGTATCTTTACCTACTCTTATTTACATACTTTAGTAAATAAAAGTTTTATGATAAAATAGTGTATTTTATGCTAAAAACTATTAGTGACAAAATGTCCAAATTTTGTAGTGTACGTTACGTAAGAGTATTACTTTTAGTATTGTTTCTGACCGACAAAAAATATACACACAATAATAAATATTATTGGTAAAAAAAGTCAATTTAAACTAGATTTTATATTTTCAAAACTCGATAAGACTCGACGAGTTTGAGGTGATCAGGATCAACGGGCTCTCGAGATTTGATCGTTATTTGCAATGTTTTATCAACGAGATTTATATTTGTTCGATCACGAAACTTTTTCTTCGCCTTACTCTACTCCCTGAGTATCCTACTTGAGATTTCATTATGTCAACAAACTCTTTTCAAAGCGGACAAAACCATACAAATCACTTGTACACTTATTAACAATAAAATAGATGTCGAGTTTTAATCCTATCCATAACAAATATAATACACACTACACTTTAAGGGCTAAGGATCACAACTTGAATGTACATAATTATACATGAATAGATGAATGGGTGAAGTTGATCTCTACAAAGATCATTTAATGGCTAGAACTTCTAACACACTACACAAAAATGTAAGGGTTCTTCTCTTTAAACTTAAGAAAAAAAAAACATTAAAAAGAAAATAATTTGTTAAAACATAAATAAACAAGTAGATGATCAAGAATATAAATAGAATTAAAGGGTTTTTAGAAACTAATAAAGAGTGTCCAAAAAGGTTGACTGGGATATGAAATGATCAAGTATTTTTATATGCACGTCAAGAGGAGTGTTAATCTAGAGGATAATTTCTCAAATCGATAGACCGTCCTTTATCGCTAGAGAACCGCCTTTTTTATGGAACCGCCCCCTAGGCGACACTCCTCTTCTTGTCCTTTAGTGAGACGTGACTGAAAGTTTAAATATATCATAAACCGTTAATCGTTATGCAAGACGAAACATATCGTCGCAATAAAAATTAAATTATTTTTCTAAAAGGGACATTTTTATATGCTTTCACAAACTTTTATTTTTATTTTTATCCAATCACGTCTTAAGAAATCATATATAATATGTATCTCAAATCATATACATGATTTATGAAATCATATATAATAAAATCATATATCATTCGCGATACAAATTATATATCATTTTTCCAGAAATGATTGAAAAAATTTTGAAACAAAAAGTTCGTTGAAAATACATATCTAAGTATCGTCTACTGTAAGATAAAAAATTGTTCGTCGTGATGGTGTATTTTTTATTGCTTGACGATTTACCGTTCACAAGAAATTTTATTTTAAAAAAACAAAAAATGATTTTTTTATTTTTAATGAACAAATAAATGCTAAAATATGATTTAAGTTTATTTGGATACCAAACTTATTTAAGATATGGGAGGACTCATCCCCACTTTTCATCTCTCTATCATCTAATGCCTGAAATTAAATCTTCATTTTACACTACAAGGGTATTTTTGTCATTTCACCCGACCACTATATAAGCCTTTTTCTAGTTTTTCTCACAAAACACACACACCGTCTGTATATTTCTCTCTCTACCCCCGATCTAGCTTCTCTCTCTAAAATTGATGGATTGAACCTTATAATCAGAATCCATCATGAATCCCTCACGAAGCATCATCATGAATCGATTCATTAGATTAATTAATCAATACGAATCCATGATCAGGCACGAATCCATCATCAGGTTTATATAAAATCTATTCTTATTTTTTTCTTATTTGATTTGAATAAGCTTGTAAATTTATTATCATTTTGATTATAAGCTTTTAATTAGCTTATTTTGAACAAATTACTTTTGTTGATTATTATTTTATAAGCTAACTTATTAGGTGATTTATGCGAATAAGTTGATTAATATGAATATGCTGATTCATTTGAATAACCTTATGAATTAGACGAAATTTGAGTTCTGTGAATAAGTGTATACCACATTCGATGTGAGAGTTGGTGTTTGTGAATGTGAAATTATTGCTTAAAATGCTCCCTCTTGTAGCAACCATTTTAAGGTTATTATTCAGCTTATTTAATTTAAATTAAGCTTTTTATCCATCTTTTTATACAACTTATGTTACTTTATTGTTATTATTTATAAGATAAGCTTGTGTTAGTGCGAATAAGCTGTATTATTAGACATTTTTATGTCTTAGCAACTTATTATTTAGCAATGGATTTAATTAAGCTATTGATGTAAGCTAAATTGGTATATCATATATGATACCTCATTTATCATATATGATAGATATATGATATATGATATGTGTATCGTATATGATACATGAGGTATCATATATGATGTATCTAACAAAACAGAAGAAAAAACCATATTGTATGACTAATTTCTACAAAATCTTTTTAAGCTCTTCAAACCTATCTTCTATCATATATGATATTGTACATGACTTTTCACTTTTAACATATTGTATATAGCTTGACCCTAAAACTCTTTTCCTGTCTTGTATAAATGTTAGAATGTGAGAACACAACAACGAGAAGAGATAGATGCTGCAATTGTCTGGTTAGAGCAAAGTAGATAGGGTACTTATTATAACAATCGAACGTGCACAAGTATGTTTAAGTATCAACATTAATTCGACGTGACCCAGGAGGAAGTTGTTTAAGAAAAAGTAGGTTTTTATCTTTTGATTACGAATAAGTTTTTATCATATACGATATCATAGGCAAATACATTCTGTTTGAATTATCATATATGTTACTTTCAAAATGTATTCTTTTTATGTACTGAACATGTGTTTAATCATGAATCCAGCATACTCTTTGTTTTAATCATGAATACATCAGACCCATTTTTTAATCTATCAAACTTTTTTTTAGTATCATATATGATAATGCATTATCATATATGATAATGTAGTATCATATACGACAGAATTTATGAGTTACATGGATTATCATGTAACACCCCCAATTTTGGGTCATTTCAGCGGAAGGGTCCTTGGGTGTTACTTACATGATACAATCACACAAATATAGATAACGACTCAAAAAGAGTCATTTTTTATAATAAAAAAAAACATCCATTCATTCATTCAATCATTCAAAAGATATCCAAACACGGTCTCAGATAATTCTAAAATTTTACAAAATACATCAAAAATAAGATTGTTTTGAATGGATATATTTTATAAAAGCGGGCCAAAATCATTTAAGCAAGCTTCATGAAACCGCCTTCCTCGAGTGCCTTCTTTATAGACCTGAGATAAAACATGTTATAAAGTCAACAAAAATTGTTTAGTGAATCCATAGAATTTAAAGTATGTAAAGCGAACACAAGTATTTAGAATAAACCTTCAATGGTTAACGATTATGTGGTCCGTGACAAAATCATCACGTTCTTACATAAATCTCATGAAATTGAACGTTAACATATTTATATTTCAGCCCATATACACACCTAGCCTAGTGCGAAAATTTCTCTAATACAATGCATCAGATGTGCTCCAATACACATGTGTCTCACTGCACATTGCGATAGCTAGTCACATCGAATTGGGCGTCACCCCGATAGATCTATCCATAGTATTATTGTTCACTCACACCGAGTAATTAACAATTCATGATTAAATGGGTCTTTGTGGCTATAAGCAAACTTATGTAAATAACGTTCATCTAATCCCTTATGTTCTATTTTAAAATAAATAGGGTTTACCACAACTTCTGGTTGCACCCGTTAATGGGTTTGCATCAACTTATAGTTGTAACCTTTTTTTAATAAATAAGCATGTTATCCCCCTCGTTGGTTTATAAAAAAATTAAAGAATTTAAAAGCGAGGCTATAGACTCACCTGGAATTACACGAGAAACTAGTAGTAAGACGATCACCGCCGATTTAGATGTCCGTTAAACACGAAAGTGTGAGATCTCGTATTTTCTTGGTAATTATTGTACTCTTTTACATTATTTTAATCATTGTTAATACTTATTCGAAAAAATAAAATTATTTTTATTTTATATTTTCATATTTATTTAAATCAAATATTTTGATTTAAAGCACCCGCGTGCATTTTTATAAAAGTTTACTTGAATCAACGGAACGTGAACCGAGGGCTAAATATTTCGACCTAAAGATGTTAATCTTCACATTGTATTAAGTCTAGACCGAGAACGGGCACAATAATAAATTCTTGTATTTCACATTTTTATTGTCGATTGTTTCAGTGTCCGATGTATTCGATGTTTTCTTTTAATGACGCGTTAAATCGAGTCGGGAGTCTATATTATCATATTTTGGGTGCTTTTTAACTTTTGAGAAGTATTTTTACGAAACCCGAGTCCCGTAAATATTTGTAAAATTAACTAACAGTCATTTCTCACTTTTTAACAAAGTATTTACTTTTTAGTCCTAAAGTTTCAAACTTGACAAGTTTAACCCTCCACCTAACCACCATATATAAAGCATTTTCTTAACTACTACACACACATAACCATTTTATAAAACAAAATCACAACCACCTCTCCCCTCCCCTTGCCTTTGCCGTGAACATCACCCTACAAACACCCCTAAATCATCAATTTCTACACATACAACCACTTCTCATGTTTTTATGATTTTATGATTGGAATGATGCTTGATCATCATATATATGATGATCATGGTTAAATTTTTATGTGTTGATGCTTAAAAATTAAAGTTTTGATTTTGATCTTTTGTTTTTTATGCATGCAAGGGTTAAGGTTGTTAGGGATTGATATTAGGGTGTTAGTAATAGTAGAAAAATGGTTGGTTTGTGTAGAAAAAGTGTTTTGTTATGATTTTCAAAAAGGTAGTTTTAGGCAGAAAGTCAAGGTTGATTTTAGGTATTCTAAGCTTGGATTATTATTAAACTAATAAGCTAGGGCCGTATAGATTTTCCTTACCATAGATTTGATATAAATTAGAGCTTCTAACTCAAAACGAGTAGGAAGTTATGATAATTTGATTATTCGTGTACTGGGAGACGAGTATCGGCACAATTTAAAGTTGTTGTCGATATTTGGATCGAATCTCGGGGACTATAATTTGAGTTTTAAAAATAGTCAAAGGTTTTTCTTGGGCTCTAAACCTAGGGTTGTGAGTCTATTTTCAAACTCAAGTGTCGGTTTAGTAAATGGTATTGTTTAGAAAGGTCAAAATGATTTTACGAGTCAAAGACGTAATTCTGTCCAGTTTTTGTAACTCAAGGATGTGTCGGGCAGGTAGTCTTAGAAGTATAAACTTTTGACGAGCTTGCTAGAGGACTTTCTATAGATAGTAAATGAGTTCCTCAAGTAGTTTCATAAACTTTTAATGTGTCTAAGTGAGGTAAAACAACCCGTACATTTGGTATGTGCCGGCAATTTTTATCGAGAGCATTGTCTAGTAAAAGTAAGCTTTTAGAGATGTCTAGAAGTATCGCTTGCATGGTTTTTCTTGCGTGTCTTGACATGGTTTATGTACTAGTTTAATTCAAGTGTTTTCTAAACATTTATTTTCATATCTTCTAAACTTTCGCGTCCCGTTATCGTAGGTCTCGAATGACTTAAGGTTGCTTGATTTTTCGTTCTACTAAGCCCTCCAGTTCCGTGTTGATTTTACCTTATAGCTAAGGTGAGTTCATAGCCCCTTTTTACTTGTTCATTGTTTCAAAATGCGGGGTGAGATTATCATGTTAGAACACAATCTTTTAAATTGTATGCTATCCAGAACTGTATGCTGCCAGAGGAATTCATTGATATTATTGCTTTTATTCTTTAACCTTAAGTTTCCTCTCTTGATCATGAACTGTTAACTATCCCGTATGCTTTACGCTAAGCGCGAATATTGTGGGTGGATCCATCGGGATTGACTATCCCGTCCCGATTACCTTGACGCACTTACATTTGTTTATACTTGAGTATTTAGGCTGAATACTCACTAGAGGAACTTACGTTGAGTTAAGCTTCGGTTCATGAACTAAATAGCAATAATATTCATCATGACTATGGAGAATGTACATAGTCATCCCCCCATTACTTGTTTTACAAACTTTATTGTGTTCCATTACTTAGCTTACTAAACCTATGAATATCACTCAACTTTTTGTTGACGGGTTTTACATGTTTTAATCTCAGGTAATAATGCTTAATTATGCTTGGATGAGGTACCACAGGATGTTGGCAGCTTGGAAAGATCTGTGTTGTGATAGATTTATACTTTTGTTATAAATGGCGTTACCAAAGTCTTCCGGTTATCTTTTGTTATCCTAAAACTTTAAAAACCGTGATGTTATGGTATTTTGTTATGTTATAAAACTTGTGGGACCGATGCTTTTAAACTCTGATATAATGTGATGTAATATATAAGTCTTTTATTGTGTCATTTTTGTGTCATTTATAACTCATTGTTACTTGTACCTTGACGTGTGATCCCCTCATTGCCTAGTTGTCCCATGTCAGATTCTTGGGGTCTCAAAGATTGGTACAGAGCGATGGTTATAGGGAATTGAGTCAAACACAGAATCTGCCAATGTTGTTCAATATCTGCGCGGGTAACTCTCTAATCCTTATTGTTTACCTTAATTATTCTTATGATATTTCATACCTTGATTTCATTTTAAAATATTATATTGGTTTCATTGCGATACTTATTACCTCCTTCCAAACCCCTCTTGCTTAGTATATATGTATATTCCACTCCTTAGTGTTGCATTCCATGTTGACGATCAGTTTTGCATCTCTAAAATCTCTTCGTATTCTATTTTCTCCATTCTTCATGAATCTTGAAATAGCATACTTATACAAGTTCACACTGAATTTTGTATTGTGTTGTTGACAAAAACATGCCGCCTAACAGAATTCGTAGGGCTGATGGACCTAGGAGATCTCGTCGCGCTACTATGGCGAGAGTTATTGCAAAAAGGGTAAAGAAAGCAGTTGCTGAATACGAAAAGAGCTGAGAGACTCAAGCTAAAGTTGAAAGTTCTGCAAGTGCAAAAGGATGTTCGTACAAGACCTTCATGTCTGGAAAACCCCACTCCTTCAAAAGGACCGAAGGCGTTGTTGGGTTGACACGTTGGTTTGAAAAGATGGAGCAAGTGTTTGGGACTTGCAAATGTGATGAAGAGGATAAGGTAATTTATGCTGCTAGTACTTTGGAAGGTATTGCACTTACATGGTAGAATAGGAATATTCGAACCTTAGGTCTTGATAATGCAAACAAAATCCCTTAGAGCAATTTCAAAATAATGATGACTACTGAATTTTGCCCTGAGACTGAGATAGCTCGTATGGAACATGAGCTATGGAACTTACAAATGAAAAATGATGATATTGAAGCCTACACTAATAGGTTTCATGAGTTGGTCTTAATGTCTCCTGAAATGGTTCCAGATGAGAAGAAGAAAATAAAAAGGCATGTCAAGGGCTTTCCTGAAAGGATTAAAGGACACATTACTTCATCAAAACCTTCCTCCCTACATGAAGCAGTGAACATGGCTTGTGAATTGGTCGAGCAGTCCGTGGAAGGTAAAGCTGCTAAGTTAAATGCTGATAACAAACAGAAATGGGAGGAGAATAAAGGAAACAATCAAGGGAATAATCAGGGCAATAACCATAACAACAACCGAGGCAACAATTGAAACTCCAACAGAAACAATAACCGACAAGCCAACAAGATACAAGAGACAACAACCATGTATGCAGTTGCTCCTGCTATTGTTGTTTCTCCTGCTGCTCCTGGTACTCTTGCTGCTCCTATTACTCCTGCTACTCCTACTGGCAGACGAGACTATACTGGGAATCTACCCAAGTGTGATCAATGCAATTGGCATCATCCTGTTGGTGCGTGTCTTCCTAAGTGTGCAATTTGTAAGAGGATTGGCCATAAGGAAGGAATCTGTAATGTGGTGTGCTATAGCTATGGTGAAAAAGGTCATCACCAGAATAGGTGTCCAAATGCTAAAAATCCGTAGAACGATGGAGCTCAAGGCAGGGTGTATCATGTGGGAAATAACGCTCAGGAGAATCCTCAGGTGGTCGCGGGTACGTATATTCTTAACGATCACTATGCTAGTGTTTTATTCGATTCTGGTGTTGAGAAAAGTTTTGTGTCTTTTGATTTTACTCCTTTCATTGATATGACTCCTTCTGCTTTAGACACTAGCTATGAAGTAGAATCAGCAGACGGTAAGATTGTTAGTACCAATACAGTCTTGCGTGGCTGTACCCTTGACTTGCTTAGTCATTTGTTTTTAATCGACCTCTTACCGACGCGTCTCGGCGGTTTTGATGTTATTGTTGGTATGGATTGGTTAGCGTCTCATCGTGCTGTCATTGTTTGTTCTGAATGAATCTTGCGTATTCCTCTTTCTTCGGGTAAAACCTTAGAACTTCGCGGTGAGAAGCCGGATGATAATCCGAATTCTCTTCTTTCTATCAAGGATGATGAGAAAAAGCTTGATTACATTCGTGACGTTTGTGAATTTCCTGGAGTATTCCCAGATGACTTGTTAGGATTACCTCCTGTGCGTGAAGTTGAATTCCGTATCGACCTTATTCCGGGTGCTTTACCTGTTGCCAAATCGCCTTATTGTTTAGCCCCGTCTGAAACGAGTGAATTATCAAATCAGCTTAAGGAATTACAAGAGAAAGGTTTCATTAGGCCGAGTCATTCGCTGTGGGGAGCGCATGTGCTCTTTGTTAAGAAAAAGGATGGTGCATTGATAATGTGTATTGACTACAGGGAATTGAATAAGCTGACAATCAAGAACCGTTACCCTCTCCCTTGTATTGACGACTTATTTGATCAATTGCAAGGTGCTTGCTGTTTCTCCAAGATAGACCTTCGTTTAGGTTATCATCAGTTAAGAGTGCATGAAAGTGACATCTCCAAAACCGCATTCAAAACCCGTTATAGTCACTTTGAATTTACCGTTATGCCATTCGGTCTTACCAATGCTCCTACAGTTTTTATGGACCTAATGAACCGTGTTTGCAAACCCTACCTTGATAAGTTTGTCATACTCTTTATTGACGACATCCTCATTTATTCGAAATCTGAAAAAGATCATGAAAACCATCTGAGAACAATCTTAAGTCTTATGAAGAAAGAAAATTTGTATGCCAAATTCTCTAAGTGTGAATTTTGGTTGAAAGAGGTTCGGTTTTTAGGACACGTGGTAAATCAGGATGGTATACACGTGGATCCTAGTAAAGTTGAAGCAGTTAAGAATTGGAAATATCCTAAATCGCCTACTGAGGTCCATTCATTTCTCGGGTTAGCCGGATACTATCGTAGATTCATTGAAAATTTCTCCAAGATTGCTAAGCCTTTAACCCTGCTTACACAAAATAACAAGGAATACATTTGGAATGAAGAGCAAGAGCAAGCCTTTTGCTTATTAAAGGAGAAATTGTGTAATGCTCCAGTATTAACACTTCCAGACGGACCAAATGATTTTGTAGTTTATTATGATGCATCCCATCAAGGATTCGGGTGTGTCTTAATGCAGCGAGGAAAAGTGATTGCTTATGCCTCCAGACAACTTAAAATCCATGAACAAAATTATACTACTCATGATTTAGAGTTAGGTGCAGTAGTATTTGCCTTGAAGATATGGAGACATTATCTTTATGGGACGAAAAGTGTGATATACACTGATCATAAGAGTCTTCAGTATATCTTTGATCAAAAGGACTTGAATATGCGTCAAAGACGTTGGTTAGAACTCCTTAGTGACTACGAATGTGAAATTAAGTATCACCAAGGAAAAGCTAATGTTGTGGAAGATGCCCTAAGTCGAAAGGAAAGACTAAAATCTAGGAGAGTGCGTGCTATGAGTATAACCATTCAATCTAGCCTCAAGGCTAAGATTTTAGAAGCACAGAAAGAAGCTGCAAAGGACTTTAAGGCTCCAGCTGAATTGTTGCGAGGATTAGATGCTCAATTTGAAAGGAAAGACGATGGAACAATTAACTTTGTTAGACGGATATGGATACATTAGTTGGAGGATTAGGAAAGGTAATAATGGACGAAGCACATGCTTCAAGGTATTCGATTCACCCTGGTGTAGATAAGATGTATTACGATTTAAGGGATATTTCTTGGTGGCCTAGTATGAAGAAAGACATAACAGAATATGTTAACAAGTGTCTGACCTGTTCAAAGGTTAAAGCAGTACATTAGAAACCCTTAGGTCTTTTACAACAACCAGAAGTCCTTGAATGGAAATGGGAAAGGATTACAATGGACTTAGTCACGAAGCTGCCTAGAAGCAGTGGTGGTTTTGATGCAATTTGGGTAATTGTTGATAGATTAACCAAATCTGCTCATTTTCTCCTTATTCGTGAGGATTATAAAACTGATAGATTAGCTCGAATTTACATAAATGAAATTGTAGCGAAACATGGAGTACCGGTGTCAATTAAATCTGATAGATTAGCTCGAATTTACATAAATAAAGTGGAGAGCTAAAGTCACGGTGATTGAAGAATCAAAGGATCTCGCCAAATTATCACTCGATGAACTCATTGGTAACTTGAAGGTTCACGAGATAATAATTTTGAAGGACTCGGAAATGGTGAAAACTAAGATTGAAAGAAAGTCTCTTGCACTTAAGGCCAAGAAGGCGCAAAGTGACCATAAAAGCTCCTCGGCTAGTGATGATGAGGAATATGCCATGTCGGTTAGAGACTTTAAGAAGTTCTTTAAAAGACGAGGTCAATGCATGAGGCAACCAAACAAAGACAAGAAACCCTACTCCAAAAAACGATTTTCCAAAGATGATAAAGGTGATAGGAAATGCTTTAGATGTGGTGATCCAAATCATTTCATCGGTGATTGTCCTAAGCCTTCACGTGACAAGAAACACACGGCGTTTGTTGGAGGTTCATGGAGCGATTGCGTTGAAGATGTTGATGACAACCCCAAATATGAGAAGTGTCTCATGGCTCACACTTCTAAAGAGGTACATTCTGAAACCGAGTATTATAGCAATAATAGTTCTTCTCAAGATGATAGTGAATTAGAAGGTCAATATAATAACTTTAATAAGCTTAGTCTTAAATTCATTGAAAAGAACAAAATGCTAAAATCAACAAGAACTAAACTTGAAAATGAGATTAGTGAGCTAAACGAAAAATTAGCTAAGCTTGAGAAAAATAAAGAAGTAGATCTAGGATGCTTAAAATGTGAAAACCTTAGACAAGAAAATGAAAACCTTAAGAGCACCTCCATTAGACTTGAAAAATTCATGAGAGGTACTAATGCTCTTAATGATATGTTAAATAAACAAATTCATTCTAAGGAAAGACTTGGGTTAGGATATAAGACTATTGAAGCATCAACTAGTGAACCAAAACAAGTTAGGTTTTCAGAAAAACACTCACCTGTACGCGGTTCTCTAATATATGGGGCGGTTCCTTATTGCTATGGAACCGCAGATGAAGCTAAAGAACCGTGGTCAGAAGAAGATTTTTGTGAAAATCCTGAACTTTCTGAAAAGTCTATTTTAGGTGAAGGACCAAAACATATTCTTATTAACAAGGTCAAAGTACCTATTATTGAAAAGTCTACTCTAGATAAATTATAAAAGCCCTTGAGTAAACCTCTAATGAGAACTAGAAACTTATCTAGACAAACATCTACTCCTCCAAGAGTACGAAATGAATCTAAACCTAGAAGTAGAACACCTACGCCAAAAAGAGATGATCAAGTTAAATCACGACCTAGAAGTAAAACTCCAACACCTAGGGGGAATAATAATAATTCTATATCAAGATCAAAGACACCTAGGAGAAACTATGGACAAAAAAATGGCCATATGAATTAGAATAATTTTCAACAACAATACTTTTCCCCATGGGGAATGTCTCCTTCATTCATGCATCCTAACCAAATGCAAGGAATGTTTGGAACTAACACTTTTCGACCCATGAGATATTGGGGACCAAATGTTTGATCCTGTGTTTTGTTACCTAGATATTCTTGAGAATCAATTTAGAGCCCGACGAGTGGATTAAGGATAGTGGTTGTTCTAAACACATGACGGGTAATCGAAGTTTGTTCTCGCACTACAAAGCATATGATGGAGGTAACGTTACATTCACAAGTAATCGTTGTGGTAGTATCATTGGCAAAGGTACGGTCTCTCTTAACTCTATGACTATAGAAAACGTAGAGCACGTAGATAAATTAGGTTTTAACCTTCTAAGTATAGGTCAAATTTGTGACAATAAGTGTAAGGTCATCTTTTCGGAATATGACAGTGAAATCGTAAAAGATGGAAAAGTCATTGGAAAAGGCGTTAGAAAGCATGGGCTTTATGTCATGAAGGTTAATAGGAAGTCCAAGGACAACTTATGTCTAGCGACTTTGGATGATAGTTCTACTTTTTGGCATAGGAGATTAGGTCACGCTAATATGCGTTTAATTCAATCTTTAGTCTCTAAGGAGTTGGTAAGACATCTCCCCAAGATGAAGTTTGATAGTCACTTTTGTGATGCTTGCAAAATTGGGAAGCAAGTTCACTCAAGTCACAAAGCCAAGAATTTGGTTTCGACCTCTCGGTGCTTAGAGCTCCTACATATGGATCTCTTTGGACCTTCCGCCATACGGAGTTATGGAGGTAACCTTTATACCCTAGTTATAGTTGACGACTACTCTAGATTCACTTGGACTAGATTTTTGTCTTCTAAGAATGAAGCTTTCGATCACTTTAAAACCTTTAGTCGAAGAATTCAAAATCAACTAGGATGTTCAATTGTCTCTATTAGGACGGATCATGGAAGGGAATTTGATAATGAAGTGCAATTCGGTGCCTTTTGTGAAGCTCATGGTATTACCCATAACTTCTCGGCTCCTCACACTCCACAATCAAATGGGTTAGTTGAAAGGAAGAATAGGACCATACAAGAGATGAGTAGGACGATGTTAAATGAGAAATCTTTGCCTTAAAATTTTTGATGCAATGCCGTGGACACATCGACCTACATTCTCAACCGAATTCTTATTCGACCTTTTATAGGAATGACCCCCTATGAGATTCTTAAAGGTAAGAAGCCCTCATTGGAATACTTTAGGGTGTTTGGAAGCAAGTGCTTCATTATTAACACCAAAGATTACCTTACAAAGTTTGACCCAAAGTCTTACGAAGGTATCTTTTTAGGTTATTCTCAAACTAGCAAAGCCTACATAGTCCTCAATAGAACCTCGGTTGTAATTGAAGAATCACTTAACGTGACTATTAGCCGTATTTAAAGTGATGGTCATATAATATACCGTTTGCGAAGCTCGTGGAAAATGCTACATAATGGTGTTGAGAGTTCTAGTATAATGTTTGGTATGTAACGGGAATGAGTCCCGAACACTCAAATGAGGAAGGCCTTCTTACACTTGTAGTATAAAAGGCCCCTAGCACCTCATTTGAGTGTGTGTGTTTTCCATTTTCATAGTTTGTAGAGAGAGAAACTTATGTCTTTCTCTCACTAGGAATTCATAACCTTTTTGTTTTCTCTTTATTCTTCATCTAATCTAATCTTTCTTTTTGGTTTAATCTTGTTCTTCATCATCTCTATTCCTTGTTTTATAAGTCGTGTGTTACATTCATACAAGTGGTATCATTCGCCAAGGGATTCGTGGATAGCTTTTGGGTGTTGTCCTTGTTTTTCTTGTGTTTCGTGATCCATATATCTTCTAAGTTGTTGTAGTAGCGATTTGAGTACATTGCTTTGGTTAAAAACTCAAACATTTTGGGTGTTTGATTCATTTTTGGCTTCTAATCTCGAACTTGTTGTGTTCTTGTCCTATCCGAGAAAAGTGGTAACTTTGTTTCCGTTGTACGATTTGATTGTTGCTATCGCATAAACCCTAGGGGTTTCTACTTGCGATCCAAGATCACGATCATATACTACGATCACTGAGTACGATCATAGACTACGATCACTGAGTACAATCATAGACTACGATCACTGAGTACGATCATAGACTACGATCACTGAGTACGATCATAGACTACGATCAACAAGTGTGATCATAGACTACGATCACCAGTGAGTGCGATCAAGTGAGTACGATCAAGTGAGTACGATCAATGGATACGATCATTGGATACGATCATTGGATACGATCATTGGATACGATCAAGTGAGTACGATCAAGTGAGTGCGATCATTGGATACGATCAAGTGAGTACGATCATTGAATGCGATCATTGAGTACGATCATAGACTACGATCACTAGTTGCGATCAATCGTTACGATCAACTACCACGATCAAGGACTTCGATCGGGGACTACGATCTGTTTAGGTCTAGTAAAATCAAATTTCTTCCCTACTAGTTTTTGGCTATCTCTAACTCAATTTCAAAATTTGGCAATACACAATTTTTTCAGCTTACCGCTTTGTCGGACTGAGGAATATATTGTCGGACTGAGGAATATATTGTCGGACTGAGAAAAAAACAAAAAAAAAAAACGGAAGTTCCGGAATTTCAACAACATCACACGCTTTCTACGAATTGAGATCCTGATTTTCACACGACTTCTACGATGACGTCTCAACAAGATATTTATGCTGCGGGTACTGAGAATCGTCCACTCATTTTATAGTCCCTGAGATTTGACCAAATATCAACAACAATTTCGGATTGTGTTGACACTCGCCTCCCGGTACATGAATAATCAAACTAGCGTAACTTCCTCCTCGTTTTGAGTTGGAAGGCCTACTTTATACCAAATCGAAGCTTAGGAAAAACTCTACAACAATATCACATCATCTCGTATTTTTCTGAGACTTAAGACCACGAAAAATAGCCTTAAAGTCACTGATCTAAAATGACCATTTAAAAATCATACCAAATCAACATTTTGACCCATTTTATCAATTCTCATACTCTTAATATAAACTAACAACCATCACAATCAAAACCTATTAATCCTAAATCACTTGCATGTTGATTTCTTTCAAATCTAAACTAAAAATTCATACATGCAATCATCAAAAACATGTTTACAAGTAACAAACAACACATGCAAACATAAAAAAATAAGATCAAACACTTCAAGATTTTATGAAAAATTAAAAGTTGATGCATGTAGGAAAAATTTAGATCAAAAGGATCACCTTGTGATTTGCAAGATGGGTCTTTTCTTAGTTTTTCACAATTCAAGCTTGATCAAATTTGGTGAATGGATTTGGGTGTGTTTGTTTAGCCGTGACCTTCAAGAGAGAAAAGAGAGATTTCTCAAAAAATTTAATGAAGAAAATGATATGTGTGTGTTGGTGAAAGGTATTTATATAGTGGGGTGAGGGTAGTTTTTGCAATTCTTGCATTCTTTTGGACAAATGGTAAAATACTACTTAAAGAAAGGGAAATGACTAGTAGTCAATTTTTCAAATATTTACGCGAGTCGGGTTTTGTCCCGGTTCCGTGAAAATACTTTTCAAAAGTTAAAACACACCAAAAATATAATAATTTAGTTTCGACACGACTTAATAAGCAATTAAAAACGAAGACTTTGAAATTATTAAATATTGAAACAACCGATAATAAAACGAAGAATTTCGGGCATCCGTCGGTATCGCGATCACTAGTAGTTCTCGTTATTCGCCAAAACGTAAAATACGAGAAACAAAAATAAATAAAATGAAATCATTCTTATGATAATTTGAGAATATAAATATCGATACATAACGTATTTCTTTCTGGTTTTCATCTAAATGACATTCTTACGCTAATTTTTAAGCCATAACCTTCCTGGTTAGCTGATAATTCAAAATTCTCAATAAAGTAAACATATAATACGTAATAGTCGAGATTAAAATAACGACCTGAAATTGATAGATTGTCACATATCATATATGATATTTCACTATCATATGATACTAATAAAAAGCTAAAAAAACTATGTTTCAAATGATAAAAACATCAACAAAATAGGCATATTATCCAAAAGTTACATCCGGAGATGTGTAACCATTTTCATATTCAACAAAAAACTCAATAATTAAATAGCATTACAAAGTTAAAGCATTACAACGTCATACACAAATTACTAAAACATAAACAAGTCAAATGGCTAAAACAATGGATCTTGATCCCATGCATCAACACTTTGGTTGCAAACTCGACATTCGTCTTTTGTCATCTTATGCACATGCTGTTGTTTGTTCTTTCAGCCGGGAATTTCATGTTTCACTTCTTGATGTTATTGTTTTGTAACTCAATTTTGTTTGATGATTGTTGCTTTCTATGTTCACTTCTTTGGTTTAAGTTTCAACCAGATTATCAAATATGATATCTTAGAAAAGCTGAATTTCAACCAGATTATCAAATATGATATATAATAGAAGCTTAATTTCAACCAGATTATCAAATATGATAATATATACACAACTAACTTTTAATTACGAACCACAAGATTACAAACTTGTTTGTATTTGTTTTCAAGCACATTATCGTGATATCATATATGATACCTTCATATATGATATATTTATCATATATGATGTATGGAGGTATCATATTTGATACATCTGTTCATTATAGCTTACAGTTTCAACAAAACTATCCGAATAAGCTTATTATCATATCATCACAGTCTTGTTTGTATTTGTATTTTTTTCAAGAACATTATCATATTATCATATATGATACCTCCATATATTATATATAATATATTTATCATATATGATTAATAACTAGATTTTACTCAGGTTAAAAATTATCGTTCTAGTGGTTGGTCTAATCGAATTGATTTCCGGCTTAAAGTACGACTCAGTTGTTTTTGGTGAAACAAATATTTTTGGTTGTTTCTAAAATAAATGTGCAGGACTTTAAAATAAATGACGGGTAATTAAAACTACAACTAGTTAAAACGTAAATGGTGCAATATTTAAAACTTTAAAAGTAAGTGACAAGAAATTAAATGACGTAAAATTAAAACTTAACGAAAAGCAAATTAACAATCAAATAAAAATGCAAAACATGATTAAAATAGACTAAAATCAAAATGAGAAAAACAAATAAAATAACACTAAAGTAAAATGGCGGAAAAACAAGCTTAATATTAAAACAAAACAAAACAACCAATCGGAATACACCTGATCAGAATCCAATCGGAATCTGATCGGAATATACACCCATCAGAAAGAGCTGATCGGAATGTGCAAGAAATGGGGCATGATCGGAATGTTATTACGAATCCCAATCGGAATAATAGAAAAAGAAGTCTAATCGGAATATTCAAAAAGAACCCAATCGGAATGTTAAGCAAACCCCCAATCGGAATACAGTAATGTTGGATGCAATCGGAATGAGCCAAAACTAATGCAATCGGAATAACCCAAAACCCTTTTCCGATCAACCGATCAGAATAAGGTGAGCTAATCGGAAAGTACAAATCGGAAAAAGGGTTTACCTTTTCCGATTAATAAGGGATTCGAGATATAAGCCAAGCTATAAGCTATGATGAATAAGCTCAAACTAAAACTTGCACGAATCTAAATCGAAACAGACTTAATAAGCACAAATAACAACTTTTCAAAACTTTAAATAAGCAAACTTTTTAAATCAAACTTTTAAAAAGACAAATACTTTTAAGAAAACTTTAAATCAAATAAGCATTAAGATGAAATAAAATCAAGGATGAACATGAATCAAAGATAAGCAATGTAAGAAAGGTAGAAGAAGATGATTAAAAATAAGAACTTGATTAAAAGAAAAGATTCCAAAATCAAAAGACTTACTTGAATTGAAGAAATTAAAAGTGCATAACAAGAATTTAAAATGCAAGAAAATAATTAACAAGAAATGAAAATGGTGGAAGAGTGGTTTGTCAAGCCACCAACACTTAGAAATGAAAACATAACAATCTATTTATAGGGAGATTAGGGAGGAGCTTAGGAAGCTTCCTCCCCTCTTTCTTCTTTTCCTTAATTGCAAAGTTAAGTCCTTCCCTTCTTCATCTTTTGTTAATCTTGGACTTAATGACTTTGTCTCGGGATTTCTTTGAACTCGTCTTGAATTTTCTTCATAAATAACACTTGAGTTCTTCGGCTTTTAGTAAAGTTCCGTCTTTTGACTTTTTCTTCGATAAATCTTCGGAATTGGTCTTGGACTTCCGTTCTTTTTCCACTCTTGATCTTTCGACTTCATCTTTCGTCTTTTTCTTCGATAAAAGCCCGTGAAATCCCTTTTTTTCTCCACTTTTCACCTTTTCGTCCTAAATCACAACAAAAACACAAACCACACATAATTCCGACATAAATGACATAAAATACACGTTTTGGCTCGGTTATTATTGTAATTAAGTGGTAAAAAGGATGGGTGTTTTCACAACTATCAAATCCCCTACACTTAACCATTGCAATGTCCTCATGCAATGCATTAGTTACAAAGCACGTTTACATTTTTCATCATAATCAATCCACGTTGGCCTTTATTAAAGAGATAGAAAACTATAAACATTCAATGTAAAGAAATCAAAAACATACCTTGGGTTTTGGAAATGTCATGAATAATCATCATCCTCAAGTTTTTACTTTCTCCAAACCAAGCTTAAAAAACGAGATCATTGTTATCATAAGTTAGCAGACTAACACGAATTCATGTGGGCCAATTATTCACTTAGACTCCCTTATTCCTAGGTGTATCTCTTATATTTTATTTTTGTCTTAAATGATCACGAGGATGCATTGTTTGACTTATTTCGATAGTTATTTAGGCCGAAAATAAAGTGGACGATTTAATCAATAGTTAGCTAAAGGACAAAATCTTTTAAAACTGCTTCTCAGGACCTCATAAACTTCATATCTTGGCATAACTCGCTTCACGATATGAGACCTTTCTCGGACCGATATTTGGTAGCGACTTCATACTTCGAATCTTGAGAGACGTTCATGAAATAATGGTCTTCTCTTCATAATAGGAATTTCTTCACTTGAAGTTTTGAGAGATTCTTCATAAATGGACCACGACTTCTTCATTTTTCTCCAATCTTTATTTTGGACTTTGATATACAACGATCCGCCTCCTTTTAGGACATGGATCTATTTATCCTCATACCTTGTTAGGGCCTTTTTGGATAGACTTCTCCATGATCTTTAGGGGAGTATTTGCTTTTCGTCGTGTGTCTCGATCCTTCATATTGATTTTCGATAGATGATTTTTCACATCACTTTTGGATCTTTAGCAACAAAATGTAGCCCTCATGCCTTGTTAGGGCCTTTTCGGACTCGCCAATCTTCGCATCCCGCTTCAATAAGTTATGCCTTGGCTATGAACTTTAATCCGTACCGAGCAACTTTTAAACGATCTTGGGCTAGAAGCTAAGTAACTTTTCAAATCGTACAACCTTATTTATTGCAGATAAATTTATTAACAAGCGATGGGAGAATAGGCTCATAATTAACTCACATAAATTCACGAAAGTATACCGAACTTATAATTGGCTCTATCATCTCTCGTCCTCCACAGTTTAAAATCTCAAGGAATGAGACTCGTGGATGCTTAGCCTATTAAATCAAAGTTTTGGGTCTTCGAGTCATCTATAGGATCTTGCAACTTCTTGGACTTTTTCAAGTTTAGAAATCGCTTTTTAAAGTTCCCTTGATAAACGACTCTCTAGGGTCAATTATAGGAACTTGCGAAAAGTTCTTGTTCTTAACCCGTGAGAGTTAAGACTTTCGCGTTTTATAGCTCCCTATATAAAAGCCTAGCAAAACTTGACTTAAACACATTAAGGGTACTAGCTAGAGTAGACTAAGATAAGTAAACTCGGGTTGAGTCAAAAGATTCACAACGTTTGAAAAATAAAACCACTTTATTCAAAATTTATTCTAATAAGGAAAGAAAATAACTATACAAAGGGAAAAACTAATAGGCCAAAATAGATCAAAATTTTTGAAAAATGTCGAAAAATTGATTTTCCGGTTAAAATGAGGACAAATATAAGGAAAAGGCCACTTAACTTCGATAGAAGTTCCCCCTACACTTAACATAAACATTGTCCTGAATGTTTAAGCATGTGGGAGTAAACTCCCCTACACTTGGAACATTGTGCACTTTGTTTAAATCTTGCTAAGGAAAGGACAACTAAAGAGATTCCTATTTTAATATTGGAAAATATAAAATAGTGAATCAAAAGAGTTTAGGATAGAACCAGGAAGAAGGGAACACGGAATCACGATTCGTCAAAAGTCATCAAGAGTGTGTCTTTGAAGCTCTAATCCCTGCACATGATAAGAAAGAGAGCAAGAAACACCACGGGGCTTGAAACTCGGATTTTTTAGTCCTTTTTAATGTTCGTTTTTCCTCGATTCGACTCGAATTTGATTTCCGGTTTAACGTTTCAACTTAACTTGTTTTTGGTAAAATCTCTTTTTGGGTATTTGTAAACTAACTTAAATCTATTAAATGAAAACTATTTTAATTAACTATTTTAAACTATTAATTTGAAAATAAACTTAAAACTAATTAAAAATTGTAACTAATTAAAAATAAAAGTAAATTTATTTAAACTAATTTGAAAGTAAATTTGAAATAAAGATATATAAACTAATTTAAATTTGAAAATAAAAGTAAATCTATTTTAAATAAATTGGAAACAAATTTAAAATTATAAAAGTAAATAAAAATATTTTTTATCTTTTGTATTTTTATAAAAGTAAACTGAATTAAAATTAAATAGAATAAACTTTTTATCCAATTTGATTAAACCTAATAATGATATAAACTAATTTAATTAAATAAAACTGCCTACCCGAATATTACGCTATATCAATGAAACTAAGAGAAATAAAACATAAATGGATTACTAGCACAAGTGGTTGTGACGTTTGGCCCCTGGACAGGAGGTCCAGGGTTCGAATCTGAGCAAAGGCAGAATTTTGCAAATATTTTTAGCACTTTTTTGGAACTTGTTATTTGGACAGTGCAAAGCCTCAGACCAATTGGGTCTGAGGTTATAGCAGCAAATAAGCACACACGAAACAGGAAATAAATAAGCAAATCTATATTAAAGCTAAAGGAACAAATAAGCTAATATAAGCTGAAAACCCAAGTAGCAAAGTCTAAAATAATAAGCATATAAAAATAAGCAAACTAGAAAAAACCAAATAAGCTTTTAACAATAGGCTAATATAGGTTGATAAGCTATAATGATACTCAAAGAAAACTGAATAAGCTAAATATCAAATAAGCATACGAGCACTAAGCTGAATCTCAAATAAGCTAATAAGCAGTTTTCTAAAAACAAATTACCAAAATATCAAAAGCAAATATTTAAATAAGGATAAGCAGGAAGGACCAAATAAGCAATTAGCCAAATTCCTAAATATCCAAAATAAGCTGAAACGAATCCTATATAAGCTAAGCAATTTTCAACAAAACTTAAGCAGATATCAAACCGATTTAATGTTAGCAGATTCTATATAAAATATTGTAGATTAAAATAAAACTAAACAAACAGATATTCTATTTAATCTGAACAGTGTAAAATCCAAACAAAAACAATCTCACAGATAAGCAAACTAAGCAAATCCAAACGCAAATCCAACCTCTAAGCAGATTAATCTAAAAAATTAATTAAACATAAAATTAAAAATAAGATTCAAAACCTTTTGACGATCCGTTGGGAAGAAGCGTCGCGCTGAGCGAGCTTAAACCGAAACGAACACCAAACAAACCACCAAACTGAATCGAACCCCAATCGCTACCTTTCTCTCGAACCCCAATCGGATGAAACAAGATATGAACAGTAACTATTTTTATATTTCCCAGTGGGGGAAATATATTACACTTTTCTCTATATATATTTTTTTATATCATGATTAATACGAGAACAGTAACAATATTTAACAGATTTAAAAAAAACGAAACAGTACTGGAATTAAATTGATACGAGAATTAAAACTAATTTAATTTTTCATTAATTCAAATCAAAATTACAATACTGGAAAGAAAATATTACAAGATTAAAACCTATAACTAATTTTACTGAAAATAAAATAAAGAAAAAAGCATCTCAAATTACATGATAGAAAGGGGTTTTTATAGAGGAACCCCATGAAACCCTAATCTTTGCTTCAATAGTAAGCTTCCAAATCCCACCGTTGATTCTCCATTCTTCTTCTCTCTCTTGATCATACGGCTAAAAATCATTCTTGTATCCACGGATTGCCAGCATGGCGAGATGTGTGTTAGTTGTGTTTGTTGCAAGGTGAGGTGGCATGATTTTGTTTGGGGGTTTTGAATATGGACGTGGCATAGCCAATCAAAGGAGAGAAATAGGCCACGGTGGATTGAGGTTTTGAGTGGATGATGCGATTTTTTGGGGGAATTAATTCCCTTGGGTGTTAATTACCCATTGAGGGTAAAACCCCCATTTTTTTGTGTGTAATTTATTAGCAGTAAAACTAGGGTTTGTGAGGGGAGAGGGTGGTTTTTGGGAGGAAGATGAATGCACAGTAAAAGTGTGTGTATACTTCGTTTGTAACGAAGGATTTTATGGGGTGGGGTAAATTGATTATTTATTTGGGGTAAGTGGTGAGTGGATAACACGTGGGGAGGGGTGGGTAGAAGAGTTACGTTTGTGTGTAAATGGGTAAATGTTTGACTGTGAGAATTGTGGGTTGACCAATAATCAAAGTAAATTCACATTCACTTATATGTGAATAACCGTTCCATTTTTTTGATATGGGCTTGTGATCCGATCTTTAATTCTCTCAATTAGGCTAGGACCCATTTGTTAAATACTCCCAACCGTTTATTTGATTATGGTTTTGGGCCTATTGGGCTTTGATCAAACAATTAACTTCTTAAGTCCATAAATGGGCTTAAAGGCCCAATATCCATATGTGGGACCCACTTGGCCCGTTTTCTTGATAAATAATGAAATCCGCTAAAGTCGAGCTTGATTCCGGTTTTCTTGATCATTTCTTCAAAATTAAGTCGGCTTTGTCGGTTTTCGTGATCTTCGGCACACTTTAGGTCTTTTGATCTTGTCTTTGACTTTTTCTTGACTTTTCTTCGACATTTGACCGTGAAATCCCGTGTTTTCTCTTCTTTTGATCATTTGTACCTATTTATCACATAAAACACAAAACCGCGTAATTCCGACATTTATGATAATAAACACATGATTCCATCTTGTTTTTACATGATTTTAGTGGCAAAAGGATAAGTGTTTACACACTTATTAAATCCCCTACACTTGACCATTGCAATGACCCCATGCAATGCATTATTTTAAAGCATAAGTTACATTTTTCTCATTATTAATCCATCTTGGCCTCTATTACTACTACTATTACTACGAAGGAAAGATAAAAACTTTAAAGGAAACAAAAGTGATAACAATTTATTAACTTGGAAATTATTTGATGGAAGAAATTCGTAAAGAAATCTAAGACTTGAATTAGGGCTTTGGTGTCATGAATATAAATCACCCTCAAGTTTCACGTTCCCCATACCAAGCTTAAAAACGAGATCATTGTTTACTACAAGTTAGCACCACTAACATTTACTCATGTGGTTTAGTTAATCACTTAGACCCCCTTATTCCTACGGTGTATCTCTTGTATTTTATTTTTGTCTTGAATGATCACGAGGATGCATTTTTGACTTATTTCGATAATTTATTAAGGCCGAAAATATAGTGGGACGATTTAATCAATAGTTAGCTAAAGGACAAAATCTTTTAAAACGGCTTCTCGAAACCTCATAAAGTTCATATCTTGGCATAACTCGTTTCACGATTTGAGACCTTTCTCGGACCGATATTTGGCTTGTACTTCAAACTTCAAATCTTGAGAGACGATCTTGAAATTATGGTCTTCTCTTCATTTTGGTATACATCTTCATAAGGAGTGAAAGATGCTTCAAACGTTGACCACGACTTCTTCATTTATCCTTTTCTTTATTTAGGATTTTGATATACAACGATCCGCCTCCTTTTCGGACTTGGATATATTTATCCTCATACCTTGTTAGGGTCTTTTTGGATAGACTTCTCCATGATCTTTAGGGGAGTAATTGCTTCTCGTCGTGTGTCTTGATCCTTCATATTGATTTGGATTAATGATCTTAGGATCTTTAGCAAAAAGTGAATCCTCATGCCTTGTGAGGGCCTTTTTGGACTCGGGTATCCTCATGCCTTGTTAGGGCCTTTTTGGATAAGCCAATATTCGCGTCCCGCTTCAATAAGTTATGCCTTGGCTATGAACTATAATTAATACCGAGCAACTTTTAAACGATCTTGTGCTAGAAGCTAAGTAACCTTTTAAATCGTACAACCTTATTTATTGCAAATATATTTATTAACAAGCGATGGGAGAAAAAACTCATAACTAACTCACATAAGTTAATGAAAGAATACCGAACTTATAATTAACTCTATCATCTCTCGTTCTCCACAATTTAAAATCTCAAGGAATGAGACTCGTGGATGCTTAGCCTAATAAACCAATTAAGGTCCATATGGTTAAGGATACTAGCTAGAGTAAACTTGGATAAGTAAACTCGGGTTGAGTCAAAATATTCACGACGGGCCTAATATATCAAAGACATCTAAACTTGTTAAAACCATTTTATTTATTTATTTAACTTTATTCTTGAAATGGAAAATATTACGATGCGATAATAAAAGGAAAGAAAATAAATAAAAATACTACTAGGCCAAAATAGATCAAAAATTTGAAAAACGTTAAAAAAAATTTTAAATTTCCGGTAAAATGGGGTCAAATTCATGGAAAAGGCCACTAAAATTCGATAGAAGTCCCCCCTACACTTGATATAAACATTGTCCTCAATGTTTAAGCATGTGGGCGAATAAACTCCCCTACACTTAGGACATTGAGTACGTTGTTTAAAATCGAGCTAAGGAAGGGACAACTAAAGTGATTACATTTATTTGTTTTATTTATATACAAGTATGAATCACAATAGTTTTGATAGAACCGGGTACACGGGAACACGGGATCACGGGTCGTGTCAGAAGAACCAAAAGTGGATCATCAAAGCATATGTCCCTGCACACAATCACCACACACAAACAACCTACTTGGCTCCCCCTACACTTATTGGTGGACAATGGATGAAGGTTAATAAGGGTGGAAAGGATGGTAAAGGTAAAAATCTAACCTAGTTATACGATGCTTGATTTATTTATCATGAGTCTCTAGCTCGACTCGATTTCCCGAATTAATTCAAGGGAAATGTGGAGAGGGATGGAATCATCTCGTGAGAGATGTCCTCTCCATAGTACAACTTAACCCGTTGGCCATTCACCTTAAAGTTGGGCCCATTTGGTTGGGATAACTCAATGGTGCCATAAGGGAAGACTTGGGCCACGGTGAATGGACCGGACCAACGGCTCTTAAGTTTACCCGAAAAGATTTTCAACCGAGATTTAAAGAGTAAAACTTGATCACCAACATGGAACTCTCGGTTTTTAATCTTGGAATCATGAATGAGCTTAGTTTTCTCCTTGTAGATTAATGAATTTTCATAAGCCTCATTCCTAAGTTCATTAAGTTCATTGAGTTGGATTTTCCTATGATCACCGGCTTTGTTAAGATCAAAATTAGCCCATTTCAAGGCCCAATAAGCCTTATGTTCCAACTCAATGGGGAGGTGGCATGCCTTTCCGTACACAAGGAGATAAGGGGTACAACCTATAGGTGTCTTATAAGCGGTACGGAAAGCCCACAAAGCATCATCTAATTTATCGGCCCATGAGGCACGATGCTCTCCCACGGTTCGCTCTAAGATTCTCTTAAGACCACGGTTAGAAACCTCGGCTTGTCCATTAGTTTGAGGATGATACGCAGTGGAAAGTTGGTGATTGACACCATACTTAGCCATGACTCGTGCGAATTGATCATTGCAAAATGAGTCCCGCGATCACTAATAATAGCACGAGGCACACCGAATCGAGCAAACAATTGTTTCAAGAAGTTAACAACCACCCTCGCATCGTTAGTAGGTAAAGCCTTTGCTTCAACCCATTTGGGTACGTAGTCAACGGCTACGAGGATGTACTTGTTTCCCTTCGATGATGGAAACGGCCCCATAAAGTCGATGCCCCATACGTCAAAGATTTCACACTCTTGGATGAAATTTTGAGGCATCTCATCTTTATGTGTGATCTTGCCTTGCCTTTGGCAAGCATCACAATGTTTAACCATTTCATGTGCATCATGATAAATGGAGGGCCAATAGAATCCGGAGTCGAACACTTTTTTAGCGGTGTAATTAGGACCAAAGTGACCACCGGTGGGTCCTTTATGGCAAGCTTCAAGGATTTGTAAAGCCGCCGGCCCATCAACACATCTACGAATGATTAAGTCCGCACATTGCTTGAAAAGATAAGGGTCGTCCCAATAGTACGTTTTCACATCCTTGAAGAATTTTTTCTTTTGTTGGGACGTTAACCCTTCGATAAGAACACCACCCGCCAAATAGTTTGCAATGTCGGCAAACCATGGGGTATCATCAAGATTGGAATTAATAGACATTAAGGTCTCAAGGGGAAAGGATTCATTAATCTCTTGATTTGGAGATTCCCCTTGATAAGGATCCTCAAGTCTACTAAGGTGATCCGCGGCTAGGTTTTCTGCTCCTTTTTTATCACGAATTTCTATTTTAAATTCTTGTAGGAGCAAAACCCAACGAAGGAGTCTCAGTTTAGCATCTTGCTTGGTCAACAAGTATTTTAAGGCGGAATGGTCGGTGTAAACGATGGTGGTGGAAAGCACAAGATAGGGGAGGAATTTCTCAAAAGCATACACTACAGCTAAAAACTCTTTTTCGGTAGTGGTATAATGCAATTGAGCCCCCGTCATTGTCTTACTAGCATAATGAATGGGTTGGAAATGTTTGTTAACTCGTTGACCTAAAACCGCTCCTACCGCGAAATCACTAGCATCGCACATGAGCTCGAAAGGTAACTCCCAATTTGGAGAGACTAAGACCGGTGCCTTAGTTAATTTACCTTTAAGAAGTTCGAAAGACTCGAGACATTCTTGAGAGAAGATGAAAGGAGCATCCTTTTCTAAGATATGAGTCATTGGACGAGCTATTTTCGAGAAATCTTGGATGAAACGTCGATAAAATCCCGCATGGCCTAAAAAACTTCTAACTCCTTTGACGGTGGTAGGCGGAGGTAACTTAGCAATGACGTCAACTTTAGCACGGTCGACTTCGATACCGGCTTTGGAAATTTTATGACCAAGGACGATGCCTTCTTTTACCATGAAATGACATTTTTCCCAATTAAGAACGAGACGAGTGTCTTCACATTGTTGGAGCATACGTTCTAAATTAGCAAGGCAAGAAGAGAAAGAATCACCATAGACCGGGAAATCGTCCATAAAGACTTCCATAGTTTCTTCAACCATGTCATGAAATATCGCCATCATACACCTTTGGAAAGTCCCGGGAGCATTGCATAAGCCGAAAGGCATTATTTTGTAAGCGAATGTTCCATAGGGACAAGTGAATGTGGTTTTCTCTTGGTCTTTTGGATCGATAGGGATTTGAAAATATCCGGAAAAGCCATCTAAGAAACAATAGAAATCATTACCCGCTAAACGCTCGAGCATTTGATCCATGAAAGGAAGAGGGAAATGATCCTTACGAGTGGCATCATTGAGCTTACGATAGTCGATGCAAACTCGCCAACCCGTTACAAGTCGAGTAGGAATCAACTCGTTGTTTTCGTTGGGAACAACGGTGATTCCGCCTTTCTTAGGCACACAATGGACGGGACTAACCCATGGCGAATCCGAGATAGGGTAAATCATTCCGGCATCTAGAAGTTTGATAACTTCTTTTTTAATGACTTCATGAATTTTTGGATTAACCCTTCTTTGATTTTGGATCGCGGGTTTAAAGTCATCTTCCATGAGAATTTTATGAGTACAAAAATTAGGATCAATTCCGCGAATGTTGGAGATTTTCCAAGCAATTGCTTTCTTATGATTCTTAAGCACATCGATAAGTCGGGATTTTTCATCTTCTTTTAAGTCCTTAGCAATAATGACGGGCAACTTATTATCCTCCTCTAAGAAAACGTACTCTAGATGAGACGGCAAATCTTTAAGCTCTAAATCCGGCGGATTGTCAATGGAAGGCTTAGTCAAAGTAGGATCATCATTTGTAACTTCTTTAGGAGAAGGTGGAGAGATATTGTCCTCATTGAGAAGTCTCTCAATGGTCCGAATGTCTTCATCCCAATTGGTGGGAGAATTATCATAGTTAATCTCGAGAGGACCTAAGCTAGCTTCAAACTCATCTAAGTCACTTTCTCCAAATGGAGTCAATGAAGGAGCAATAGAAGCTACGGTCTCAACATGAGGTAAAGGAGAAATCCCGCTCTTACAAGCCTCATGAAAATGTTCTTCGCATGCTTCGTCGAGCACATCGATGAAATTCACATATTCGGGCTCATCGGGAAGTTTGGAAAGTTTACCCATGTTAAAGACGATTTTGTCATCCCCGACCCTCATGATAAGTTCACCCGCGGCTACATCGATTAATGTACGCCCGGTTCTCAAGAAGGGTCGTCCCACAATTAAGGGAACACGGGGATCCATTTCATAGTCGACGACGACGAAATCGGTGGGGAAAGTGAATTTGTCGACTCCTACGAAAACATCCTCGGCTATCCCCACCGGATAAGCAACCGTACGGTTAGCTAATTCCAATGTCATACGAGTGGGGACTAGCTCGGGTAAAGATAATTGTTTCCACACGGACAATGGCATAAGATTGATACTCGCTCCGAGATCTGCCAAGGCCATACAATTCTCAACACCCGGAAAATTACAAGGAATAAGGAATCGACCGGGATCTCCTAACTTAACCGGTAATTTTCTCAAAAGAACCGCGGAACAATTCTCATTCAATTGGGTATTGGCGATATCAAGCAACTTTTCCTTATCACTTAAAAGATCCTTAAACATCTTAGCGTACTTAGGCATGTGAGCGAGCGCCTCGGCAAAGGTGATATTAAAATTCAATTGTTTGAACATTTTTAGGAAGTTCGAAACTTGAATATCATCCTTATTCTTCAATTTCTCTTTCCGCAACCTTGAGGGATAAGGTATATTGGGTTGAGATGAAGGCTTTGGAGTGGATTGCTCACTCACATCCTTTGGAGGAGGAGGAGGAGGAGTAGAAATAGAAGGTGAAGGAACCGGTTTTGGAACCGAAGGTGGGGTATAAAATTTGGGTATCGGTGGAACATAAGGTGTAGACGAATGCATAACGGGAGGTATGTCACAAGTGGAAGAAGAAGGAGGTTGTGTCGAAGAAGAAGGAATCTCGGGTCCTTGGTTAGGTGGGGAAGGTTCTACGGTGGTCTTACCGCTCCTAGTAGTGATAGCATTAACATTAGCCCTAGGATTGGTCACGGTGTTCGAGGGAAGGGTACCTTGGGGACGAAAGGTTTGAATCATAGTCAAAAACTTCTTATCGGTCGATTCTTACATCTCTCTCATCATTCGTTCATGGTCGGATAATTTTTGTAAAACCAAGTCCATTTGAGGATTATGCATGTTCATTTGATTATAACCTTGATTAGGAAAACCTTGGTTTTGATATTGATTAGAACCTTGATTAAATCCTTGATTTTGAAAACTTTGGTTATTATATCCTTGATTATTCAACCCTTGGTTTTGCCCTTGAAAATTCCCTTGATTTTGATTAAAACCCCGTTGATTAGTATTTCCTTGAAAATTACCCCGTTGAGGACCTTGGTTCCTATTTTGGGCGGGTGGGGTGGTCTTTGTGGTGCTACAAAACCCGGGGGAGCCAAATAGTTATTAGACTTGTAAGACAAATGATTAACATCAACATTTGGTTTGAATTGAACCCGATCAATTTCATTGTTGTTATAAGCATAAACTTCTTGTTGATCATTGTAAACCTTGTCACAATTAAAGTATGAATGTGGTCCACCACAAGTCTCACACGTCTCACTTTTTTCTTTCACGGCATGCACTTGTGTAGTGAGGGCGTCGGTTCTTAGAGCAAGGGTTTTCACAATTGAAGTAAGCTCCTTAATTTGATCATTCACCTCATTATTACTCGTACTAGCACTTGCCATATTAGCCCTAACACTTTTGGTTTGTACTTTTGCCTTGTTCTCAATAATGGCCCAAGCCTCGTTCATGGTTTTCACAAGAATATTGCCCCCCGCGGCACTATTAAGTGAGTCTTGGTCGTTTAGAGTTAAACCATTATAAAACGTGTTGATTTGATGCACTTTAGTAAAACCGTGTTGTGGACATTTCCTCAAAAGATCTTTAAAACGATCCCAAGCCTCACTAAACGTTTCCCCATATTTTTGCTCAAAATTGATTATTTCATTCCTTAAGGAAGTGGTCCGTGATGGTGGGAAAAAGTAGTTAATGAACTTGGTCTCTAAGTCGATCCATGTGGTAATACTTTGGGGTGGTTCCTTATCAAGCCAAATCCGGGCTTGTCCCTCGAGGGAAAAAGGAAAAAGTTGGAGGCGAACGGCCTCTTGGGGCACCCCATTGTATTTGACGGTATTAGCTAATTGGATGAAACGTTTGATATGAGCGTGTGGGTCATCATTAGTACGGCCTAAAAATGGTGTAGCCGAAACCATTTGAATAAAACCCGATTTAAGTTCGAAATGATTAGCTCCAATATTTGGCACCACAATCGCGTCATCGTTTCCTTCAACGTGAGATTGTAGAATCTCAATCATTGGTCGATTATCCGTTGCCATCGTCTTGTCGAAAGCTCGATTCTCGGGATCGGCTCTAATGACGGTCTTTTTGTTTTTCTTCTTCTTCTTTTTAGAAGAATTAGAAGTATTTGGTACACCAATCGGTATGTATGTATGCGCGCGAGTGCGCATACAATTAAAACTTTGGAATGAGGTAGGTGACCTCGGTCGACTTTGAGAGGAAAAGGATTTTCCCTCTCGAGGAGCAATATGAAAAAGCTACAAAAATATATACGTAAATACTACTTGAGTTGGCAAACCAATAATCGGTCGTCCCTCTCAATATACGCACAAGCGAGCGGGGAAAAGAGGTGGCACAAAGCACTTAAAAACCTTTTTTCCTTAGACGGCCTTTTATAGCGCGTCGTCTTATACCCACCTTATAGTTTGTATATGTCGAGTTCAAACGTCTTACTAGTATTTATCTATTTTGCCCTTTTTTCTCGTTATAGATTCGACTACAATAGTTAGGTGATGAAATCCCAACTAAGGCTTATTTAAAAAATAGGTAATTTTATTGTGCTACGTAATATAATATAATAAAATGAAAAATCTTTTTGTATTTTTTTAGAAAAATATATATTCACAAGAAAAATCGAAAGAAATCGAAATAAAAATTAACACTAATACGTAATATTTTTGGTGTAATACTTTTAGGAAAAAGTATTACTTTTGATTTTTTTTAATTTTTTTTGGTGCAATTCTTAGGAAAGAAATTGCTTTTGTGATTATTTAAATTTTTTTTTTTGTAATTTTATGTTTTTGATTTTTTTGTATTTTTGATTTTTTGATGCAAGAAAATTAACGTTCAAGATGAACGGATCCCAAAATCCAAACGTCTTCACGAAAAATCGTCAATCGTTCGAGCGAAGCGGCAGCGGCGCCAATTTGAAACTCGGATTTTTTAGTCCTTTTTAATGTTCGTTTTTCCTCGATTCGACTCGAATTTGATTTCCGGTTTAACGTTTCAACTTAACTTGTTTTTGGTAAAATCTCTTTTTGGGTATTTGTAAACTAACTTAAATCTATTGAATGAAAACTATTTTAATTAACTATTTTAAACTATTAATTTGAAAATAAACTTAAAACTAATTAAAAATTGTAACTAATTAAAAATAAAAGTAAATTTATTTAAACTAATTTGAAAGTAAATTTGAAATAAAGATATTTAAACTAATTTAAATTTGAAAATAAAAGTAAATCTATTTTAAATAAATTGGAAACAAATTTAAAATTATAAAAGTAAATAAAAATATTTTTTATCTTTTGTATTTTTATAAAAGTAAACTGAATTAAAATTAAATAGAATAAACTTTTTATCCAATTTGATTAAACCTAATAATGATATAAACTAATTTAATTAAATAAAACTGCCTACCCGAATATTACGCTATATCAATGAAACTAAGAGAAATAAAACATAAATGGATTACTAGCACAAGTGGTTGTGACGTTTGGCCCTTGGACAGGAGGTCCAGGGTTCAAATCTGAGCAAAGGCAGAATTTTGCAAATATTTTTAGCACTTTTTTGGAACTTGTTATTTGGACAGTACAAAGCCTCAGACCAATTGGGTCTGAGGTTATAGCAGCAAATAAGCACACACGAAACAGGAAATAAATAAGCAAATCTATATTAAAGCTAAAGGAACAAATAAGCTAATATAAGCTGAAAACCCAAGTAGCATAGTCTAAAATAATAAGCATATAAAAATAAGCAAGCTAGAAAAAACCAAATAAGCTTTTAACAATAGGCTAATATAGGTTGATAAGCTATAATGATACTCAAAGAAAACTGAATAAGCTAAATATCAAATAAGCATACGAGCACTAAGCTGAATCTCAAATAAGCTAATAAGCAGTTTTCTAAAAACAAATTACCAAAATATCAAAAGCAAATATTTAAATAAGCATAAGCACGAAGGACCAAATAAGCAATTAGCCAAATTCCTAAATATCCAAAATAAGCTGAAACGAATCCTATATAAGCTAAGCAGTTTTTCAACAAAACTTAAGCGAATATCAAACCGATTTAATGCTAGCAGATTCTATATAAAATATTGCATATTAAAATAAAACTAAACAAACAGATATTCTATTTAATCTGAACAGTGTAAAATCCAAACAAAAACAATCTCACAAATAAGCAAACTAAGCAAATCCAACCTCTAAGCAATTTAATCTAAAAAATTAATTAAACATAAAATTAAAAATAAGATTCAAAACCTTTTGACGATCCGTTGGGAAGAAGCGTCGCGCTGAGCGAGCTTAAACCGAAACGAAAACCAAACAAACCACCAAACTGAATCGAACCCCAATCGCTACCTTTGTCTCGAACCCCAATCGGATGAAACAAGATATGAACAGTAACTATTTTTATATTTCCCAGTGGGGGAAATATATTACACTTTTCTCTATATTTTTTTTTATTTTTTTTTATTTTTTTTTATATCATGATTAATACGAGAACAGTAACAATATTTAACAGATTTAAAAAAAATGAAACAGTACTGGAATTAAATTGATACGAGAATTAAAACTAATTTAATTTTTCATTAATTCAAATCAAAATTACAATACTGGAAAGAAAATATTACAAAATTAAAACCTATAACTAATTTTACTGAAAATAAAATAAAGAAAAAAGCATCTCAAATTACATGATAGAAAGGGGTTTTTATAGAGGAACCCCATGAAACCCTAATCTTTGCTTCAATAGTAAGCTTCCAAATCCCACCGTTGATTCTCCATTCTTCTTCTCTCTCTTGATCATACGGCTAAAAATCATTCTTGTATCCACGGATCGCCAGCATGGCGAGATGTGTGTTAGTTGTGTTTGTTGCAAGGTGAGGTGGCATGATTTTATTAGGGGGTTTTGAATATGGACGTGGCATAGTCAATCAAAGGACAGAAATAGGCCACGGTGGATTGAGGTTTTGAGTGGATGATGCGATTTTTTGGAGGAATTAATTCCCTTGGGTGTTAATTACCCATTGAGGGTAAAACCCCCATTTTTTGTGTGTAATTTATTAGCAGTAAAACTAGGGTTTGTGAGGGGAGAGGGTGGTTTTGGGAGGAAGATGAATGCACAGTAAAAGTTGTGTATACTTCGTTTGTAACGAAGGATTTTATGGGGTGGGGTAAATTGATTATTTATTTGGGGTAAGTGGTGAGTGGATAACACGTGGGGAGGGGTGGGTAGAAGAGTTACGTTTGTGTGTAAATGGGTAAATGTTTGACTGTGAGAATTGTGGGTTGACCAATAATCAAAGTAAATTCACATTCACTTATATGTGAATAACCGTTCCATTTTTTTGATATGGGCTTGTGATCCGATCTTTAATTCTCTCAATTGGGCTAGGACCCATTTGTTAAATACTCCCAGCCGTTTATTTGATTATGGTTTTGGGCCTATTGGGATTTGATCAAACAATTAACTTCTTAAGTCCATAAATGGGCTTAAAGGCCCAATATCCATATGTGGGGCCCACTTGGCCCGTTTTCTTGATAAATAATGAAATCCGCTAAAGTCGAGCTCGATTCCGGTTTTCTTGATCATTTCTTCAAAATTAAGTCGGCTTTGTCGGTTTTCGTGATCTTCGGCACACTTTAGGTCTTTTGATCTTGTCTTTGACTTTTTCTTGACTTTTCTTCGACATTTGACCGTGAAATCCCGTGTTTTCTCTTCTTTTGATCATTTGTACCTATTTATCACACAAAACACAAAACCACGCGTAATTCCGACATTTATGATAATAAACACATGATTCGGTCTTGTTTTTACATGATTTTAGTGGCAAAAGAATAAGTGTTTACACACTTATTAAATCCCCTACACTTGACCATTGCAATGGCCCCATGCAATGCATTATTTTAAAGCATAAGTTACATTTTTCTCATTATTAATCCATCTTGGCCTCTATTACTACTACTATTACTATGATGGAAAGATAAAAACTTTAAAGGAAACAAAAGTGATAAGAATTTATTAACTTGGAAATTATTTGATGGAAGAAACTCGTAAAGAAATCTAAGACTTGAATTAGGGCTTTGGTGTCATGAATATATATCACCCTCAAGTTTCACGTTTCCCATACCAAGCTTAAAAACGAGATCATTGTTTACTACAAGTTAGCACCACTAACATTTACTCATGTGGTTTAGTTAATCACTTAGACCCCCTTATTCCTACGGTGTATCTCTTGTATTTTATTTTTGTCTTGAATGATCACGAGGATGCATTTTTGACTTATTTCGATAATTTATTAAGGCCGAAAATAAAGTGGGACGATTTAATCAATAGTTAGCTAAAGGACAAAATCTTTTAAAACGGCTTCTCGAAACCTCATAAAGTTCATATCTTGGCATAACTCGTTTCACGATTTGAGACCTTTCTCGGACCGATATTTGGCTTGTACTTCAAACTTCAAATCTTGAGAGACGATCTTGAAATTATGGTCTTCTCTTCATTTTGGTATACATCTTCATAAGGAGTGAAAGATGCTTCAAACGTTGACCACGACTTCTTCATTTATCCTTTTCTTTATTTAGGATTTTGATATACAACGATCCGCCTCCTTTTCGGACTTGGATCTATTTATCCTCATACCTTGTTAGGGTCTTTTTGGATAGACTTCTCCATGATCTTTAGGGGAGTAATTGCTTCTCGTCGTGTGTCTTGATCCTTCATATTGATTTGGATTAATGATCTTCACATCATCTTAGGATCTTTAGCAAAAAGTGAATCCTCATGCCTTGTGAGGGCCTTTTTGGACTCGGGTATCCTCATGCCTTGTTAGGGCCTTTTTGGATAAGCCAATATTCGCGTCCCGCTTCAATAAGTTATGCCTTGGCTATGAACTCTAATTAATACCGAGCAACTTTTAAACGATCTTGTGCTAGAAGTTAAGTAACCTTTTAAATCGTACAACCTTATTTATTGCAAATATATTTATTAACAAACGATGGGAGAAAAAGCTCATAACTAACTCACATAAGTTAATGAAAGAATACCGAACTTATAATTAACTCTATCATCTCTCGTTCTCCACAATTTAAAATCTCAAGGAATGAGACTCGTGGATGCTTAGCCTAATAAACCAATTAAGGTCCATATGGTTAAGGATACTAGCTAGAGTAAACTTGGATAAGTAAACTCGGGTTGAGTCAAAATATTCACGACGGGCCTAATATATCAAAGACATCTAAACTTGTTAAAACCATTTTATTTATTTATTTAACTTTATTCTTGAAATGGAAAATATTACGATGTGATAATAAAAGGAAAGAAAATAAATAAAAATACTACTAGGCCAAAATAGATCAAAAATTTGAAAAACGTTAAAAAAAAATTTAAATTTTCCGGTAAAATGGGGTCAAATTCATGGAAAAGGCCACTAAAATTCGATAGAAGTCCTTTTTAATGTTCGTTTTTCCTCGATTCGACTCGAATTTGATTTCCGGTTTAACGTTTCAACTTAACTTGTTTTTGGTAAAATCTCTTTTTGGGTATTTGTAAACTAACTTAAATCTATTAATGAAAACTATTTTAATTAACTATTTTAAACTATTAATTTGAAAATAAACTTAAAACTAATTAAAAATTGTAACTAATTAAAAATAAAAGTAAATTTATTTAAACTAATTTGAAAGTAAATTTGAATTAAAGATATATAAACTAATTTAAATTTGAAAATAAAAGTAAATCTATTTTAAATAAATTGGAAACAAATTGAAAATTATAAAAGTAAATAAAAATATTTTTTATCTTTTGTATTTTTATAAAAGTAAACTGAATTAAAATTAAATAGAATAAACTTTTTATCCAATTTGATTAAACCTAATAATGATATAAACTAATTTAATTAAATAAAACTGCCTACCCGAATATTACGCTATATCAATGAAACTAAGAGAAATAAAACATAAATGGATTACTAGCACAAGTGGTTGTGACATTTGGCCCCTGGACAGGAGGTCCAGGGTTCGAATCTGAGCAAAGGCATAATTTTGCAAATATTTTTAGCACTTTTTTGGAACTTGTTATTTGGACAGTACAAAGCCTCAGACCAATTGGGTCTGAGGTTATAGCAGCAAATAAGCACACACGAAACAGGAAATAAATAAGCAAATCTATATTAAAGCTAAAGGAACAAATAAGCTAATATAAGCTGAAAACCCAAGTAGCAAAGTCTAAAATAATAAGCATATAAAAATAAGCAAGCTAGAAAAAACCAAATAAGCTTTTAACAATAGGCTAATATAGGTTGATAAGCTATAATGATACTCAAAGAAAACTGAATAAGCTAAATATCAAATAAGCATACGAGCACTAAGCTGAATCTCAAATAAGCTAATAAGCAGTTTTCTAAAAACAAATTACCAAAATATCAAAAGCAAATATTTAAATAAGCATAAGCAGGAAGGACTAAATAAGCAATTAGCCAAATTCCTAAATATCCAAAATAAGCTGAAACGAATCCTATATAAGCTAAGCAGTTTTTCAACAAAACTTAAGCAGATATCAAACCGATTTAATGCTAGCAGATTCTATATAAAATATTGCAGATTAAAATAAAACTAAACAAACAGATATTCTATTTAATCTGAACAGTGTAAAATCCAAACAAAAACAATCTCACAGATAAGCAAACTAAGCAAATCCAAACGCAAATCCAACCTCTAAGCAGATTAATCTAAAAAATTAATTAAACATAAAATTAAAAATAAGATTCAAAACCTTTTGACGATCCGTTGGGAAGAAGCGTCGCGCTGAGCGAGCTTAAACCGAAACGAACACCAAACAAACCACCAAACTGAATCGAACCCCAATCGCTACCTTTCTCTCGAACCCCAATCGGATGAAACAAGATATGAACAGTAACTATTTTTATATTTCCCAGTGGGGGAAATATATTACACTTTTCTCTATATTTTTTTTTATTTATTTTTATTTTTATTTTTTTTATATCATGATTAATACGAGAACAGTAACAATATTTAACAGATTTAAAAAAAACGAAACAGTACTGGAATTAAATTGATACGAGAATTAAAACTAATTTAATTTTTCATTAATTCAAATCAAAATTACAATACTGGAAAGAAAATATTACAAGATTAAAACCTATAACTAATTTTACTGAAAATAAAATAAAGAAAAAAGCATCTCAAATTACATGATAGAAAGGGGTTTTTATAGAGGAACCCCATGAAACCCTAATCTTTGCTTCAATAGTAAGCTTCCAAATCCCACCGTTGATTCTCCATTCTTCTTCTCTCTCTTGATCATACGGCTAAAAATCATTCTTGTATCCATGGATTGCCAGCATGGCGAGATGTGTGTTAGTTGTGTTTGTTGCAAGGTGAGGTGGCATGATTTTATTGGGGGGTTTTGAATATGGACGTGGCATAGCCAATCAAAGGAGAGAAATAGGCCACGGTGGATTGAGGTTTTGAGTGGATGATGCGATTTTTTGGGGGAATTAATTCCCTTGGGTGTTAATTACCCATTGAGGGTAAAACCCCCATTTTTTGTGTGTAATTTATTAGCAGTAAAACTAGGGTTTGTGAGGGGAGAGGGTGGTTTTTGGGAGGAAGATGAATGCACAGTAAAAGTGTGTGTATACTTCGTTTGTAACGAAGGATTTTATGGGGTGGGGTAAATTGATTATTTATTTGGGGTAAGTGGTGAGTGGATAACACGTGGGGAGGGGTGGGTAGAAGAGTTACGTTTGTGTGTAAATGGGTAAATGTTTGACTGTGAGAATTGTGGGTTGACCAATAATCAAAGTAAATTCACATTCACTTATATGTGAATAACCGTTCCATTTTTTTGATATGGGCTTGTGATCCGATCTTTAATTCTCTCAATTGGGCTAGGACCCATTTGTTAAATACTCCCAGCCGTTTATTTGATCATGGTTTTGGGCCTATTGGGCTTTGATCAAACAATTAACTTCTTAAGTCCATAAATGGGCTTAAAGGCCCAATATCCATATGTGGGACCCACTTGGCCCGTTTTCTTGATAAATAATGAAATCCGCTAAAGTCGAGCTCGATTCCGGTTTTCTTGATCATTTCTTCAAAATTAAGTCGGCTTTGTCGGTTTTCATGATCTTCGGCACTCTTTAGGTCTTTTGATCTTGTCTTTGACTTTTTCTTGACTTTTCTTTGACATTTGACCGTGAAATCGCGTGTTTTCTCTTCTTTTGATCATTTGTACCTATTTATCACACAAAACACAAAACCACGCGTAATTCCGACATTTATGATAATAAACACATGATTCGGTCTTGTTTTTACATGATTTTAGTGGCAAAAGGATAAGTGTTTACACACTTATTAGGGCTCCCCCTACACTTATGGTGAAAATAGATAGATAATTGGGTTGCCTCCCAAAAAGCGCTTGTTTATATTAACCGAGTCACGAGCCTGACTCGTCCCCGAATTAAATAGTCCATGGGGAAGCCTCGAATGTGATACCGGGATCAAAGACCTTGTCCTTGTTCCCGGTTGACGTCAACAAAGGAGAGGCGGGGGGATAAGTCTTGAATGGGAGAAAGGTCCTTTCAACATACGAAAAGTATGTGAAATCACGATCCACGGGAGGTGGGGTGGGTAAAGTAAGCACATTGTCCTCCCCCAAAGACAATAGGTGCTGAGCAAGCGGCAAAGCCGTATTGTTAGCAATCATAGCATAATCAATGTCACCTCCCAGGTCAAAGCACTCATCCTCCGTGATAGTGGCTAAAGGGGAGGATGAAAGGTGCTCGGGAGGGGGACTTGGGTCAATACTTTCAAGTAGCAAATTATCAAAAATAACATCCCCCTCCATGTCATCGTCATCATTACCTGGTCGTATGGAGTGAATGTCGATTTCTTCCAGCAATGGGTCATTATCTTCAACGGGAGGAATAGATGGAGGCAAAGACTCGGAAAGAGGAGGAGAAGTCAACGCTTCGATTTGAGCAATAAGAAGGTGCACTTTCCGTAATCTATCGCGAAGAAGCACGTCTTCCACCTCATCCACAAGATCAAGTTCATCGGTGAACTTCTCGTAAACCGGAGAGAATAAATCGTCATCACCCGCATCTCCCGGTGGAGATTGAGAAATTTCAAAAGTGAAATTCTCATAGCTTGGAGAAAAATCGTCATCATTAGGATCGACCTCTTCCGTAAGAGCAACGTCGTCCTCAAGCTCCATAGCAGTCGGTATGTCACAAACCTCATCATCAAACAATTTATCAAGACCAAACTCACTAAGCTCACTCAATGTATCACAATCTTTAGACACGTTTGGGATATCGAGAGGAGGGATGACAATTGCACTAGGACATTGAGCAGTAAGGTCATTCCAAGAAATAGTAGGCTCATCGTCATCATCATCATAATAGTATGGATACACCGGAGGAGGAGTATAAGTCTCGATATTCGATATTTGCTCAGGCCGTTGATCCTCTTGATATTTTTCGATGATCTTGTTGCAAGCTTCTTGAATTTGTTGACTTTGCTTAACAAGAGTGTCCCATTGTTCATGGGAGCTCAATTGTTCGAAGGAGGGTTGATGATCGATGTTGTGTTGTGGGGGTTCAAAATGTTAAAAACCTGAATTATAGCATGGGTGTGGCTCAGAGTAGTTCATCGGTTGAGAAAAATTAGAAACCGGGTTTGGTTCATAATAATCCATCGGTGAAGAAAATTGAGGACACGGATCTGGCTCATAATAATTCATTGGTTGACAATAAGAGGTATCGTGAGGACCCCCACAGTTGTTGCAAAATGGGTAAGGAGAAAAATCGGGTGCGTCTTGTGGATAGCTATTATCATTGTCATAATTGTACCCCGGTTCTTGCCCGTGATCATACGGGTATCGAACCGGGCACGAAACATGCCAATGAGAATCGCTTCCATAATAGATGCACGGGGAAAGAGTAGGTGGGTTCAAAAATGACAAATTAGTCGAGTTGCACAAAGGACAAAATCCGCATATGAATTGTGTATTGTTGATATAGTTTCCGCACCGCTCACATGTACACCATTGACATGAGTCGTTCCCGTACAATCGTCTCCCACACCCGACGCAATGGACATAAAAATCCATAAAGAAAAATAGATAAGCAAGAAGAATATTTTTGGTGCAAAACTTTGAAAAAGAAATGCTTTTTAAGATTTTTCAAATGTTTTTGGATTTTTGAAAATTTTTGATACAAAAAATAACGTTCACGAGTGAACGGATCCCAAAAGCCAACGCGTCTCTCACAAAAAACCGTAAATCCTCACGAAAAGACCCGGCAGCGGCGCCATTTTAATAACTAGATTTTACTCAGGTTAAAAATTATCGTTCTAGTGGTTGGTCTAATCGAATTGATTTCCGGCTTAAAGTACGACTCAGTTGTTTTTGGTGAAACAAATATTTTTGGTTGTTTTTAAAATAAATGTGCAGGACTTTAAAATAAATGACGGGTAATTAAAACTAAAACTAGTTCAAACGTAAATGGTGCAATATTTAAAACTTTAAAAGTAAGTGACGAGAAATTAAATGACGTAAAATTAAAACTTAACGAAAAGCAAATTAACAATCAAATAAAAATGCAAAACATGATTAAAATAGACTAAAATCAAAATGAGAAAAACAAATAAAATAACACTAAAGTAAAATGGCGGAAAAACAAGCTTAATATTAAAACAAAACAAAACAACCAATCGGAATGCACCTGATCGGAATCCAATCGGAATCCGATCGGAATATACACCCATCGGAAAGAGCTGATCGCAATGTGCAAGAAATGGGGCATGATCGGAATGTTATTACGAATCCCAATCGGAATAATAGAAAAAGAAGTCTAATCGGAATATTCAAAAAGAACCCAATCGGAATGTTAAGCAAACCCCCAATCGGAATACAGTAATGTTGGATGCAATCGGAATGAGCCAAAACTAATGCAATCGGTAACCCAAAACCCTTTTCCGATCAACCGATCGGAATAAGGTGAGCTAATCGGAAAGTACAAATCGGAAAAAGGGTTTACCTTTTCCGATTAATAAGGGATTCGAGATATAAGCCAAGCTATAAGCTATGATGAATAAGCTCAAACTAAAACTTGCACGAATCTAAATCGAAACGGACTTAATAAGCACAAATAACAACTTTCCAAAACTTTAAATAAGCAAACTTTTTAAATCAAACTTTTAAAAAGACAAATACTTTTAAGAAAACTTTAAATCAAATAAGCATTAAGATGAAATAAAATCAAGGATGAACATGAATCAAAGATAAGCAAAGTAAGAAAGGTAGAAGAAGATGATTAAAATAAGAACTTGATTAAAAGAAAAGATTCCAAAATTAAAAGACTTACTTGAATTGAAGAAATTAAAAGTGCATAACAAGAATTTAAAATGCAAGAAAATAATTAACAAGAAATAAAAATGGTGGAAGAGTGGGTTGTCAAGCCACCAACACTTAGAAATGAAAACATAACAATCTATTTATAGGGGGATTAGGGAGGAGCTTAGGAAGCTTCCTCCCCTCTTTCTTCTTTTCCTTAATTGCAAAGTTAAGTCCTTCCCTTCTTCATCTTTTGTTAATCTTGGACTTAATGACTTTGTCTCGGGATTTCTTTGAACTCGTCTTGAATTTTCTTCATAAATAAGATTTGAGTTCTTCGGCTTTTAGTAAACTTCCGTCTTTTGACTTTTTCTTCGATAAATCTTCGGAATTGGTCTTGGACTTCCGTTCTTTTTCCACTCTTGATCTTTCGACTTCATCTTTCGTCTTTTTCTTTGATAAAAGCCCGCGAAATCCCGTGTTTTCTCCACTTTTCACCTTTTCGTCCTAAATCACAACAAAAACACAAACCACGCATAATTCCGACATAAATGACATAAAATACACGTTTTGGCTCGGTTATTATTGTAATTAAGTGGTAAAAAGGATGGGTGTTTTCACATCTATCAATGATGTATGGAGGTATCATATTTGATACATCTATTCATTGTAGCTTACAGTTTTAGCATAACTCTCCTAATAAGCTCATTCACATACCTCGCCTTATGCTTATCCTATAGCTTCAACAAACTCTATTTATAAGCTTATTCACATAACTCTATTCTGATTCATATGATTATTCATATAACTCTCCTAATAAGCTTATTTACATTAAGCTTATGTATAACACATCAAATAAGCTTAATTATAACACATCAAATAAGCTAACATATCCATAATCACATCAAAGTAAGCTTATTTATATTAAATAAGCTAGAAAAAAGATATAGATGACGATGATTTAACCTAATGTTAATCAATTGTAGAATGATATGATTGAATACGAAGGAGATAATGATATTATAGATCGAAGATGGATCGAATTTGATCGGTGATGGATCAACTTTATGAATTGTGTGTGTGTTTTTATGATGTGAGAAAGAGAGAAGACGGAGGTGATGTATTTGAGAGGAGGGGTCGGTGAGAGGGGTGAAATTACCAAAATGCCCCTCTTCTCTTTTTTTATTTTTTAATCTTAGCGTTAGATCAAAATTAGATGGAAGGCTCGGATTGATCCCCTTGTATCCAATTGATACAACGTATCAAATACAGCTCTTTCTAAACATATATTGATCTTAACTTTACAGAATATACTTGGAAGGGTAAAAACTATACAATATCATCGTACTTATTCAAATGTACCAAATTTAAACAGTTACTAATTTATTGTGTGACTTTACCAATAAACTTGTTTGTTTTCTAACTATATTACCAATATTACCGATTGATGAGACTCTAATTATACATAATTTTATCGTTGAAATCTGGCTTAAAATATGGAAAATATCATAAAAACCATGCAAAAACCCGTTGTTTTGTTCAATGTGTGATTATAGGAAACGAAGGCGCACAAAGAACTGGACCAGAATGTTGATTTTCTAAAAAAAACATTGAAGAATTGAAGATGTACAAGAATGGTCCCTCAACATTGAAGAATTAACATTTTATACCCTTGTAAATCCTAAAATTACAAGTTTGTCCCTAAAGTATGAATACTTCACAAGTATGACCCTTGAAGAATGCAAGAAGTTTGAAAAATAGCCATTTTCTATGGTTTATGAACTTGCAAGGAGTGAAATTGCCAATGTTGGAAACTTATTAACAAATGATTCTGACCTAATTGTTTAGAAAAGTTCCAGGGGGTGTTTTGCATATTGCTTGAAGAAAAGGGGGTTAACACATTCAACACAAACCCAAACCCATACTTTTACCCAGCCTACAAACTTAAAAGCCCAAAACTAAACTAATCATACCCCATCACACCATGTGATCCCCCAAGTACTCCCTTGCCCCATCACTTTCACTTCATATCCCAAAAAAGACAAAATGGACGAGTGTGATTTCTTGTCTTGCTCCCCATACCTTTTGAACGCTCAAGATTGATTCAACACTAGCAACATCAACATCACCAGCAGATACTTCACATGGCAAGATTTTGACTCAGTTTCAAAACGGGTCAAAGGGGGCATCAAACAACATATTCTGATTCTATCAAGGGCATTGTTGGCAAATCATAGCTAGGGTTTCATATTCCTCATTGTAATCTAGATTGTTCTTCCTTTAGTATAAATACAAGTCAACATGTGGCTTTGTATTTTTTGTTCTTTGTATTTTCAAAATTCTTGTAATGTTGGTGAATTTTTTAGTTATATAAAATTTGTGTTCCATTTACATTACACTGTCCTTTTTAATTACTTGTCTTATTTAGCTTTTATGCAAATTTAAGTTTCCTGTTTATTAAAAAAGGTTTGAGAAATCAGAAGTTTTTGAAGAATCACTATAGCATAAGCTACCTTATAAGCTTGAACTGACAATTCAGCTTACAAGGTACTTGTGGTATAAGTGTTAAATTATTTGGCACTTTAAGTTTCCTATTTTTATAAAAAATATTTTCAAAATCGTTTGTTAAGATTTTTTAGATCCATTATATTATAAGCTCGTTGATAAGCTCATTTTGACAAAATATGCTTATTAGTTAAGAGTAAAATTTGGTTTTCCTTTTTGTCTACTTTAATTTTTTTGTGTAAAAGTGTTAAGTCTTTTCAAAAGCTTTTAGAATTCAAGTTCTTTATTTATTATCAGATTACTTTTCATTAAGCTTTCAATAAGCTTGTTTGAAAAACAAACTTATTGCTAAGCTTATTGAGCTTGTAATGTGTTGTGGTGCTTTTTTCAGGATACTTTAAGGATTCAATAACCTCCTTCATTCACCATTTCATTTTACTGCTTTCTTCTTGGTTCTATTGTAGAACCCCAATAAGAAGCCTTAAGCCCTCTTCATTAAGTCCTATAAGCCCTCATAATTTAAGCTGGTGGCATTAAGAGGTGGTATTTGGCCTGAACAAGGTAAAAAAATATCACTTCTTTGAACTCCCTTGTTGTGTAGGCTCTTTATATGATTTATTGAATCAGTGCCATTGTGGCTTGCTTGTTTAGTCTAGGTTGTTCATTTAGATCTTATTGATACTCTTGTATGGTGTTTTTGTTAGATTGATCTTTTTGTTGCATAATTTCTTTGTTAAAATCTTGTATTCAGAAATTAAAGCGGTGTTTGCTAAAACTTGTTTGAAGCCTTGGGTGACACAAGACTGAGATTTTCTTTATCTGCACATGTTGGTTAGGGGTAGGATAGCTTGATTCTTGCTTTAGTTTGGTATTGTTAGTTTAAAATAGGATTTTGCATATTTTCTATATTTTCTGCCATAATCTGATAATATGTCTAATTTCTTGCTGATTTTCGAGTTTTAGACCATGAGATTTAGGAATTCGATGTAATTTAAGGTGATTTAGGTTTGATTACAGTTGTTTAGGTGATAAGTTGGCTTATTATTAAGTTGTGCTAGATTAAAGTTCACCATATTGCCATTTAGACCAGCTATAGTGCAATCTATCTGATTTGTCTGTTTTAGTCATATCCGATATTTGTCAACACTATCTGCTTATTTGCCCGATATATGACAGTTCATAGTTTTTGTCTACTTACTTTTGCTTATCTGTTTACTTCTTTGGCTTATTTGGTGCTTATTTCTTGTTGTTTAGTGCTTAAAGCCACCCCAATAAGTCAACTGCTTATTGGGGTTTGTTGTCCCAAAGAAAGAAAATAAAAAAACTTGTATAAAGTCATGGCCTGACTTGAACAAGCGACCCCTCCCTAGGGGACTAGCGTGCTTACCAGTGTAACATGCTTTCCATTTGGTAAAGCTTTGGTTTCCTTTTTATTTAAGTAGTCATTTTTCCTTTAGTTTTAATTAAGTCGTGAGCTAAACCACTTATTCTAGCTTATTTTGATAAGCTGTTGAGTTATTTTCCCCTTAACTAGACTACTTTTAGGACTTTTGGGTAAATTTTTAGATTTTTCTCTTTGTATTTACTATCTTTAATCATTATTTATTTTCTGTTTTATTTTTAGTCATTAAAAAAATAGATAAATTAGTTTTAAAATTTTATAAAAATTATTTTTAGCTTTTATAAAATAGGATTGAGGTTTACAAATAGTAAAATCTTGATTTGAACTTTTTCATCATTATTTTTAGTTTTAGGTCTTTAATTACATTTTTAAAATTAAATAATAATTAATTAAAAAGTTTTCAAAATGTTTTCTTGATTGTAATATCTTTTAGGATTTATTTTCAATTTTTAAGAATTTGTCATTAATTTTTTTTATTTTTCCTCTCGTTTTGCGTGAAAACGCGATTCGACGTAATGTAATTTTTAGCGTAATCCGTTTTTATTTTTCAAATATTTTCTTTCTAAAAACGAAACTAATTCAAATCCGTTTAATTTTGGCACCATAACCACAACTCCTTCGAGAATGAACTCAACATCGGTTTTTACATTTTCCTAAACGTATCAATCTTTACTTATCCGTTTGTTTTTACTTTCCTAAAGTAAGTTGCTAATTTACTCAATATCAACGATAACATTTCTACGTCATTAATTAATTTAATTTAATAATCCATGTCATTAATAAAATCCACCGTAGGTTACTAATATACCCGCACATAAATTAGTAAGTATTTAAAGTCGATACATTTGAATAAGTACGATAATACTGTATAACTTTTATCTTTAATTTAATTAATTAACTTTACAATATTAATAGACAAAATACGTACGTGAATAATATCGTGCTAGCATATCGGTAACAAGTCACCATATTAGTAAAGACGAAACAAATTTGAAAGTTAATTGTTAAAGTTATGCGATAAATTAATAAATGTTTAAAATCGATACATTTAAATAAATAAAATTATATTGTATAACTTTTAGCTAATTGTAATCCAATAGCACTTTTAGAGTTGTCCCACTTTTGGTTGTTTTGCAATAACAAAAACCATTCTCTTTTAGAACAAAGTGCATGTGGTGTGCTCTACTTACACTGTTGCTTTACTTTGAACAATCATTGTTGTCTCCCATTACCTCAACACGAGCATTTATAAACTTTCCACAACTTGCATAAAAGATACTCCGTACTAAATCAGAAGTTAATTGTTACTATTCCATAAACTCGAGAGAAAAGATATTAAAAGCCCAGCCCAACAATTTCAACATTCAATAGACTTAATAGGCGCAATGGCTCATTATATTGTTAGTTGATATTAAGTTAGGGGTTGTTTCTTTTTAGGGAAAAAGACCAATTTGGTCAAAATCACCTCTCCAAAGTAAAATCATAGTCAAGTTTTTTGATGGGGACAAATTTAGTCATACACAAGTGTACAACTGTACAACTCCATCCAATTACCATCACGTGTCCACTGACACAATATTATCAAAATAGTAAATTACTAAAATGCCCTTTCTCTTTCTCTTTCTTCTTTCTTCTTTCTTCTTTGTTCTTTCTTCTGGTTTTGAATACCACTCCAGATCATAACATCAAAATCCCACACCAACAAACACCAATTGATAATCAATCGGGTTTAATGCAAAGTCGCTGCGGTGGAGTTGGTAGGCGATGTAGCTACGATTCCGACGGGGTCAAGAAATCAATCGGGTCTTAGGTAATCATTACATTCGATTTGTGAAATTTATTTTCTATTACATTTTAATGAATTTAAATGATATTGGGTAATAATTTTAGGGTTTTCAATATGATTTGGGTATTTCTTGATTTTTTTCTGGTTTTTGATATGGGTTTTTAAAATTATGAATTGGGCAAAAAAAACATTTCCAAATTTTCACCTCGAATCATAGCTAGATTAGATAACCTTTTTTTTACCATTCACTTAGTAAGAATTATGATTATATGGTTTTATTATGAATAAAATGCAACTAGTATATCTAGGAATATCTACTGCTTATTTGATAAAACCTCTAAATTATATGAATCCTACCACTGATTTAGTGTATGGATGGGACTATATAGGCATACTTACCAAGTAAAACGCCAAAGGGACTGAGATACTTGAGAGCTAAGGAACTGAAAAATAAGAGAAGACACCTTACCTTGCAATCTTGAAATTCTGCTTTCATAGTTTTTCGACCAGTAAAATATTTAGACAGATAGCCACGATCAAATCACATCCCCTCTACAATTTCTAGATTATTCTCAGCACTATTCCCTTTCTCAATAGTGATTAAACCATTTTGTACAAGAAATGCTCCAAATCGGGTTTGCCTTTCCTATGCTTCATATATGTCACTCCTGGTATACGTTCAGTCCCAACCATATTAATACTTTCAACTTTAAAATCACGTAAACTGACCAAGAATCGGTCAAGGCGTTTTTGCAGTTTCTGATTAGCAGATAACATTGGGTTTGCCTTTGTGTCATAATTCCACCCAATCTCTTTAGGTTTGAGTTCAGTCCAAGCGTCAATCCATCCATCCGGCAGTGGAAACTCGCCATCCAATTTGTCATCCCAATTCATATCACCACAAAGAACCGCGTTTGGGCATTTCTTAAGAAAGTCAACAGCTTCGCTGGCTTGTTTGACACGTTCTTTACTATACATTTGGTCCCACTTTGGTGGGCCAGGGCAGGGGCTCTCGAGATGAGATGTAGCTACCACTAAGGGAGTGTCTCCTTGTGTAGAAACTTCTGCAATGCATAACTCTCTTCGCATTGCAGAATAACTGAATTGATTACATCCGAAGGATTTCACATGCAATTTGCTAAGCTGCAAATTTCATTAGATAATGTCAAAAACTTGCTTTTAATAAACTAAAACATTGAAGTAAAATTCAGAAAATCTAACATCATATTGACAAATTTTACTGTGTCATCTTGAAAGTGATTACTGAATGGAGAATCAGATAACTGATTGCATAAAGCTAGGTAACTTTATATTTTTATCACCATTCAATATAGAAATGGGACCCTTAACATGGGTTTAAAGTTTGTTCGGAGGGTCAAAATTAAATCTTATAATAGGTCCAAAGTTTGTTCAGAGAGTCCATGATGCAATATATCTTTAGCAAATAAAATATTTCTGTCTTCTTATTAATAAAATGTTTAGAAAAGATATCAGATGCAAGCAGATGATGATACGAACCTATCCCATACTAAGGCACTAAGCTCGTATCGGTTCATAACTCGTCTGCACTATGTTGTTGAACATTACACCGAGGTATACTAGACTTGCACCCCACTGTATAAAACGCACAAAGTTGTACTTGTTATGCTGCCGTTAATGGCTAATCATTTGCATACGCAATATTGTTTAATTCATTTCAATAGAACTTTTTGTAGTTTATGATTAAACTGGATCCACAATTGAGCATTATCATTTGTGAGCATTAAGTTTTGTTTCGGAGTTGTGATTTGTACCGAGTTGAGTGAACATCTTTGATTCTCATTAGACTTGGTAAGGGGTTCCTTTGAAAAGCTAGTAGAGACTGATGATCAGTGTGTAATCTCTTTTATGCCAGTTCCTAAACTTGTATTTAATTATTTTGAGGAAGAGATTGCTTTTCAGTACAGTATCTGCACAATAAGTTGTGAGCTTGCCTTGACCTGAATGTTTCATAAATACTAATCTGTCGGAAAAAAAATGTTTTAGTCCGTTTATCTATTTTGTATCAACCAACTGTTTCTCCCTTGTGACAGTCTCAAGAAGGTGCTGATATATCGGGAGTATTAACAGTTATGACGCTAGGAATGTAAGTTTAATTGCTTCAACACTATGTTCTATGCCGAAACTATTAAAACTAAACTAATTCAGATAAGAAAATATTTGAACAGGTTCTATGCTGCTGTTGCTAGAACAGCTTTCAAGGGTGAAGGACAACAGAGCTTGCATCATTTCTGGTATTTCTTTTTACTTTTTTTGTCTTTTTGTAATATGTAAAAATGAACTCGAAAGGACAACAGGGTGTAAAATTTTCGTCAATTTTCCAGTTCACCAAAAGCAAGGATAATTCATGGCGTACATCAAGTTCTTAAAACATTTGAGGAATCTTATGTGTTTAGTTGTTGAAAAATGAGAAGTTTTTCCAGAGAAGTTTTCTAAGAAAACAGAAAACCTGTTCAAATTGAGTATTTTTAAAATTTCTCTACCGAAAACAGAAAACCTGTTTTCTCATGTTATAACTAAGATTTAGAGAACTTGGGTTTAGAGTTCTCCAGTTTTCAAAAGGATAAATTAATGAAGTGTTATTTAGTAGTTAATTTTTTTTATGTTACAGTGGAGTAGTCATAGCTGATGGTATACTTAGAGGTGACAGCATTCTTAAACATGAGAGTAAGTGCGCTCTTCTTGCTTGTTGCTCATTTCTTCTTATAACTTTCCTCTTTGATGCTGCTTATCTATTTAATGCTGCATAGATTTAGTCTTTTTTTGTCAAACTCACAAATTTGTGTATCTGCTTTGTGAAAATGTAATAAGAAGATAATAAGGACTTCAATAAGCAATCTCGTACACCGTCTAGTAGCCCGCATATATATTTTTCGTGATCATGATCATGATTAAATGGTGTTTTTCGTGCATAAATGGAATTGTAACTTTTTTCTTTTGAATTAATCCAATTTATGTCATGAATCTGAGGTGCATCGTAATACTTGGCTTCAGTTTTCTGTTACAAGTCAAGCAACTTGGAAGCATTTTTTAAATATTTGCATTCAATTGGCATGATCATAACATATTATGTTACACAGAAAGTGCTTGGGGCTATCTCATCCTTCTATATGTATTGCTACAACTCTCAAGGGCCATAGTAGTTGGATCATTATATCCACTCTTGCGTTATTTCGGTTATGGCTTGGATTGGAAGGAAGCTATTGTTCTTGTGTGGTCTGGTTTAAGAGGTGTTGTGGCATTATCTCTTTCTCTGTCAGTTAAGGCAAGTTTTCCTCAACTCTTAGATAACTATACATTTGAAAATGTATTTACGAGCCTTAGTATACTTGTTAATTTTCATTCACCTTTTTTTATGAATATAGTGCTAACATCCCTGATGCTGTTTTTGCTTACTAGTTTCTTGTATGCTCTTTTCAGGAATCTAGTGATTCATCACAATGGATTAATCAAGAAACAGGAACGCTGGTACTTATCGTTGGCTATATTTAATTTGCAATAACATGACTGAAACATCTATTGTATCAGATCTAACTATCATCATATCTTATCTGATTGTTTCCTAACCTGTGCTTTTGTGTTCTTTACCGGTGGAATTGTATTTCTAACACTTATTGTAAATGGATCAACTACTCAGTTTGTTTTGCGGATGCTAGACATGGATAAGCTGTCTGCAGCTAAGGTACAATTATAAATTATATATCCAATTTTTTTTATGTATTGTACTAGGGTCGTGTTTTGTAATTTTAGAATCACTATTACAAAATATTGTTCATGTATTTAAGCATCTATTATTCTTTGTGGTAGAGGCGTATACTGGATTTCACTAAGTATGAAATGATGAGCAAAGCACTGGAGGCATTTGGTGATCTTGTTGATGATGAAGAATTAGGACCTGCTGATTGGCCTACTGTCAAGAAATATATCACATGTTTGCATGATGCAGAAGGAGAACGTATCCACCCTCATACTGCAACAGAGAATGATAACGATGTTGAGCACATGTATCTTTCTGATATTCGTGTACGATTTCTAAATGGTAAACAATCTTCTCATGTAATACTCTAACTTCCCCTGTTCCTTATTTTTCATTGTTTCATTCCTGCTTTTCAGTTAGGTTCATAAATTATCTCAATGCAAATCTTCATATATTAATAGAGATAGCTATAACCCATTACTTATGAAAGGGCGTTATGGGTTATGTTTTAAACCAAACATGTCAAATTAAAAAAACTAGCTAAGAAGAGAACCTGTCAAATGGGGCTATCAGGTTGCAACTGGCCTAAAGTATATTTTCAGTGGCTACAAAATCCTAAATCATTTGTTCGAAGAATACTTATTAAAATTACATATTTTATTTTTGTGATCATATTGAAATGGGCAAAAAGTGTTCATTTCACCCACTCGTTTCAAGTTGACACCCCCATTCCCAGCCTGCCGATCTCAAGCTTTCTTACTAAAAGATGTTATTTTCTCATGTCAGGTGTGCAAGCTGCTTATTGGGTAATGCTAGAAGAAGGTAGAATAGCCAGTATACAGCAAATATTCTGATGCAATCTGTCGACGGAGCACTTGATTTGGTCTCATCTGAACCACTATTTGATAGGAAGGATCTTGCAGAATTGGTGAACCAAGAGATGAACTTGGCCTTTAATTCAGAACCCTTGCCTGATTCCGAGACTTCTGAGGCTTCTGAGACTGAAGACGAGGTTGATGAAACCTCTGCAAGTTAATCTGTATGAACAATGGTGTACACTATCATAGGCATGTAAATGGATCATAGATAGATTTGGATGGTATGGTCAACGTTCTTGCACCCTCTCCTGATTCTGATGATGATGACGACCTCTGATGGCCATGCAGATCCGTTACAGATTCAGATGTTATATATATCTAGTACATTTGATAAAACTAGACTAGTGTAGATACGTCGCTGAAGATGGAAACATCTGTGATAAGCAATGTATTTGAATTCTGTTTAAATATAAAAACATATCTTTGTTAACAAATAGTAGCAGAAGTTGTTTACTTTAAGCTTATTATTAAGTGAATTTTTTTTCTTTTTGTACTCCGAGTTGTTACCATAGTAGTCGTATATAATGCAAGACAGAAGTGAAAAATTGCACACTGAATATTCCTAGTAAAGTTGAGAAATCTGTAACACGTTTCTGGAAACACGTTGATTGACATAGTATGTTATAAAAACGATAGCGGGTTTAATAGAGAGTATAGGATTCACGGTTCAAATGGGTTTAGATCAATAAATTTGTGTTATCAGAAATGCAGTTCAATGATTACAGATCTTCCATGCTTGTGCATTGTCATGTATACTAATATCAGCATGTTATCCCACTGCTCAACCGCCACTGATCAACTGCTCCACCACCACTCATCAACTGCTCCACCATTACAGTCACTGCTCAACCGCCCAACCCACTGCTTAACTGCTCAACCACCCCGCTCAACTGCTCAACCACCCCACTCAACTGCTCAACTACCCCGCTCAACTGAAACATTAGAGTGATTCCAAATCCACTAGCAAGCATTCCGAAAGCTCTCACCTGGGTAGGTTGATACTTGAAACGACCTTGTAATCCTCACAAAACCTTTATAAGGGAGCTTTAGAGACCATCAACCCAAATTCTTTGCAGCCATAAAGATGCATTGGCAAAACCATATCGACCCGACGCCAGTGCCACAAGGACCATCACCACCTTGTTATATTACGTCCTTTAAAAGATTAGGGATAATTCGCTTGACGTGGATGATGGTTCTGTTAGTTTTGGGAAGACAGATTGGATGGGTTAGTGGCAGATGGATGGATCAACGCGTTGAGTGAACTGAAGCTGGCAGATGTTGGTTGGGCCTTCCGAGGCTTTTTGAAAGGTGAATTAGAAACTGTAAAGACACATTGACTGATTCTTGATCAGTTGGCGTGATTCACAGTTGAAAGCGTAATCATGGTCGGGACAGAACATATGCCAGAGCCCAGAAGTGACATATAGGATACTGGGAATGTATGTAAATAATCAGCATATCTTTTTCTTACTCTAAACTCGCATCAAAATGGATCCTAAGATACCGGGAAGATACTGAAACACGAGTCATAGATAAATTGTGAAACAAATTCAATCAACATGTCAACAAAAATTTATTAGAATTGCAATCATGGAATTACATGTTGCATGCAACGATTCAACGTTTGTTGCTTGTAACAAACCTAAATCCTGGATATTTGAAGGGGAAAAGCAGATTCAAGAATTGCATCACTAAAAGAAACCATTTGGAACTTGTCCAGGAAACCACGCCTCTCCATAAGAAGGTTACGACATTTTTCTGCAGCAGAAACTCCCGAAGAGTAAGCTCCATGGACAGAACCCTGGTTTTCCTCGCTAACCGCTCACCTCCAAAGAAGAGATTACCCAAAGGCGCACGAAGCGTGTCATAAATATCTGTTGGCTTTCCTACCACATCATACGAGTAGCATCCAAGGGAGTTTGGGTCAGTTCCCCAACGTGAAACAAGATACTGAACCTGTAGTTGTAACCATCCAGTTAGTTTTTTGTATATTTTTAACAAATCATTGGTCGACTAAAACCAAAAATTTGTAAAGATTAAGAGCAAGACTTACCGACTCAGTTGCTTGTGGGAACATTTTCTTGAGCTGTAACATTGCAAAATTTGCAGCAGCTTCCTCAGATAGCTTTTCTAGGTCATAAGCAAATCTTCCAGCAGCCATATAAACGAGGACAGGATGTCCAGTTGCCTTGTGTAAATTTAAGAAATACCCACAAGAATATGAAGTTGGAGCAACTGTACCCAACAACTCAACATTTGGCCAAAACACATTATCAAAACGCAAGGCTATCTTATTTCCATTACCCATCCCAAGATCTGAGATGGCAGAAGACTTCCACTCAGGTAACTTTGGCTCAAACTCGATTAAGTTGGCCTTTAATACCCCTATCGGAATGGTAATAATAGCAGCATCTGCAACAAATGTTCTTCCACCTTCAACTGTAACAATCACCTCACTTGGCCCATTCGATATCCTTGTAACCCTAATAAAAAATCCAATGTACCGTTAGGAAACATATAACCCCATGAAGATCTTAACTTACTGTGATGACGATGATTTGATTATATAGTTAATTTATCCTTACAAAATACAGTAATAACTAATACACTTGACCATTTTTCATTTTCCTAATAGCACAATTTACTCGTAAAGTATATATTATTCATAATTGTCTAAAAGGATTCACTATTTTGGCCAGGTAAGATAGTAAGAATGTACTAGAAAACATATGAATTAGTGAATTACAATGATTTAACTTTGGGACAAACCTGTGATTTAAACGGATATCAATATCCTTCGCGAGAGCCTTAAGGACCGGATAGTAGCCTTCAACCATCAGCCCATGACCACACGTAAGAACATTTTCCTGCATTTCAAAGATTAACTATCAAATGATATATAAAAAAATCTTTGTCAAAAACATGATTGCCAACTTCAGATATAGAAAAACTTTGGATGCCATATTTCAAACACGCAGTCTGCATACAAACCAAAATCAATGATACTAAAGTTATATAAAATATATGATGACTCACCTCATCCCAGTTTTTTAAAGATATCATATCTAAATCAGCAGCAAACCAAGCTTCCATTCTACAGATATACCATTGCAGAAATTCGTATGCTAGTCCTTCTTGTCTGCAGGAAGAGGTAAATAATTTAACTTGCAAACAAAAAACGCATGTAGATATATGGGATGTTCATGTTAAGCATTTTCTAGGAATGTATTTTCTATACCTTAATTCTGGATGTCTTTCCAGAACTACTGATATTGCCTGCAGAACCGAAATATCATGTTGATTTTCGTCCCTCACCTTTTCAGTCTGTAAAAGAAATAATTGGTTTAGCGGAAACACAAAAGAGATGATCCTATCAGAATATACTAAATAACAAGAAACATATGCACTGACCTTCTTAAGAATTTTCTTAAATGCTTCTCCAACTTCGATAACTATTTTTTGAGGAACTTGATGGCCTTCCTTGTCAAAAAGCACATAGCTGGACCAATAGAATCTCAATCTTATTCTTGAGACCACCATCAAGAACTTCCCATACAAGCTTATGTTTCGCAAAGTAGCACTTTGCCACCAGGTCCCCTTCATGTTTAGACGTATACTACAAAAAATCATACAAGTCGGTCAATCATAAACAGATATATTCAAGCAACTTATAATAAATTCGACCAACAAAATGAATGTAAATAGATTTGACACTGCGTTTTCAAGTATGTGTTTGCGAAACTACATTATGAAATTTCATCTCTAAGAAACGCATATAAATCATTTTTTATCCAAAAGGGCATGCCAAACACAGTTTTCTCATTGTTTATTGTTTCCTAACACATTAATTTGGGGATGTTTGTTTAAGCTTATATTTGGGTTTATCAGTTCATTTGACAGACTTATATTTATAATCAATTTTTTAGACTTGGTTTCAAGTTTATGAACTTATTTTTCATTCATAAGGGGGTGTTTGTTTCAGATTATATATGGGCTAATGAGCTTATTTGACTTCGGCTTATATATCATAAGCCACAATTTTCAGGCTTATTTTAAGACTTATGGCCTTATATAAGTTATTCGTATTGTAATAAACTTATATAAGCCCACAAGTCACAAAATAAGCCAGGAAATCGGGGCTTATGTTACATAAGCCGAAATCATATAAGCTGATAAGCCCACATATAAGCCAAAACAAATACCCGCCAAATCAATTTGTAAGTTCATAACCCATTGTATCATTCCCAAACACCTTGTAAATAATGAAATAATAACTCCCGGAAACACCAAATAAAAAGGGAGTAAATGCTCCCTCCCAAGTACCAATCCTTAAAAACGTAGCGGGAAAATTAGACGCCTTCAACTTATCAGTCGCGGCAGCAGAGGAAGCAGCACCAGCAGTAGCAACGCTTTTCTGTTCCTTCGCCTGCACGCCGCTTTGCGAACCTTGAGAAAGGCGCATTTTGGATCAAATCCAAAAGAGAAGGGGACTTCCTTAACCGTAACCCCAACGGGCTCGGTTCGTCTAACGGATTCATTTGCATTTGCCCTATTACCGAAAACCCCGTCCCAAATTCATTCTGGCAAAAACAACAAAACATAAATAAATAAAAAAACAACTTTTTTTATTAATTAACCTTAAAAAGAACAAAAAAAAAAAACCAAAAACAGTATAACTAACAAAAAAAACATTAACCTCGGATCTAACGAAAGTACATGAAATGAAATTAAAAAAAAAATGGGAGGTGACCTTAGATCGTTTGTTAGGATGATGATGATCATCATCTGTGAGCTTATAAGCAAACTTCATCTGTGATCACCAAAAGTAAAAAAAAAAAAAACTGGATGAAACTAAAAGGTAATCGGGAATAACCTCCAAACAGAATTTGGTCTGATCATCCGATCCAAAAGTTCGTTTTAGATCGATTGAGTTTGCAAGAATTCCTTTGCCGACATTTGAGTAAACGATTTGTGATTGCAACACTTCAACTAGATCTTTCTCACTGATGCAGAATTGTAGTATACATTAGCACCAATAACTCGAAAACCAGATTATCATATTTAGCAAATAGAGATACAGAAGAACAAAATGTGATTTGTTGTTTAAGATTGGACTGAATATGGACATGGATACAAAACAGAAGAAAGAAGAAGAAAGAAAGAGATAGAAAAAATGTAAGGGTATATTTGTAATTTCAATATTTTAATAATATAATAAATATTGTTCAGTCAGACACATGTCAATAAAGTAGTGGAGTTGTGCAGTTGTGCAGTTTGTGAAGTGCTCAACATGACCATATTTGTCCCTAGTTGAAAAGTTGACCATGATAAGGTTATGAAGTGATCAAAATGACCAAATTGGTCTTTTTCCCTTCTTTTTATGTGCCCTCTCTATATATATGATCTTGTTAGCTAACATTTATTTTATGGCACCACTAGTCAATAAAAAATTGATGTTTTTTTCGGGTAAAAGTTATAAAATACCACCTTACTTATTGATTTGTGCTGACTTTAAACACTTACTATTTTATCTCGTGACTTTACCATTATACTTTCAAATTTGTTCATACTATACCAATATTAGCCTAAAATGACTATATTACCCTTGTCTTCTTCAACACAATTACATGTATTACAATTACATCTCACTTTCCTCCATTGAAATTTCTCTCTTTGAAAACGATTCTTTGATTAAAATTGAAGATTGAATAAGTAATTAACCAAAACCAAACACATCTTAACCATACCAAAACATAAACCACATCAAAATTCAACCATGAACACTGAGTTTATTTAGGCATCGAGTATATCGACACCAGTAAACTAGTAACCGAACACCGGTCACCATCAATCATTTGAAAGTAACAAAAGCAGATAAAATAATGAAATAACAACAAAACTGTCTTTCTCAAATTACTTTCACAACTGGACCCACACCCTAATTAACATTCTTTTTTCATACATAAAAAATAAAACTATTACATTTTTTCTTATTAACCACCATGTCAACTGCTACTGGAGAGAAGCTTCTCCGGCAGATCCTAACAGCCAACCCTCGCTGCCAACCCCGACTAATAGTCACCGCTATTAACCTCAGATGGTAACCATCATCACTATTATTCTGTATGAATTCCAGATCTAACTGATTTACCACCGGATCTACCGGTTTACCAACAGATCTATCCGTTTTACAACTTCTTTGCATGGTGGGAGTGCTCGTGGATTTAAAGAAATTGAGGGTGTCTACCGGTAGAATTGCTACTACAACTTCCAATATGAAAGAAATTAAGGGTGTCTACTGCAACTTCCAATATGAAAGCTACTATATTCAAGATACAATTTTTTTCAAATAGTGGAATTGCTAGTGTCTTAGTTATAACATATTGGAAGTTGAAAGCATCGCATGATACATGGACTCTAAGAATCGTATATCATAACATCTTTTGTTGGTAGACTAATTGTTCCTGTTAACGAATATGAAGTTTCTGATGTGTGGGGAAATAATGGGACTGGGAGTCAGAGGATGCCATTTATAAGGGTATATTAGTCATTTACAAGGGTAGTATAGTCATTTCAAGTTAATATTGGTATAGTCGAAACAAATTTGAAAGTACAACGGTAAAGTCACGAGATAAAATAGTAAGTGTTTAAAGTCGGCACAAATCAATAAGTAATATGGTATTTTATAACTTTTACCCTTTCTTTTCTTCTCTAAATGAAGGTTACCATTACTAGTAAATACCAATTTTGCCCCTAAATACATCATTGTTTTGACTTTGACGTCTCTGGTATAAGTTTAAAACGTTAAAATCACAACATTTGATAACCTGGAGTTTCATTGATCCATCAACCAAATAAAATGCAAATCATAAAGATCCAAATCAAAATCCACTTGTTTAATTTTTATTTTAAATGAGAAAGCTTAAAATCAAAACTCACTTGGTGAAGACAAATCTAATGTCAAGTTCTTGACATTTATATTTGAGATACATCAACATATTAGATAAAAAAAGTGGGGTTATAATTCAAAGTAAATTACACTCCATCTAATTTGCTTGAGAGGGGGATTCGAAAGATACTTGTTAGTTCAAGTTCAACATGGACACCAATGATGAATGAAGAGGGCGATGAATTTGACAATGCTTAACGGCTAGGAGTTGGAGATGGATATGGTTTTTGAATGACGCATGTAGTTAAAGAATGAAGATGAGATCTGGTGGATTAAATGATTGATGTAGATGAAGGACATAAATGGAAAATGAAAAATAAAATATTCATATGAGAGTCAGAATGGGTAGAGAGGGGTTTTTTAGCTCCTCCAAAACCAGATGCTTATATGGTAAATTGAAAAAAAGAAACAACCCACTAGTACTTGTGTGGACCAAAATCTCCCCCATAAGACCCTAAGGGGCCGTTTCTTTTTTTTGGAGAATAAGTCATGTGTGGATTTAGTGTCTGGTTTCAAAAGAAATAGATATCCAGAACGAAAGATGTATATAAAATGTCGTTTCTTTTTCTATCATTGAATACACTATGGTAATGAGTAAATGGCTATTTTGCCCTTTATGTTATAAATCTATGTTTTCACAAAAATCCCAAAACAATTTGATTTAATTAAAACATTAACTTCACATGATTTGATTTTATTTCATTACAATTTAAAGAACGCATAAAGGATTTATGCAATTAGTTACATGATTGAAAAAGTTTATAAACTGAATAATCCAAAAGATTGTCACTAATAAATAATTTTGCTAAAAATGTATGCCAAATCTAAAATCAGGAATCAATCTCAAAATTAGAACCTTAACTTTTCTTAAACATTAGATCGAAGAAGTAAATGATAAACAATCCATTATCAGATTAATTCACCGGTGATAGGAGCGAGCAGATGGTCGATAAAAGGAGGTGCCTGTGACATGAAGGTTCCGACAAGGTGGAGTAGTGAGGTTCGGGATGTCAATGGAGTTGATGGGTTGATCTTTAGCCAGTGAAGTAATTGAAGAAGATGAATATTTAAAAGGAAAGGATAAGAAGAAATGTTATATTGGGAATGATATAATATGTATAAAAAGATAAGCCTCTGGTTTGGGAGGAGTTAGATTTTGAGAGCCCACAAAATCAGACTTTCATAAGTAACAAGTGAAAAAAAGAAACGCCATTTTAAACCTTCCGGATTTAGTTCGCTCCCCATGTGACCCATTAAGTAAAAAAGAAACAGGGCCTCTAGTTTGGGAGGAGTTAGATTTTGTAGGTTTTTATATGTTTTTTTTTTCCTTTTTTAGCTTGCGCCCGTTTAGCCCGCCCGTTTCGTCCGTGCCTTTAGCCCACGTCCGTTTAGCCCGCCGCCCGTTTAGCCCGTTGCCCGTTTAGCCCGCCGCCCATGCCCGCCTGCCCCGCCCATTTTGCCACCTCTAGTTGATAGCAAAGACATCGAACGGTCTAGTAATTCATCTACCTCGTTCAGCCGACCCATGAGAATACCGAGCTATAATCCAAATCTTAGATATGCACTAAATCTGATACGACTCTCTCGGGTTGTATCGGGATAGGACATTATTATAGCGTGTGTTGACTCCGTAAGATGTATTGACAAACCGTTCGGTATATGTTATAGAATAACCTAGTTTGGAAAACAAGCTAAACATAATACATTCCTATTATGACTCAAACACAATATTTTCCTAACTCGACATTATAAATGACATAAATAAAAATAGATAATAATCTCGAGTGTAACTGTAACACCCCATCTTGATAAATGGAATATCACAGGATAATTATGGCATATCATCAAAGCATAGAAGGTTATGTCTAAAACACTAAATGCCCATAAAAGAATCCGAAAACAAACATCGGATCCACATAAGCTCCACACACGAAATGCATAAGTATAGAATGTAAGGAAAGGACTAAACAATGTCCCGCAAAGCAAAAGTATGTAAATGCATTAAAGAATAAAAGAAAGTTGACGCCTCATTCTATGCACGTACTCTTGGATTCCTAGCTTTGCCCTTTAGTACCTGCCGTATTGGGACATGGAAAGAGAAATAAGGCTGAGCAATACGCTCAGTGTGCGGATATATAACATAGAATGTAAAGCATAAACACATGCAAGTAATGAAATGAAATGAATAGCATAGCAGCGAAATAAATGTATGTCCTGAAAAACCTGGTTTAAGTTCATAAGACTGATTTATATTTCTGAAAAGTCTTATATTTAGTTTATCTTGAAAATATGTATTTTAAATATGCCGAGAGCCCATATAGGTCATGTTATATCCACGTGCATGAATACTTGAAGGGGTGACATCGTCATGCAATTAGAGGGTTGCCTCTAATTATTATATAAAATGAGTGGAGGGATCAGCACCTGTAACGGATGGAAGGCACACACCATAGTTACCATGAAATCATACTACTTGTCCTAGGATTTACCCATTCGCCCCACATGATAATAATAATACTGGCTAAAACTGTAAAGGGACGCTGCGAGCAATCACTCTCACTGCAGAAGAGTCATAACACCGGTGCCTCCAGTGCTATGGTTATGGAACCCCCATAACTAGGTGAAACTGGCATGCATGTATATAACTCAGGCAATCTAAAATAATCATACATATGCTGATGTGTTTTAGACACTTAAACTACTGGGGAAAACAGATGGCTGCAAACGGGGAATCCTAATATAGGAAGAAAGATGTCCTTACTGAAGGATGGAATATCAGTACCTTATGTCCAGTAAATGAAGACGAAAACGAACGTAGACGATCACTCCGACTTCACAATAGCTACATAATGAAGGGACATGAATAAGAGTCGATCTTACTTATACATACTTGTTATTTGGTTTCTTTGACGTGTTCATACTTATTATACTTGTTCTTGTCTTGTCTTATTATTTCATGTTTTAATCATGTATTTCCTATAGTTTCATGTGTTTTAAATTCACGTGTTTCATGTTTTAAGTGTTGTTCTACTTGTTATAACATAATGAGTAACTTTCTAAAAGTAGCAGGTTTTTATATATATTAACTTTCCAAAAATAGCAGGTTTCTATATATAGTAACTTTCCAAAAATAGTAAGTTTCCTTAAATAGTAAGTTGCTAAAAATAGAAAGTTTCCATAATTAGTATGTTTCCAAAAATAGAAAGTTTCCATATTTAGCATGTTTTTATAAATAGTATGTTAGCATATTTAACGTATTACCATAAATAACATGTTACAATATTTATCATGTTGCCATAAATAATATAATTCCATAATTAATATGTTTCCATAGTTAATTATATTTTTATTTTATATCATGTATTATTATATCATAAAGTTTAATAATTAAATAAATACTTAGCTTATTATTATTAATTAATAATATCATGTCATGTTATTATAACTTTATTATTAATTAATAATATTACATAATGCATGTTATTAAACTTTATCATAAAAGATACTAATTAATTTAACCTAAGTTTTAATTAATTAAATTCATGTTCATGAACAATTAAATAATTAATCATTATAGCCTCAATTTATTTAAATAAATGTACATACATATTTTATCATGGTTTTATTTATATAAACATAACATAAGTTTTATTTTAATTAAACCAAATTTAATTAATAACTACATTAATTAAAACATAACATACTTATTACATGTCAGTTTAATTACGTGTTTATGAAAATTTGAGTTCCCGAGCCCGACCCAAGCCCTGACCATCGAGCCACAACAGCTCACCGAGAGCCTACGGCTCTCGGCTCGCTGCAGCGCCGAACCAAACAGCCCCTCTAGCCAACGCTGGGGTCCCCCTGCCTGCGACAAATACCCACCTAGCACCCCTTAGTGGGTCTCGGTTCCCACCGCTAGGCCAAGATACCCGCTGGGGGTCTTGGTCCTTGCGGCTGCCAACCCTACCACCACCACTGCCAGCCAAAGCTTGCGGCTGGTGGGTTTAAGTCCACGCCGACCCCCAAAAAGGGGTTGCGGCTGCTGATGATGCGACACCACCGAGACCCTAGTGGTCTCGGTTGGCTGCGATCGAGACAAACACCCCCATAAACCTTTATTTGTTTTACTCTTGGTTGATCTAACATATTTACATGTTTTCTTATTTTATTTTTAATAAATCTTGATCATAACATAATTAAATTAAAAGAAGAAAAAGTATTTGAGGGATACCAATGCGTGAATTAAAAAGGGAATGAACACGAACACGTTACCGTATCAATAATAAAATCACAACCGAATTCTTCTTGGTGTTCTAAGGGTGCCGCGGCAAGGGAGAGAGGCAAAGAGATGTTAGAGTTTTATTTTCTGTAAAAGTGTTTTATTAAAACTCTGTAGTTTTTATTAACACACATGTATTAGTTAATGGGTATGTGCCAAGCCCGTTTCCTCCCTTCCTTTCTTTCTAGCCAACGCCAAACACAACCCCTTTAGTTTTTATATTTGTTTTTCTTGCTTAACTATTATCGTGTATGTTCGTGTTTATTTATCGTGGTTTATTTCTTGAACGTTTTCTTAATACCGTACGTACATACTTATCGTATATTAATATTCGTGTTTACGTACATAATACTTATGACAATTAATTAATATACATAGTATTTCTATTAAATAGTCGTGATACATGTCGTATATTAATTAATTTAAAAGTTTAAAATTAACGGTAACTTCGTGCATTTAATGATCTTAGGATTATTAAAACGGGTTTTGCAGTAACATTCCTCACTCCTTCAAATTCACCTTGCCCTCAAGGTGATGTCTTGAAAAACTCGTGATGCCGGGAACCCAAAACCTTCTTTGAATTGCAGCGTCTTCTGAATTGCAACTCAATGAATGTTGCACTTGTCGTATTAACATTCGCTCTTGGCTCCTTAGCGAAAACTCACTTGTACTTGTCATATCAACATTCACCTTGCCAATCCTAATCCTAGCGCTTTCCCAGTCGTAGGTCTCCTTCCTTCCGCGACCAACACTTTTTTTCCTCTTCCGTCTTCGGCTTCCTAGGACATAACACAACACCTTTCTTTCGCTTACCGCTTCCCATGGCATACTACTCTTCACTCCTTCAAAAATCACCTTGCCCTCAAGGTGATACGGAGAGTTTATCAATTCAAAATCCGCCATCTATTCTCATGTAGCCTCATCAGAACCTAGTGAATGTGTACCTACTATTTTTAAACCCTTCATGGACAATTGTTGTTGATACGAATTCTGGTGCAATTGTGGGTGCAACTTCTAATGTTGTAGAAGAATCAGACACCTTATTTTCAAGGGTATGCTCTTTCTCTACAATTGCCTCAAGACGAGTCTCTACTATAGGAGCTAAGTAGAAGGCTTCTCCTAATGTTGTTGGCTTCGAGTACGACCGCAATAGTTCTAGCTGTAGCTTTAATTTAAGTCCGGAAATGTAAAATGAGGCAAGCAAACTTTCAAACATACCCGTTACTCCACTTATAAGATCTTTAAACTCACCTTGATATTCAACTACACTACCCATTTGCAAACGCTTAGATAGTGCGACTTTTGTGCCCTGCTCGCTATCGCCTCCCAAAGCCATGAACCTATATCGAGTTTTTTTTATTTTATTGTTCGTGAACAGTACCCGCCGCTGATGAGCAGTACCCGTGCAGGTGAACAGTAGCCAGAATGAACAGTATCGAGATGAACAGTACCCTCGAAATAGTAGATGTCGATGAACAGTATTTTTTGTTATGATTGGAATCTTAGATCATAATCACTCAACGTATTGAGGCTCTCGATGAAAACACCAATTGATACGACCCTCTCGGGTTGTATCAGGATAGGGCACCACTATAACGTGTGCTGGCTCCGTAAGAAAAAGAGACAAGAAGACTTAAGAGATTTGTTTATTAACTTTGATTGCTTTTCAATGATAAACCATTCAGTATATATAACCGAATAACCTACCTTGAAAAACAAGCTAAACATAATACATTCCTATTATGACTCAAACACAATATTTTCCTAACTCGACATGATAAATGACATAAATAAAAATAGATAATAATCCCGAATGTAACAAAATCAATGAAAATATGTCTTCATCCTTAATACTTGAGACCGAGTTCGGGTGAAATTTGTTGAGGTCTTACATTGTTTTTCCATTTTTGTTGCAAGTGTACTATGATCAATAAAACATACTATTACTCTCAGAATTTTCATGGTGCAACATGGTGTCAAAACTGGTATGATCTTTAGATGATAAGGGTGTTTTTTTCTTCTTTTGAGCCACTTAATAAGTGGGTTCAACCTTTTGTGTCTCTTAATGAGAGGAGTTATTAAAACTAACATCTCTTCACTGACCGTAACTCTCAAACGGCTAAGAGTTAACTGTTTTCTTCAGCGTTATTGCCGTCATATTATTCCTCCAAGAAAAAGCATATTAGAAGCGTCGTTGTCTATATGGCGCGTTGTAGTAGTTCGTCTTCATTGTTTTGCTTATAACTTTCAAATCGCCTAAAATAGTTCACGCCAACATCCTTTGAGAATTTGTAATTAAATGCCAAAGAACATGGTACCGAAATCACCGCCTCCAACAATCAAACGCGCCGCTCTAAGTTTCGATAATTTTAGAAAGAAAAATGCAATATTTTTCAAATACGGTGTGATAGGCTACTATTTAAGATTTTTATCAGTTAATTAATCTCTCACGTCGCATTTATCTTTATTTTTATAATTATAGTCTGCTGCGATTTGAGTTTTTTCGACTTTGTCGCTCAAATTAAATAAGAGTATTTGATGATATCAATTTAGTCGGTTAAATCTGCTTACAAGCTATTTTTTCAAGTTCTAGGTTTTCTATTGTAATATCTCTATTAATTTAAAACCAACAAAAGACGGTTTTAACCATTTAATGCAGGTCGCAAAATGCTAAACATTTAGAAAAAAAATTGATGGCTTGTAGGACCGTGTGTATATATATAGCTACCAAACATCATCGGACACCTATATATGAAACGATTGGTATAACAGTTACTCGTAATAAATTTGCTAGTCCTAGATAAAACTTGGTCATTTGTTCAAAAAAACATGGCTGATCAGCCTACTAAATCTACCAAATTTTCATTTGGTCAAAAAGTTAATCTGTTGGAACTCGTAATAATTCATGTCATATTAATTACTATTGTAATCATTAGCATTAATTTAAGTTTTAATTTGCCTTAAGTTTTACTAACCTTCATTATTGGTACGTTTATTTTTTAAGAAGTCGTCATTCGAAGATCAATATTATTCGATCTGTTAGCTTTAATTTACTTAAATGGCTTATTGATTTTAAATTCGTTTGTAGTGAGTGTTTTATTCATTTTTAGCTTGACGCTTAGTAGATCAATGTATATTCAAAATTTAGAAAAAAATTAACAGAAAAATTTAACCACTTATTTTTTAATCAAAAATAAAGATATTTGTAATTTTTTTTAAATAAACTATACGAACACATGTATATATTGTATAAAAACTATCTTACTTGATTTTTTTTTTCAAATCACGTTTGAGAAAACAAAATATGATTGGTATCACAAACAATGGTGATCTAAAAATTTGGTTTAAGGTATGCACATTTATAGTAGAGTTTTATTTATTTATTTTGGATTCTCGGGTAAGATATGCACATTTATAGTCGATTTTCTTGTCAATTTTTCATGATTCGTCGTAATTGTGGTTTTGTTTTTCGTAACGATTAACAGTTTGTAAGATATTTAATTTAGAAAAAAATATTTATTTAAATATTGTATTGAAAACGACGAGCAAGTTTAGGGATAAAAAATTACCACCAACCTTTTTAAATAAAAGAAAAAATTTCACGTTTGGTCCCTATCGTTTATCCCAAACATCAAGTTTGGTCCCTATCTCAAACTAAGTGCACAGATTGTCTCTATCGTTTACACTTTGGATCAAAATTGGTCCCTATCTTAGATGGGCGTTAGTTTTCTCCGTTAAGTTCAATGAAGAGAGGGGTATTTTGGACTTTTCCATATTATCAAGTGGGATCCATAAACTTACATTAATTTTTTTATTAATTTTATTATATTCTTTTTTTTTCTTTTTTATCTCTCTCACTCTCTCTCTCTCTCACTCTCACTCTCACATCTTTCTCTCTCGTTTTCCTGCAAACACTATCATCAATCATCATCATCTCTAATCTCTCTCATCCATCACCAGCACCACCTTATACCACCGATGTCATCACCACAGTGTCACCATCGTGACCACCCACGTCGTCGTGGCCTACACCATCAGCCACCATAACCGTCCCCATCAAGTCACGACATCCACCATCTCCCAACAGCCGTATCCCCAACAGCCGTATCGTGATCAGCCACCACCAAGAAACACTAGATCTATCATAAAAAAATACCAGATCATCATAAAAAAAATACCCAAGAGCCTTTAGAAGGTTGAGGACATCATGTGAAAGAGCCACGAGAACCCTCTCGTCAACTGCTCACATTGCTGCTGTCCAAGCAGCTATCTTGAGTGGTGATGTCCGACATGACATTTTTCACTTGGCTGATCTTTGAACCATACCCCCACAACATCATCAGCTTTTCATTAAAGTTGGACACCAACTGTGGTGCTTCAGCGATGGAATATGAAACACCAACCAGTTCATAGGATAACAACTAGTTCATACACGCATCAATAACCATCACAACTTAACTCCATCTTCTTTTGATTTACAATAAATCAAAGCAGTAGCAACCACTCTTATGGATCTTTGTATTCAATCCCAATCACAAACTCATCTACAATCGAAACCGGTTTTACAGTCACTCTCATTTACACCATTTCAACAATAAAGTCGAACCCATCATACACCGACTTCCAAAAATCATATAACCAATCATACTTTACGAAATCGTTACGCCCAATACAACATCTTCACAAACCTATTTAACCAATAAAAAATTGATCTTCTTATGCAATTCAAACCCATCTCGTGGCCATAAGAAACAGATTCACCAATATTCAATTTTTTTGTTATTGACTAGTCGGGTTGTGTGGGATTGTGATATTGTATGTTGTGTCAGATTTGTTTATGAATCTCGATCTAGATTTGGTGATGATTCGTCTAGTACAGATTGAAGGAACAGATCTGGAAATCTGATTTTTTTTTTTGTGTGAATCGGTGGTAACATGAAGTAGGTGGGGATTTGTTTTTTTTAATTGATGGTTTGTGATTTGAATGGATTCGGTGAAGTTTTATGAATACGGATGTATGGTTGTGAAGATGGAATGATTTTGATTTCTTTTTTTTAACGAAGATATCATTTTTGTTAATGTGTGAAATTGGGAAAGGATCATGGGGATGACGGTGGATAAGGTTCTCTGGGTTTTGATGTGAGGATGAAATCGAAAAGACAAAAATACCCCTCAAATAATTACACTTAACAGCCAAAACTAACTCCCATCCAAAATAAGGACTAATTTTGATCCAAAGTGTAAATGATAGGACGATCTGTACACTTAGTTTGAGATAGGGACCAAACTTGATGTTTGGGGTAAACGATATGGACCAAACGTGAAATTTTTTCTAAATAAAAAGATAATTTAAAATATAACTCAATATTAGTCACGACATTAACCACAAAATATTTGTCACGGCATTTCGTTTCATTTTCGTAACCAAAGTTAACTTACAAACCTGTTTAAAAATATAATAAAAAGAAGTAAATTACTTAATTAATGGATTTAATGAAACCAATGATTACGTAAGAATTAGTCAAGCATTTAATGCATTTTAATAAATTTGGTAAGTTTAGTAAAAATACTTGTTAGATTTAGAAACACCCTACATCAAATGTCATATGGAAATAAAGAAATTTTATGATATGGGTCTACATAATTATTTCAATGGTGATAAGAGTTGACTACTTATGATAATCATGATTAGTGTAAAACAATGAAACTCGATTAATTAATTAATTATCTAGGGTCGAATCAAACTCATATATAACCATGGTTTTAAATATCCTGCTAAAGTCTGTCTTAAACCGCGCTAAAGTTTGAGACACGGCTTTCACGCGACGCAATAAGTCAAGTCGCGTTACGACATAAGATGCGATGATTTTTTTAAATTCAACTTCAAAAAATAAATATTATTACATGTAAGGAGAGTTTTATAACATATATTATGTAAAAGATTTATTAAGAACTCAATATAAATATAATATTATAATATAATAAAACAAATAAATATTTTTATATGTTATGCCGTCATAAGATATGTTTTAAAAACGTTAAACTTTCGCTGTAATCGTTAAAGCATGTAAGTTGAACATACCGTCATGTCACGCCAGTTATTTATAACCGTGTATATACCTTACACTCTTACAGACATTTTGGCATACAATTTCAATGATAATTCATGCAATTTTTAGTTTCATGGTTTTTGGTGCATGCATGGTCTTGATTCATTTAGAAAAATTGAATTTATAAGGATGGATGTCAATAAGAACACAAACCTAACATACACCAACCATTTGTGAAATTTATAAAGACTAGTGTAACAATACAATAAAGGATTCTTATGGGCTTTGGCAATGTACCTTTCAAGCTAGTTAAAGTCCGGATAAGTTTTCTTGGTATCGTATTATATGCTTTGGTCTTATTATGTTACAATAGTATGTTTGGGAATTTAATAAGAAAAAAATGTAAGAAAAGTAAGGGCCATACCATTGATGGCAAATAAATGATGTTACCAACTAAAGTTGAAGATTACCTATTGTTAAGGACACTCATGAGTTGTTCCAATAGCTGATTCATGGTAGAAATATGACAATTCTTTTATAACATATGGGGATTATTTTATATTTTGTTGTTTTCTTTATAGATATATTCACCAACTCCATATGAGTTTTAGCAGTTAAAACCAAAACATTCATCATAGTATGACACGACTAAGGAGTGTGTGCTAGTGGTACCATAATAAGTACTGTAACAAAATTCGGTTTGTTATTTTACTTTTTTGAACATCCAACATTTGGCCAACTAAATCTAGGTTGAAATCCACTGACAATAGCATTAGAACACTAAACTGTATCTTTTAAACAGATTTGCTAAACCCTCATAAAATGTGTAAACCAAAAGCTTCAGTTGTTGTTGATGTTTGGGTTAAGAAGGCCCAGCTGTGAACCTTTCTGTTTTCATGAAGTAAAACAATTAGAATAACAAAGCCCATTTAGTCCATAATCTTATAAGAAAGGCCCAATCGACCAAGTTAGGCCATTTAGGTATATGATTGCTACCTCTAAACAAATATCACCAATGACCCAAAAAGATAATAGCTGATTTGTACCAAGAGTAGACACTGGCTAAATAAGAGATTTGTAGAAATAGATTTGTGTTCATGAAATAATAATACCCAAATGCTATATCATCACAACTTAAAAATGTAATTCGTGTATTCAGTGTGACTCGAGAAACATGATTTTACCTAAAATTAAATTAGTTCTAATACATGAGTAAACATGATTGAACCTTGGCTTCAAATACTTCAATAAGTGACTAAACTTATACAGTAACACGTTACTAGAAGAGATTTTGCATTCGACTTAGTAAAACATACATGTAAATAATTTATTGTAGCTTTTAGGGTGTGTTTGTTGAAATGAGCAGTAGCTGTGAGCATGAGCAGTGAACAGTAGCTGTGACCAGGAACAGCGAGCAGGAGCTGTGAGCAGTAGCTGTCATAGCTAACTGCTCATTTGTTCACTGCTCATTTTTCACCGCTCCTTAAAAGAAGCATTGAAAAACTAGCATTCCTAAAAATTCGTACCGCTCACCACTTCTTTACCAAACGACAAAGAAAATCACAACGCTCACCGCTCCTTTTGCCAAACAAGCATAAAAAATCAAAATACTCTTTTTCACCGCTCACCGATCCAAAAAGCTTCACCACCGCTCCTTGCCAAACACAGCCTGTGTGACGCTATGCGGCAACACTTTTCCGTTATTGAGCAAATAAAAAAGACAAACACAGTCTAATGCAAATTTATGTCATCGTCAAACAGTACATATAACGCCACATTCTCGTTAGACACAACTTGTAATCACAATTGTCATGATACAAGTTTTGTTACCAAGTGTAGATCTATTTTCCGGTTAAAGATTGGGAATCTCTTATCATCACAACGGATTACAAAAGTGTCATTATTAATCTCACGCAAATGATTCTGTTTTACATGTTTTGAATTTCGAAAGATTTAAGATGCATATCCTGTGCTGTCTTTTCCCACTATATAAACGAGAATGAGAATGGAGTTTTCTACTATGTGCATGATAACACATCACTATCTCAAAATTATGTTGAAAATTATCCTGCCATTATTGACTAAATTTTATTTTCCCGTGGTACCATTAGGTACACGTCCGATAGTGTAGTTATATTAGATTTAGTGTTTTGCGTACAAAATCGTGTCGTTGGTCAAAGATCTTGACATGTATATATGATTTTTTCTATTAGTGAAAGAGACTATTTTCACCATTCTAATTTTCCTATAAATGGACCACAACTATGCCCCGGAAGGGAATTCAAAATGAACATCTCCATCCAGCTTATATATTTATAATCTATAAAATGTTGAATATCATACAAGCTAGATACCACTATCGATAATAAAGACTATTTTTTTAACAGCGAAAATTTTATTAACTAGTGAGAAGCTACAGACTAATCCAGCTCAAACGCTTAAAAACCACATGTTTGTGTGGCTCTCCGTCAATTTTTTTTGAGTTTCCTTCTTGCCAACATACTCCCCAAGCGGGATACAGACCAACCCAACTCAAACGTTTAGAGAGATACAGTTACTCTTTTTCATAAAAAAAACATCGTTTATCGAAAAATAAACTTACTCGAAAATATCCTTCCGAAGACACATGAGTTCTGATAACTCAAATTATGCTCGTGCTTACGATCTCATTGGCGATGGACCATACGATAAAAGAAAATTTAAGGTTCTTTCTATTATAAGTACAACTTTTATTCAAAGTTGATTTAATACAATCTAAAGGGTATAAATGAGTCGAGTGCTGTCAAGTCGAGTTCAACTTGAATCTTAAAACTCGAGCGCGAAACTCGACTTAAGCTCGGTCGAGTTTTATATATTTAGCTCGAGCTCGATTCGTCATATAAAATTCAAGCTCAAGACTCGACTCGAACTTGATTCTTTTCACATGCATGTTCGAACTCGATAAATACTCAGCATATTAAGCTCGACTAGACTCGATTTATGTATATAAAAAATAAAAAATAACTTAATTGAAGTTCGACAAAACTCGCTAACTTCTCGAGCTGAATATATTGAAACTCAAACTCAACTCGAATATATACTCAAACTCAACTCGTTTAATTTCGAGTAATTTATGAGTCTAATTCGCAAATTGTTTGTCTTGTTTACACACCCTACTAATAATTTATAAGCCCAGGCAGTCGGTGTTTAAGGATACACCAAAATCAGAAATGTCACCATACTATGGTGTCAGATGGGGTTTGGATTTGAAGTAATGTTTGATTGGCCAACATGAAATTTGCCCAAATCCCAATTAAACGAAGACATAAAGTATCGTACCATTTCGCATACACGCGTGACGCGTGCACGTGCACGCTACAAACTAACCGTTTAATTAAGTCAAAGGAATAGAAACAAAACTTAATCTGAAATTTATAAATTTACTTTTATTCAAGTTTGTCCGTTCAATGATCTTTTTATGATTGTCAAGTTTTAAAAATTTCCGTATTATATATGAAAAATTATGAATTAATCTTACTTGGTGTGCGCAACTACAGTATGAAAAAACTTGATTTTAGAGGTGTTTGTTTCGGCTAACAAAACGTAAGCACATTTCCACACAGGGAGGACGTATTAAGAATGTATGGAGTGGCGATGCCCTCTATGACTAGACACAAACGATGATATTTAGTGTAATTTTTATAAAATTTTGAGCTTTTTTCTAAAGCAGAATATCGAAAACTCAAAATGCCCTCACTAACACACTAAAACTCAATATTCAACACTCTAATGCCTCATAAATCATTCATTTTCTAAGTAATAATTCTCGATTTATTATCTCGATCATACATTTTTTTCTTAATCACGTCGTTAGTGTCAAAATTTTTTTTTACCCCCACTATGTAATATTTTGGTTCCGCCACTGTTTCTACTTATATACTATAAGCTTTAATTTTGTGGTTTATTAGAAAACTTACGACCTCTCATGCAAAACCACATAAATTGAAGTTCATGAATTGAAATATGGCTTATTTTCAGCTTATACTTCATAAGTTTTAATTTTGTAGTTTATTTGAAGTTTATGGGTTTATATAAGTTTATTATAATATAATATAAATTTATAAGCCGATAATTCTTCAACTAAACCACAAAATCAAAACTTATAAAATATAAACCGAAATAAGCTTATAGTTCATAAGGAAAAAAAAACTTGTTTTTATTGTACCATCCTACTTCACTCTAAAGTTCAAAAATATCATAAAGGTAGAAGTAAAAGATATAGAATTGTGATCAAATAGAAAGTCATTAAATATTAAAAAGTGCAGAAAGCCTATCATCAAGTGATAGATGTTCTCAAGTTAAAGTTATACCAAAAAATTGTTAAAGGTATAATCGTTATTTTACTTGTTTTTATTATTCGCCCTCAAAAACTTAGAATACATATATCTATTAGATGACAAAGTTTGAGAAAAAAACCGATTTCATCATAATTTCTCAAACTTAATCCTCTTTAATTTGTTATAAATTTTGTTAATTATTTCAAATTTTAGTTTTTTTACATATTTGATGGTATTGATTTTCTTGATATTTGTTGCATTTTCGACCTTGATTTTAAACCTTAAATGTCTAATCTTGAAAAATTAAAACATAAAAGTTGTTGACTTTGGTTCACTCTTTGTCCCACAAATTTTAAACACTCAAATAGGATTTCATATAAGTGAGATATGACACGTTAACATTTTAGTCATATTTGTTGCATACAACGTGTTTGATAAAACGTCTAGCTTAACTTTTTAGTTTTTAAATAGTTTTAAACGCACTATTGTTAATACCACAACGCACGACTAAATATTTTATTAATGTAAGATTCAAAAAATTATGTTCTTTTTATTTTTTAATTTTGTATTAAAATATACGTATTACGTTTCTAATTATAAGTTTTACCAATACGAAATTTGAATTAGTAAAGTTGCAAAACATAAAATATATATATTTTAGGTCTTACTTACTTAAGTTTTTTAATCACTCAAATCGGATGTTATATGAGTGAGATATCATACGTTAAATATGACGTCTTAGTCATATTTAATGATGTAAAAATGAATTTATGATCAACATGGATTATGATGAACATCGATGAACATGAATCAATATTGATGAACAACACTGATTAATGAACAAAACTATGTAATGAACAAGAATAACTGATGGACATGACTAAGACTTTTTTTTATCGATGGACAATTTTTTTTATTGATGAACAACACTTATTATCTAATAAAGATACTTATTATTGATGATGAAACATGGTTTATGAACAATATGGTTTATGATAAAATAATGATGAACATAAATTAAGACTGATGAACAACACTAACTGATGAACGATGAAGAAGACCAATTGATGAAAAAAGACTAACCGATGAACAAGAATACTTTTTATTGATAAATAACATATATTATTAATGAACAACAATTTTTAATTGATGAACAAACATATAACTTGTGATGAAGTAAATTAAAAAGTCATTGATTGTATAGCGATGAATACGATGAACATATACTAAGACTGATGAACAACATCATTCGAAGAACAAGACTAGTTGATGAAGAAACACTAAATAATGAATAAGACTTTTACATTTATGAACAAACATGTAGACTGATATTGTTTTCTTTTTCCATTTGTTAGTCTTCTTTATCAGTTATGTTGTTCATAACTGTTTATCCGTTCATCAGTTTTGTTTGATAATCTGATGAACAAAAATGAACTGATGAATATTAGCAGGGTACCCGCGCGATGCGGCGACGGACACCCTGTGACTATATCTTTTAATGAAAAATATGTTCGATTACATATATTTCTAACATAATTATACAAAGGAATGATAATTTAAATTAAAATGACATTAAACAATAAAAATGCAAACCATTTGATAAAGTAACACAAATAGCATCTTTGAAGAAAAAAAAGAACATCACTACAAAATCAATTGTAATTTAGCATAAACACAACAATGCCTTTGTATCGTTATAAATAGCGTGAGGCGTGGCGTGGCGTTATGTTCAAGCTACACGCTTTAGCGGTTAAGGCAAATTTTTAGCGTTTTTAAAGCGTGATTATGGCGGCAAAACATATAAAAATATTTTTTTTATACATAATAATTAAATTTATAATATTCTCTATACATGTAATAATATTTATTTGTTGATACAAAAATCACCGTACCCCATATCGTAACGCGCCTTGACGTATTGCGTAGCGTGAAGACTGCGCTTCAAATTTTAGCGCGTTTTAAAACGAGCCTTAGCGGGACTATTTAGAACCATAGTTATGTGCATCTTTAGCTGCAATGTATTTGTTTACAAAATCTTTAGACAATTCATAAGTAAATTGGACATTTGTATCACGAAGAGTAACCTATTTACAACAACAAATACGTACTCTTATTTTTACCATGATTTAATGTGTACAGTATACTTGTTACTCTAGGTCCTCTTTCTCTAAATCCTGAGGGTCTCGATCATAATCAAAATAATGTGCGTAGAGTAAATAAAATAAATAAATATATGTTTTTTTAATGTTGTATATATAATTTTTTTATTTATTGAAAGTGAATTACTCTTTGTCAATATGCGACTACTTGTTTCTGGTTAAAATCATCATCTTAATGTAAAAATACACAAATATTGTAACTTGTTTGGATATTTTTGTCAACGCTTCCATTTTCATCTAAATTACAAAGTGAAAAATAACTTGTTAACAATATTATTATTGAATAAAAATAATCAAAATCTTAATTCGTATAAACAATGCTCCTATTTTGATAATTGATAAACTATTGATTTCTTGAACAATGTAAACCATAATCTCATTAATTATGAATTTTAATCTTCCATAGTGCTACATTGAAAAATGTTACGATCACAAAAAATTTACAAAATATTTTCCACAAAATGATGTGGCATGATGATTTGTATATCATTGGCAAATAAAAAGATGAGTGATAAAAAATTTGTATCCAACTATTACATGACACATCATTTTGTGGAAAACATTTTGTAAACTCTTTGTGGTCCTAGCATTTCTCTGCTACATTTTATCTTTATAGGACAATATATCAGTCACATTTTATTTTCCAAAAAAAAATGAAAACATTTTATAAAATATCTTTTTTGACTTTTGACCACAAAAGAAAATTTGATACAAGGAAAATCAAGACTTCTCTCATTCCATATGTCCTTCTTTCTTTTGACTAACCAAAATTATATCCTCAGTAAACCCGTCAAAATTATACCCTCAAAGTTAATCCTTCAATTCATTTTTCATCGTAATTTTTTTCAATCTTCCTTCATATCTTAACAATTTCTAAATGCTTAATTATTTAAATCTTAATTATTAATTGATGGTGTAACTTTGCAATTCTTAGATCTTAATTATTTAAATCTTGTGTGATTTAAGGTTTGCTTGATTACATTAAATTATAATATTGAACCGATGGTTAGTTTAAGCTTGAAACGGACAACTAGTAGTGATTCTTTTGTTGTAAAGTTGGTATGTTTCTTCTTGGTTTGTTATTTTTTTGTTTAGTAATTAGTAATGTTGATATACTTAAAGATTTGGATTTCTTTGATGATGAACTTTAGGTACCATCAAAAAAGGGGCAGAAAAAGAGATTATCACTGTAAGAAGAGTGGCTACTACTTGTGGCATGTTTTTATTGTGGGTGCATTATGTAAGACTTGATTATAACAATAATGGAGGGCTGTTACAATTTTTAGTTGTTACAAGTCTGAAACAATAATTGTTAGAGGGATGTCGCTTTTTATCTATGAAAATTATGGTGCAAACTATACAAGAATGAAATCGATTTTTCCAATACGGAGTATTTTTTAAGACTTATAGGAAGTCCTAACTATAATACGGAGTATTAACAACTTTTCATAAGCAGTTTTTGAATTAGCAATGTTGGTGCTTTGATAATGATTAGTGCTCAGCGAATTATGTGTTGTTGACCTGTGAATCACATATATGATTTGAATATGAATGCATATCTAAAGTGGGACACCCTAACAAGTTACAATGAAGTTATGGTTAGACAAGCTGCTGAAAGGATGACTCAGGTTAGTAGATCTTTTACCATTGGCAATTTGATTTATGTAAGGGAAAACGTTGCTTTTGTTAAGTGGGTAGATATTTCACCATCCTATTCAAATAATCCTAATGATAAATATGTAGAATGTAGAAAGGAAAGATTCTTTCTGCCTTAAAATTGATTTTCATAAGTTTGTCCGTTCGTTCTTCATACCTTTCATTGATATGCTAACACTACAACCAATACATAAAAAACACAAAACTGCTTCATCAAAGGTGTTTGATTTTGACCATATATTGGGAAATATAACTTTCCACATAAACTGTTGACAATGCAAGATAATTTAAGTATATTCTTTCACCATTGTGAACAAAAGGAAATAAATACATGATAACAGAAACAACATTCAATATAAATTCTACAAGCTGTTTTAGTTCTTGTGCTTCTAGCATATATGGGTTGAACTCGATCTTCGTAACATCCGTAGATTCTAGAATGTTACCTGAAAGATAATTAACGTATGTTAATCTTTGAGATATTTATAGTACTTAAATTTGAAGTGGAAAACAATTATCATATTCTCAAATTTGGTAGTTACCTGTTTGTGTATGAATAAGTCTAACTCGAGCTTCATATATGTTTTTTGTAACTTGCTTTTGCTATCATTGCTAGAACATCCGGAATGTGATGCAAGATCAGTTTTGTTTCCTGGCCTGTATTCATTACTCAATATGGTTGGTGAGTATATTCATATCTATTTTTTGTTTTCATTTAAAAACGACTCCATACAAACTCATACATACAAACCTGCAGAAACAATTCACACAAACATCTTTACCAACATTAGCATTAATTACAAGCAGGTAAGTTTTCAGATACTTCCTTCAATAAAAAACTAAGTTATTTTTAGCGTGAACTGAAGAGGGACCGGGAGAGGTGCATGGACTGAAAGAGGGGCTAGAAGAGGCGCAAATGCTGCTGGAATGTTACCTGAAATAGGACCAAGAGAAAATATGCCAAAAAACATTGTTAACAACTTGGTTGCCCATAATATACAGTAATAATATTGGAGGGTTGGGAGGCTATTGTGTGGGGGCTTCTAACTGTGAAATGGGATGTAGTGACCATATATATATATATATATATATATATATATATATATATATATATATATATATATATATATATATATATATATATATATATATATATATATATATATATATATATATATATATATATATATATATATATATATATATATATATATATATATATATATATATATACTAGCGCCGTAACCCGTCCAACGGACGGGGTCGTTTCACAAATCTTTTTTTAAACTACGTTTAGGTATTAGTTTATCTGTTTGTAGTGTTACTCGTTTTTGTTAAAACATAACTTAAACAAAACTAATTTTTTATATTTATAGGGCCCGGCCATCCAACGAAAGTGTTTTGTCCCATATACAATAAATCATCTACGGCGTAGACATACGGCATCAATGATTTCTTTTTGCATGGAGATTTGGATGTTGTTGTCGAAGAAAGACATTGCTTTATCCATGAGTTATAACGTGTTGGATGGATAATGGTGTTGGTGAAGTCGGTTAAAGTTTTGAAAGATATCCAAGTGAAGGATAAAAAAATTTAACCCGATTGGAATCTTTAATCAAGGATAGAAAAGCAAGGATCATTGAGAAGGAGCCTTTTATTCAGAAACCAAAGCTTAATCAGTCGTTATAATTTATATGGTTGCTTATGTCATATTTTTAATAATTGTTGATCTAAAATAAAACTCATGGCACATATGTTATTGTAGATAATACGTAATAATTAATACACACATGAAGATAACATTAATTACTACTAACTAATATATAATTAATACATATCATTACTTAAAAATACCAATTTTATATACAACAATAAAAGCAGGTATCTACAAAAGTATATATATGTTGTTCACCTAAACTATAAGAGTATATTGAGAACCAATTAAAATTAGTTTTGTGATTTTCTCCGTCACAAAAGTAAAAACGATCTTTTATAAAATTAGAATTTTTTTTGAAGACAAATGATGTAAATGTGTAAAGTGATAAGTGTTAATCTAACGATAATATATTAATAATTATATCAATATTAATGTCTATATTTTTATCTATAATTATACTACATATAAAGAATTTAGCTTTTCTAAAAAAAAAATGTTGAAGAGTTGAAAAATAAACATACAACTTTTAATGCTAGATTTACAACAAAACCGAGCATAAAAATAAAAAAATAAAATTTTTATAACACTCGATTAATACAAAAATAATTTAATACACATATTGAAACTAATTAATACTTAATAATTAATACACACATGAAAATAAAACTAATAAATATGTAATTAATGCATCTCATTACTAAAAGATACAATTATATTTACATTATTTAACAATTATAAGCATATATATGCAGAAGCATATATATATATATAGTGTTTAACTAAACTATAATAGTGCCTTGAGAACTAACTAAATTAAGTTTTAGAGTTTCTTTTTTTGATAAAGTTAACCAAATTAGGACAATTTTTTCGGACACAAATGATGCAAATGCGCAAAGTGATAAGTGTTAATTTAACGATGATATATTAATAATTATATCAATGTTTATTCTATACTACGTATAGAGCATTTTTCTTTCTAAAAAAAAGAAATGTGGTTGTAAGCATATGTAGTGAAAATGTTTATCTTGTTATTTAAATATTTCAGTCAAATAAAATATTTATACTTCCCGTATATAAAATATTTTGGAGTTGTAATATTTTAAGAAAAAACATATATAAATTTGTATTTTATAGATAATGATATACTAATAGGCAAATTGGTTTCGCTAATTTGTGTTTAAAAGTACGTTTGTGTATCAATTTTTTTGCAGTAGGGCGCGTTTTTGTTAAATACAAAATTTAAACGAATATATTTTTTGAATTTTTAGATCTTTGCCCACCAAACGGGCTTTTTTATCTCATGTAAATTTTTCTTTTTTACTAATATGAGTAAGTTTATTTTGTTAATTATTTTTAAAAGTCTTCTTGTGTATTAACATTTTTTTGTATAGTGGGTCTCGTTCTCACACATGACTTAAGAAAAAAATCGGAAAAAAGTTCATTAAAATTATACATGTGCCCCTCGATAAAAAAACGATTTAATTTTCGTTGTAATTTTATAATTTTTGTCGTTTAACAATTTTTTGTTTGTGGGATATTTAATTTTTTTAAAAGCAGTGAAAATAATATTAGTTTTTAATGAGTTTTCTTGCTAGTTTCGCCTTGTATAAAAAAAACCATAAGGATATATACCTTTGTATTGTGCTTGTTGTAGCCTTAGGTACATCAAACTTAGTACGTTTCTTTAAATAAAAATGATTCAAGGGTAATATGAAGTTGGGACATAATAACGTTAAGGATACCACTTGCAAGGCTGACAATAAAGGATTTAATTTTGAACTCATATACATATCATTTATTTTCATACAAATACAAACATAACATAAGGCACAAGATTATTAATAAGTAGTTATCAAATTGGCCTCTAAACTTTACAAGACATTGAGTGCATATGCACGCATCTATCACTATTCCAATATTTTTCTCTACGCCAGAAGATCAGCAGGATAAAAAATCATTGAGTGCATGTGGGTTGTGATTATCACCAAGAGTACACCGTGACTAATAGTTGAGCTTTAACCATGTAGAGTTTCTGACATCACTTCCCTTTTTTTAGAGCCGCCATGTTTAAGAACAGATCATCCTCAATCTCCTTGATAAATAATTTATCACTTTCCTTGTGGTCTTTATCGATTTCTGCTACCCTCGTCTTGATTTTATTGTAATCTTGAGGATTTGTGTAGATAAAGGAAAAATTCTCAAGGTCAGACTGCATCGAAAACAGCAGTTCAAAATTGAGTGACCGTATTTCTAAAAAGTATAAAGCAATTTTGACTACATATATAGATCGAAGCACTATAACACGGATTGAATACCTTAATTTCGTACATCCCAAGTTACTTTGCTAAAGAAGCAAAAACCTCTTGGGGACTTCTGAGCAAAAAATCTAGGCTACTATGTGTGAGCTAACGTTGAAGCTGTATCTTTGTTGGTGTGGCGTTCCTTATCTTTTTGTTAATTGGCAAGTCGTCTTCTTATTCCTGGTCCCTTTATCAGGAAAAGTTATATGCTTAAACTTGTCTAATGTAGAATTATATAGTCCAGCTTAAAAAATAATGTGAACCGAAATTATAACACACGCTCACAATATCTTACCACCATGGAATGATACTGGTCCAGCTTCTTTAGTTTTGTATCCCTCACACCTACGGAAAATGCTCTTAGGAGCCGACCCTATTGGTTTGACTGCAGATTTCATCAACTGTTAGACCAACACCCATTATTGGAATCTTGGAGACATAACATAATGCAATAAAACTGATTTGGTAAGGTGATGACAACGCTTTAAGTATTCGTTGTTCAAACTCACTAAGCTGAAAATAAACATGAAAATGAAAATGAAAATCTTGAAGGTTATATTTTTAACCATTGGCATGGATTTGTCACATGTTTTGACGTCTTCAAAGTCATCTAACAGTGCCATAGACATAGATACAGTAGATACAAAAACAGGTATCCTTTCAAGGGACATTGAAGTTTATGACAATAGTGGTGTGGTTCCCACTTATTCTACAGAAACATCTACTCGGGAGCATAACGGACCGCCATTGCAGATGTGCAGTACTGAAAATGATTCTATTCAGAGTCATGTCAGTGATAATATTCATAATTCCTTGAGCTCTAGCAATGGTGAAGATGTCAACGGGATAGATTCTACATATCTTGGATTTAACCCCTAGAAACCTGTATCAACCGCGTCATCTGCTATTGGCATTAAAGATGAACCCGAAGAAACAGTAAAAGCAAAACTGAAGCCACTCATTGCATGTGGTTTCCTTGGGACATCTGCTATTGGCATTAACGATGAACCTGAAAAACCAGCGAAAGCAAAACTGAAGCCACTCATTGCCACTTGTTCAAAATAATCTTCTTTGTTTAAACTACGTACTACTATAATATATATGTAAGCATGAAAACAATTAGTTAAGCATGTCAAGTATATAAACTTAATGCAAGTACCTTGGATTTGTGACAGCAAACTACTAATGTATAGACAATTCTATAGGTTTAAGAGCTAAAACATTCAGAGCAATGTTGATAGGGCGTTCCGACTGAACATGCACTTTACATATCAACATTGCCTTCAATAAATATAACGTAAATACATAAGCAGGCAAAACCTTTTGCAAGCACGAAAAGCAAAACATTTAATTCATACACTTTCAATAATTTTGCCCAAACCAATATCAGAAATTTTTGTATCTTTAAGAGCTAAAAAATTCAAAACGGTGTTGTACCTATAAGAGTTTCCTTTTCGTTGGCTAACGTTGGAAGTTCTACTTCCATATATTGTCATCTTCTAAATTTACCCTAGTAGTGTTTACACTTTTCGTCTTTGAGTAACTTTCAATTGGAAACGTAAAGATGCAAATACCTGGAAACAATATATGGACTTGACGGCTTAACAGTTCGATCAATATGGGAAACAAATATGGATCACATAGTCAAGGAAGAGAAACTACACATAACTGAAAAAGTGGAGTACAAACATAATATATGATGATGAAAACCGTGTGAAATGTCACACTTGTGAGCAACGCATTTACACGTTTAAGATGAATATAAAAAATGGAACTCATCACCATTAAGTGGAATTAATATAAGGACTTACAATATCAAAAGGTATAAGCGTGTTCCATAATTATGAAAGAGCAAGTGTCCATTGCTGGACATAATTTAAACCAACTTTAATCAGCACCATCGTTCCACAAATTGGTTACAGTCAAGCTGGACCCTTGAATATTAAGTACTTTAATACAACCCGTAACCCAGATTAGCTAATATTTTTTATAACATGAATTCAATTTAAAAGAAAACTTACAAATGAATGTATTAACTTACCTGAAATCAGCTCTTTTAATCTTGGTAAATAAGCCACGTCAATGGCGCGACATTAACAGGTAATGCGGCAAAGACATAAGTGGGTGCTACAGGATGATATTTACATTCGTTTTAGACTATGCAAGCAGAGTGAACCATTGCTCAGCGGACCATTCCTTGACTGTTTGTAACCTCTAAGTAATTACATACGGGCACATGAGATGAGGTGATGGAGTCCTCCTCAACTATAATCCGAGCATTTCCACCAGTTGAGCTTGCCACATCAGCATGCGCACAAGATGAGGTTGCACTGTCCACCAAGTCATCTGCACCTATCAAAGAGTTATTTTATTACATATGCATACCATGGTCCTTGCAAATATCGTAAACGTTAAATGGTTAATAAAATAGTATACTGATAATGTCTGGTTTCTTGTTGATGACAAAAGATCTGGATGCACTGCTTTTACATTGTTTGGGCCGTTTTGGAAATATATTGACCCATAAGCAATAAAATTTAACTCACATTGACCTAGATTAATTTAAAAATGAATAATCTTACTTGAAGTAAGAGCAAGAAGTCATTCTAACGTTGTTGCTTCTGGCAATCAGCACTGCTCTCTGTCCCCTTCGATGGAAATATCGTATCTGTGCAACAGCTTTATGCATCCTTTAGGTGTGCATGGAACAAACAACAGTTATTTCCCTCGCATAGCTAATCGACCAATATCCAAAGGCTAAAATCCATCAATATCCTTTTCTGCAAGCATTCAATACGTTCAGCTCATTCATATGTTGCTCCAAAAAATGCATTAGGTCATTCATATGTTGCCAATTCTTTTTGTCGTTAATTTAAATAGTAGCACAATTATAATCTGTAATGCAAATTATCAATTGTTAGATGCTACAACTCAATTAAAACATACATTTCGTTACATAATCCAATATTATTCACAAAAGTAACTTATGTAAAAAATTCTAGTTTTATAGTGCAACTCGTCTTGGGTTATATACTTGTATCCATACACCCGAGCTTCACTGAAACAAATAATAGTAACATCGTTTTGGAAGACCTTCACTGGAACAAATTTTAGTTACATCATTTCTTATTGGAAGTGGCTGGTAAGTGATGATCATATATAAGAAAAAAAAAGTTTAGCAAGTGACCAACAGTTCGCTGTGCTGTTAACTACTGGTACTAAGTTGTGCCATCTTTGTTTCCAGTTGAGTTCAAATTTCAATGGCTGGTTTGCGCCTTTCTTAGTGAGATTATGTATTTTCCCTCAAGTATAATGGGTTCGCAAATAAGCCTATGAATAACACAAAGAAAATATGAAACTTTCGAACTCCTCATTGGAAATAGATGCTTCAAACCCATCAAGCTCCTCAATGGTGGGTTTCTTGGAATAAAGCACACTGTTCCAAAAATCAGAATATGTCGCACAAGGTTCAGAAAATACAGAATCGTTAGCGCTATAACCATCCCGATAAGATGCACTTGAGGAGTCATAGAGGGCTCACGAGTTGAAGAGCCATTAGAGCCATCATCAGCGTCAGACGATGCACTTGACAAACATCTTCACATACTGCCGCCATACCTTCACATAACTCACGCCATGCGCTGTGGTACACCTATTATTATGCATTTTATGTCATGTTCTTCACTTTTGCTATGCAAACTCCTTGAGTATGTACAATGTCTTTGACAGAATCTAAAGAAATATGCCTACTGAACTGAACTTGTACGACATATGCAAATACTGATATCAGAGGCGAAGGAAGTGGTAGATTTCTTTGGTCCAATGACCTATTAGATTTCGGGCCAAGCTCGAAATCTACATTTCAAGACGTCTGGAGAATCTTAATTGTCTGACTCATATGGACAACATTAACGTATCATGTGAGCTCAGATCAGGAGCGTAAGTAATTTCCAAACAATAAAATCTTTGGTGTTTTAGTCAAGTAAACGCTGAGAATGACCCAAACTCCAAACTGGTTACATGTTTTAGGCTCACACTAAGTTTCCTATTCTATGCATAGCACCTTTATATTTAAGGTTACAGATATTATATTATGCAGAATAATCAATTATAGTATTTTAAAAAGATTTTACCTTTCCTTCAGTGAGCGTAAGTCAACCCTGGTGGACACCAAACCCCTAATCGTATGAACTGACCTTCTCGTCTGCGAAAATTTGAATAAGGAGAATCTAATACCTGTATTTAGGCTTTAGCCACAGCTCACCCTGTGAAATAAGCCAATGAATCTTCTCAACTTATTGCTATCTGCAAAAACAACTTAGTTAAGCAAACACAACATTGAATAAACAAATTGATTGGATGTTTGAAACCTTCAGCACTACAAAAGTTAAAAACAAACCTATCTATGGGAAGCAAAGACTACATTCGAGTAACACATGTTCCGAATTCACATCCTTTATGCGGAAAAACAACGTTTGAGTATCAGTTGAGCCGAATTCAGCTCCTAGTGCAACAAATAATACCACAACGAAGGCGGCATACTCAAAATTGAAGAAGCTTAAAACAACAATCACATGAGGCCAGCTATGTATAGTTGCGATCGATTTTTGTAACCTTATGAATAGTTGCGATCGTTTTTGTAACCTTGATTCTGAAACATAAATTAATATTTTCTTGACATTGTAAAGAGTTGGGAAAACAAAGATAAATCTCCATAAATAAGTTAATAACCAAAATACACAAGTTTGACAATTTCCAAGAACACGTCACACAAAATAGATCCTAATTATATATTCAAGGTCCTTTCTATGATAGTCAATATTATAAAATTATGAAAAAATGTACTTTCAATGGATAGATGCGAAGGGAAAAAGTGACAAGATTCGCTTTTTGCATATAGAAGTACAAAAAAAACGTGAACATATTTATGTGCAGAGAAACATATACAGAAAGGTTCAAATTACTTGTCGGGTTTCTCCATGAATTCAAAGCCAATTATATCATCAACACCGAGAGCACTAAGATGCAAAATAACATTTGAAAGGTTGCATCCTTTAACTTCTGGTACAGTTGAATCATCAAGTCCCTCAAATCTGCTCTCTGGATAAAGGTGGAAGCATTTCCCAAGTCATGCACGCCCACTGCACCATTAGACAAAGAAACCCTTTAATCACAGGGTTAACGGTTATTAACTTTTTCCACCCAACCTGCGGTAATTTCTAGCTTATGCCGGAATCAAAACATCTATGAGAAAACCGTTTCCCGTTTCCAAACAGTTCCTGCACAGTTTAAATGCACAGTTTAAATGCACAGTTTAAATGCTTGATGTAGTAAATTTAAGCTGTTTCCAGGCTTCTGGATTCAAACTTCAATTCATTTTGTTTAAAAGGAAACATAAAGTCAATTAAAATCCTATACTTCTTAATATCTTTGGCAAGTAAGCAATGACCCGTAAGAACTGTTTCAAATGCTTGTGTTGAAAAGCAAACCAAGCAATCCTATCGTGTCTTGAGCTCTTTAGAAAGTAGGGTAGCAAAATATTGTTCAAGCCATATTTGATAACTTATTATGGACGACCATCGTAGTAATTACCAGTCGGAATGGCAAATAGTGCTGCTTTCAGAGATCCTGTTGCAAAGCAAAAAATGTAAGTTATTAAGCTAATCTACTGGTTGGTAAAAAGATGTGGTAAAAAGAAATTATAGTTTTATATGTCAGATGATGGCCTTTACAATTCGACAAGTTTTGGCATATCTTTGATGTTCTGAAATGATAAACACAAATGTGTAAATGTTGTATTATGTAAAACCCGAAACCAAGCTTAATATTTGAAACACGTGATCCTCACATCTGATCTTCTGTATGCATTAAAGCCATAACATGTTTCCACCTGTAATCCAATCTTACTGCAACGGAAGAATTTATCAGTTTCAATCACAATTGTAATCTGTAAAGTGGTTTCTTTGATCCACTTATCGAAAGAAAAGAACCGAAAAAAAGTATTGAAATTCCTTTGATAATATGTACGCATATTGCATCTGTTTATTGTATGAGTAGTATGGTGTCCCTAAATGAATGAAAAGGCCCAAAATCGGTGACATACTGGTCAAAGTCGCTCTTTATATCCCCTAAAAAAGTAAAAATCTAAACCTCTAATCGGTGACATATATCAATACCATGTAATCAAGATGAAAAAATGATCAAAATCCAAAATTAAACCCTAAAAAGGAAATAAAAATCTAAACCTTTATAGCTGATACATCAACTTTGCTTTAACAATATTCAACTTCCCGAACAGCGAGAAGGATGTATAAGGTGCATCTTGAAGACGCTGGAAATAGGATAGTTATTGTACATATTTGCTGGAACACTGACCCAACTGAACCCAATTGGAACCCATGACAGCAAGAACATTTTCTGTGTTGTTTAGAACAGTAGTGACAGTATTGACTCGATGAGAAGCCGCTGTTTGAAATGTGTGGACATGTGTGGCCACTTTTATTTTCGATTCTCATCAAGAGCTATTTTGATGACCGGAAAAGAACCCTAAATAAATATAATAACAATCAACTGAACTATAATTGAAAATTCAAAATACCCGATAGGTGATTATTTTCAATTGAGTGCGATTTGATCGGATTCACTTTTTTCTTGAGATCTTGATGAATGCTATTCATTCATTTTTTTAAACATGGATGTTGCCTTGATATCTACGATGTTTTTTAAAAACAAAGTCTGGATAGCATATTGATAGTTCCAGACAAGTCCAATCTCTTTAGTCTCAATGGTTGACCCATCTGTTGTTCCAGTATACAACTTCATCACCGGCACTGCAATCTGTTTCCAATAAAAATCCGGCACTGAAAAAAGATGAATCAATTAAAAAAGATGGTACATTTACCTAAATCGAATTGAAAAAAACTGGGTGAAGAATATTGATTCAGTATTCTCATCAAAACTCTAATTTAAATTTTTATCTTGTTGTGGAGCCGTGTCCATAAATCCAAAAACAATGGTTTTCGATTAAATTTTTAGGTTTTTATTATGAATTTATTTTGGAATATAAGAATAACCAAAAATATTAGGGTGAATATTATTGATTTTTGATTGTAGAGGTGACGGCTGCTTTAGGGTTTGTGTGTGTGTTTTAGAGGTTGTGTGTGTTTTCACGCAGGCTGTGCAAATGAAAAAAATAAAGTTTCCATTATTATATATACCTACGGTATGAAAACGCGATATTTTAAAAAGTGCGTTTTTATAAAACCTTTTTTTAGCCAAAAGTGACGAATTTAAGAAATTTTTGAGATTTTTTAGGAAAATCTCAAATCCTATTGGTTTAAAGATGTGACTGGGATATGACTGGATTAAAAAGTGTGGTATCAAATCATAATTATACCTATATAATATATATATATATATATATTGAAAAAATGTATACATTTACTTCCGGTCAATGTGTGTTACTCCAATTTTATATGGTGAAAAAACGTTTCATTAAGTGTGGAATGTTAGACATGTAATATCATTAATTAACATTTATGGACTGTTATTGACTCGTATAGAAAAAAACGTATGTATTAAAGCATTTGTAAGTGGTCATCTTTGAGTAGTGTGTTAGTATATGTTTCTTAATAAAGAAATGTTTTAGTCTTAAAATTTTAAGACTTCTAATTATAGAAATAAGTTAAATGTTTTATAAAGTAGTTAAAAAGACTAACTACTGATGAACAAGACTAAATAATGATGAACAATACAACATCAATTTATATGTTATAAGTGTTCATCATTTAGTCTTGTTTATCACTTTATCACTCTTGTTGATGAACTGATGAACAATAGTAACTAATGAACAAGACAACATCAATCTACATGTTGTTGAACATAAATCTTACATTAATAAAATTATTAGAGGTGCGTCGTTTTACAAAAATTAGTGAATTTAGCATAACTTTAACACAACAAATCTTAGCTTAACATTTCATCAAACACTTGTGGGCAACAAATATAAGTAAAACGTCAACTTTAACGTGTGAAAACTCACTCATATCAAGTCGGATTTGAGTGATTCAAATTTACAGGTAAACAATGACCGAAAAGATAAAACTTTGTATTTTAAGTTTTGTGTAATTCAACTTTTAAGCTAGACAAAATTAGAGCCAAAAATTTCAAGAAAAGCGATACCACTTAAAAAGCTGAAAAAACTAGCAAGTTATATATTAAAGTGCATATCAAATTAAGGACAATTAAATTCTGGAAATTATGGTGAAATAAGTTTTTCGTACAAGTTTTTCGTTTAAAAGTTATTTGCGTTTGAAGTTCAAGGTGAAAATAAAAAAACGCGTCAAAAGACTATTATTACCCCTGATTAAATGAAAAAAAGAAGAGCTGACAATTTTTTGATCGTGACCATTGGATTTTTTAAATAAAATCGAAGGGTTGAAAACACTTTGTTAATGCAAATATGACGATGTTTAGTCATATAATCTCTGTAAAACCCGTATTTAAAATCTTTGAATATTAAATACGCGTAGTCTTAGCTTTAACTTTAATTAAACGTAAACAGTATATACGCAGTCTTAGTTTATTTAAATACTACAACAAAATAATTATTCAGAAAATAATTATTAAGTTTCAGAAAGTTTTAATTAAATATTTTGAATAAATAATTATTCAGAAAATAATTATTAGTTTATAATTAACTACTAACTATTCAGTATTACGTAAGGATTACAGTTATTATCATTTCATTCAGTAAAATAAATGAAACGCACACGTATGTTTTATAACACGACTCGAAAACGAAATAAAATGTATGTGTGTGGGCTTTGTGGCGGCAACAAGAAATGAAAGAACAAAGAAAACAAAGTTGGGCTTTGAGCCCATTGCACTAATAAACAAAAAGAACGGGGAAACCCCCTTTTGTTCAAACAGAATCAAAAAAAAAGAGGAGAACTAGGGTTTGGCATTGTAGCCGCCGGCTAGGAGGTGCACACAGGGGGTTTTCGAGTTTGATTTCCATCAGAAATTCGTGTGTATTTTCAATCTTTCAACGGTAACAAATTTCTTTTCATTAATTTCAGTTTACATCATGAATGGAATGGCCTTTAATCTATATCACGAAAATTAAAAGAATGGTAATCAAGAACAAGAATAAAACCAAAAGGGGGTCACGTTTTGGGTTTTGGATTCATGGAAACTGAGAGCATAAAGCTCTCGGTGGTGTTCATTTGGTTCTGCCAAGAGCAGCCAACCCCAAACAGGGGAGTAAACACACTGCATGGGTGCTTGGTTCGCAATTAGAGGGTGTCGGGTTGTTGGTCAATGGGGTTTTAATGTACTGCCGAGGCTTGAATGTCTCGGTGGTGCCTTGTTTGATCAACCGCAGCCCAGAAACATATAAAGGGGGTGTTTGGGTTAATATACAGCAGGTAAATGGGGACAACAAGGTGTGTTTCTTTTAAGCAGTGGAAACCACTACATTAGCAGTGGGAACCACTACACTAACAGTGGGAACACCAACAAACAGTGGGAATAATATGCCAACCAGTGGGAACGAAACCAAGCAGTGGGAACTGCTGGTTGGTGATGTCAGCCAGGGGGACCACGGCGTGGGCTGTGGTGGGCCCAGTTTGGTCAACCCGAGACATGGGTGTCTCAGGAGGGTTTTTAAGCGCGAATTCGTGATACACGAAAATATAAAAATACAAGGATTTACTTAGTTTAATTAAATCTTTTTATAAATAAGTTTTATAAATGATTTTAATTATATTATTTGTGTTATTAATTAAATTAGTAATATTAAATTAATCCTTTAATTACTTTAAACATGTGATTTATTTTATGATTAAATTTCAAGAAAAACTAATTTGGAAATCTTTCTAAATTTAGAAACTTTCTATTCAAAGCAGGTTTCTATTTGTAGTAATATTATTATATCGGAATAGATATTACACGGTAATCAGGAACTCATTATATATTTTAATCTGTTATGTTTTCGAACAGTCATAACTAATCATATTATATACGAACAATATACAAGAGTAAAATAAATTAAACTAAGAACATATAAGAATCAGTGACAGTAAACAGTAATCAGACAACTCATATCACGTCCCTTATTTATGTAGTAACGTGAAGTCGGAATAGATCTTTCAGTTTTCATTCTTATTTCATTACTAGACACGAGGTACGGATTTCCCGTCCTTCAGTAAGGACTTCCTTCTATGCATGATTAGGATTCCCCATCTCCAGCCAAATGTTTTCCCCAGTATATGTTCTAAGCTTATCAGTAATCATTTTAATAACTAAATAAATTGGTTGAGCTTTATATACAAGCATGACCAGTTTATGTACTAGTTATAGAGGTACCGTAACCATGACACTAGAGGCACCGGTGTCATGACTCCTCTGTGAGGGAGTGATTTCTCGTAGCGTCCCATTTATTTCAGCTTGGCCATTTATCAGTATTATCAGCGGGACGTATGGGTGCATCCTAGGCTATCAGTTTACAGTTACCAGGTGAATGTGGTGTGTGCTCTACATCCTTCACATACATGTATATTTTTATGTGTTTGGTTATAAAGTTTGAATGTTAAATAACGTGGAGTAAAACCATACGTGAAATCACCATTTTAAACAACATAACATTAATGTCTAGAAAATTGTACTCAAGTAAAATGTTACTAATAAAGCAAACATCTACGCTATAAAAAAAGAATGTTTTCATATTTTAAATTAATATTAAATAAATAAGTTTTTTTTGGAAAACAATGATTTCTATTTAAAAAAATTAATTCCAAAAAAAATTTAATTTAGAAAACGTTTTTAATTAAAAAAAATAGAAAAATAAAGTAAAAATATATTTGACTAATATTCCCTTTTGAATAAAATAAAAACATTTAATATGTACTAAATTTTGATTGGTTGAGAAGGGTTCTATAGAGTTCTACACTGAAAATGGGTTCTACATATATCTCGCCCTATATATATATATATATATATATATATATATATATATATATATATATATATATATATATATATATATATATATATATATATATATATATATATATATATATATATATATATATATATATATATATATATATATATATATATATATATATATATATATATATATATATATATATATATATATATATATATATATATATATATATATATATATATATATATATATATATATATATATATATATATATATACATATATATATATATATATATATATATATATATATATATATATATATATATACATATATATATATATATATATATATATATATATATATATATATATATATATATATATATATATATATATATAGATATATATATATATATATAGATATATATATATATATATATATATATATATATATATATATATATATATATATATATATATATATATATATATATATATATATATATATATATATATATATATATATATATATATATACATATATATATATACATATATATATATATATATATATATATATATATATATACATATATATATATATATATATATATATATATATATATATATATATATATATATATATATATATATATAGATATATATATATATATATATATATATATATATATATATATATATATATATATATATATATATATATATATATATATATATATATATATATATATATATATATATATATATATATATATATATATATATATATATATATATATATATATATATATATATATATTATATATATATATATATATATATATATATATATATATATATATATATATGTATATATATATATATATATATATATATATATATATATATATATATATATATATATATATATATATATATATGTATATATATATATATATATATATATATATATATATATATATATATATATATATATATATATATATATATATATATATATATATCTATCAAATATCAAAATCAAATCAAATCAAAAACCCTTATATAGGAAGGATGGTAAAACAATGCCTTAAATACAAAATTCTATAAAAATGACACATGTAATTCATTAAAGAGTTTCCATAAAATGCTCCAAATAGAAAATATGAATTACAAATGATGCCTTAAATATAAAATTCTATAAAAATATATATGGAAGGATGGTGAACCAATACCTTAAATACAAAATTTTATAAAAATAACACATATAATTAATTAAAGGGTTTCCATAAAATACATTAAAAAGAAAATATGAATTACAAATAATGCCTTAAATACAAAATTCTAAAAATGACACATGTAATTTATTAAAAGGTTTCCGTAAAATACTTCAAAAAGAAAATAAGAATTACAAATGATGCCTTAAATACAAAATTCTATAAAAGTTCTATAGGAAGGATGGTGAAACAATGCCTTAAATACAACATTCTATAAAAATGACACATGTAATTCATTAAAGGGTTTCTATAAAAAAGAAAATTAGGAATTACAAATGATACCTTAAAAACAAAATTTTATTAATATAAAAATTGTATAAGAAGGATGGTGAAACTATGCCTTAAATACAAAATTTTATAAAAATGACACATGTAATTCATTAAAGGGTTTCCATATAAATGCTTCAAAAAGAAAATATGAATTACAAATGATGCCTTAAATACAAAATTCTATAAAAATATATAAGAAAGGATGGTGAAAAAATGCCTTAAATACAAAACTCTATAAAAATGACACATGTAAATCATTAAAGGGTTTCCATAAAATGCTTCAAAATATAAAAATTATAAATGATGCTTTAAATACAAAATTTTATAAAAATATATAAGGAAGGATGGTGAAACAATGCCTTAAATATAAAATTCTATAAAAATAGCACATATAATTAATTAAAGGGTTTCCATAAAATACTTTAAATAGAAAATAGCAATTACAAATGATGCCTTAAATACAAAATTCTAAAAATGACACATGTAATTCATTAAAAGGTTTCCATAAAATGCTTCAAAAAGAAAATAGGAATTACAAATGATGCCTTAAATACAAAATTCTATAAAAATTATATAGGAAGGATGGTCAAAAAATATCTTAAATACAACATTCTATAAAAATGACACATGTAATTCATTAAAGGGTTTCTATAAAATGCTTCAAAAAGAAATTAAGAATTACAAATGATGCCTTGAATATAAAATTTACAAATATAAAATTATATTGGAAGATGGTGAAACAATGCCTTAAATACAAATTTTTATAAAAATGACACAAGTAATTCATTAAAGGTTTTCCATAAAATGCTTCAAAAAGAAAATATGAATTACAAATGATCCATTAAATACAAAATTGTATAAAAATATATATGGAAGGATGGTGAAACAATGCCTTAAATAAAAAATTCTATGAAAATGACACATGTAAATCATTAAAAGGTTTCTATAAAATGCTTCAAAAAGAAAATAGGAATTACAAATGATGCCTTAAATACAAGATTCTAAAAATAACACATGTAATTTATTAAAGGGTATCCATAAAATTCTCCAAAAAGAAAATAGGAATTACAAATGATTCCTTAAATACAAAACTCTAAAAAAATATATACGGAAAGATGGTGAAACAATGCCTTAAATATAAAATTTTATAAAAATGACACATGTAACTCATTAAAGGGTTTACATAAAATGCTTCAAAAGGAAAATAGGAATTACAAATCATGCCTTAAATATAAAATTTTATAAAAATGACACATGTAATTCATTAAAGGGTTTCTATAAAATGCTTAAAAAAGAAAATAGGAATTACAAATGATTCATAATAGTTTGACTTACTAAAATGAGAATATTTTTAGATATTCAGACTGTCAAGTTTTGGACTGGGCTATATACCGTTGCTATATTATACACGTGACAAAAAATAATACCAGGAATGAGCTTTTTTGGGCTTACTTTTGCTAGAATATACTTTACCACAAAACACACAAAACAAAATCATTTCTAAAAAATATTTAACTATAATATTTTTGCTAAAAAAACTAAAGAATAATATTAATTTCAAAAAAGATATTAATGTAAAAAAGTTATTCATAACATTTACATATACAAAATTTATTACCTCATAAAATTAAAAAATATATAAAATGTTTATACAATATTATTAAAATTCTAAAATTTTTTAATGTAACAAACTTATTCATAACGTTAACGTATGCCAATTTAATTAACTCATAATATTTTTAAATAAATAAAATATTTTAAACTACGTTATTTTTGTCCATTCTATGCTACATTATTAAAATATTAATCTCATAACTAACACTACATATATGAACTTCTAATACAAACACACATAACTTAAATTTTCATTAAAAACAATATCCTTAAAGCTAGCCCGTCCATCGGACGGGTCTAAAGGCTAGTATATATATATATATATATATATATATATATATATATATATATATATATATATATATATATATATATATATATATATATATATATATATATATATATATATATATATATATATATATATATATATATATATATATATATATATATATATATATATATATATATATATATATATATATATATATATATATATATATATATATATATATATATATATATATATAGGGGAGAGATCAAATAAAAAGACTTTTTTTTGTGAGAAGGATAAGAAGGATTTTCAGCCATTGATTTAAAATTAATGGATGAGATTAAATCACAATCCTAACAAACTAACTAACTAACTAACTAACTATCTAAACATGTTTTTTTAAAAGTTCTTCAAAAATTATGAAAAAATTACAGTAGACCGGGTATGTTGGTGCAAAAAACTTTTGTGAAAAAAGTTTTTTTAATCTGAACTTTTTTACGCTTTTTTAATGCACAAAAACAGAATTTTGATGCACAAAAACGTTTTGTTTTACGTTTTTTAAGTTTTTTGTGCATCAAGAATTAATTTTTATGCCCAACTTCTTTTGACTTTTTGCTTTAAAATATGATTCCGCATCAAACTATAATAAATTGAAAATTTTGTGAATGAAAAAAAATTTGTACCCCAAAATTCACGTGTTTGTGCATCAAATTTTGTTTTTTATGCATCAGAAAAACGTAAAAAACTCAAAATTAAAAAACGTTTATTCACAACTTTTTTATGCACCAATAAATCCGACAATTTGGAATTTTTTCAGAATTTCTTAAAGACTTTTTTAAAATCATGTTTTGGTGGTTAGTTAGTTAGTTAGTTAGAAATATGGATTGATCTTATCCATTGATTTTAAATCAATGGCTGAAAATTCTTCTTATCCTTCTCACCAAAAAAAGTCTTTTTATTTTAACTCTCCCCTATATATATATATATATATATATATATATATATATATATATATATATATATATATATATATATATATATATATATATATATATATATATATATATATATATATATATATATATATATATATATATATATATATATATATATATATATATATATATATATATATATATATATATATAGTGTAAGTTTCTTTTCAGAACCCATTTAAGTGTCAGAACCATCAGAACCCTCTAGGAACCGTTAGATTAACTTATCAATGGTCATAATAAATTATATTTTTTATATAATTAATAAAAAGATTTTGCTATTATTTATAAGACAGGAAGGGCAAGTCTGGAAATTATTATTCTTTCCTAAATAAATGCAAGTAATCAATTTAAATCCCTTTTCTTTTTCTCAAATACACAAATCACGATCTGTTTTCTTCTCTCCCAAAACCACATCACATGATACATCTCTAAACAAAATTGACGAATAAGGGAATAACCAATAAAAGGTGGGCGAATTCCGATTTACATGCTTTTGATACGAATTGATCTAAAGAGACCAAAGAAATATCTAATCATGGGTATTATCAGGTATGTTTTAATAATCTTTTTGTATTGTAAAAGGTTTTTTTAATTTATGTTTTGAGTTCTAGATCTAAATTGAATTTGATATACAAAAGGTTTTTTTAATTGCGTTTTAATAATCTTTTTATAGTGTGAAAGTTTTTTTTTTATTGTAAAAGTTTTTTTTTTAATTCCGGTTTACATGCTTTTAATTCGAAAAATTGAAGGAATCCGATATTAATTGGACTTGAAATCAAATGGTTGGTTTTAAGAATCTGATGTAGTTTTTATATATACAAAAAAGTCATTCATTTCGATTAATGATTATTTGTTTGATGTGACTTTTTGATTCGCAATTTGCTATGAGAGGTCTTCGTTAGTTCTGGAACTTTTATGTCGTATTGACATAATATATACAATTTGAAGACTTGTATATGGTGCTTGCATATTAACAAATATTGATTAAAAGTTACATACCACTCAAACTATTTGGTGTTTTGTGCCAAATAGCGATTAACAAATTTTTTGGTTTTAGATCCTAAACATTACGTAGTTTTTATTATTTAAGGATAAAATCATGGTTGGACTTTTATACATACATGATATTGTAAACCAATCGTAGCGCTTGAAATTTACACATTAGGTATTCAAATATTTTAAAATTTTGTTGTTCTCGATATTTAATATATTTGGTTCTATTACTTTCTAACAGTGAACTTGGAAGGATGACACTAGCATTGATTTGAAGGCGTTATTGTTCTTTTCAAGGGATGCATATATCATTCGAGCGTATTTTATATTGCAAGACAAGGCGGACATGTATGTTTTTAGATACGGATGTGTATGTTTTTAGTACAAGTATGTTTTTAGAGGCGGACATGTATGTTTTTTTAGGCGGACATGTATATTTTTTTGGAGGCGAACATATATGTTTTTAGTACAAGTATGTTTTTGGAGGCGGACATGTATGATTTTTTGATACAGACATGTATGTTTTAGAGGCGGACATGTATGTTTTTAGAGACGGACATGTATATTTTTAGTACAAGTATGTTTTTGAAAACTTCAAATAAATATTAGTGCATGTGTACTTTTGGTATAATTAATAATTTCTATTTTAATGGATATCAAACGTGTATGTTTTTAGTTTGCTATAAATTTACATTATTCAAAAACTATATGTGCACACGTGACAACTCTAACGAAAAACATGTATGTTTATAGAAAAATTCAAAAAATCGTAAAGTACAAAAACATGTATGTTTATACATGTAAAGTTGTTTTTTTTTCAAAACACTAATGTTTTCGAATTTTGAAAAATAAAAGAATTTAAAAAGCAAAAGAAAAAAAACTAATTTCGAAAAAAAAAAAATTTCTAAAATTAAGAAAAAAAACTTATTTTTAATTTCGGGAATATAAAGAAATTAAGAAATTAAATAAAAAACTAACTAGAAACAAAAGTAAACTATAGGTTTTCCTATTATGCCCTTTTGATTTAAATGAAATTCTTTAATAATACTAAATTCTTATTGGCTGATTATGGTTCTGATAGTTCTGTCACTTAAAATAGTTCTGAAAAGAAAGCCCCCTATATATATATATATATATATATATATATATAGTGGAGTGCTATATACAGAACCTCTTTTTGGTACAGAACCTACAGAACTAGTGTAAACCAATCACAATTTAGTAAATTATTTTTTATTTATTTTATTCATGCTATAATAAAAAGGGTATTTATGGTATTTTCCATATCCCACAATTATAAAAATATAACTGTCACTATCCTAAAATCAAGTGAAATCTACTTTTTACGTCTAATAAAAAAGTACAATTTTAAATCATAGATCCATTTTTCAATATCTTACATCCTCATCTCAAACCCTAGCCGCATTTTAATTTTTTTCATCATCATGTTTTGTAACAAGATCCCGCATAATACATGACATACCCACTGTTTTCTTATCACAAATCCATCAAGAAATCCCAGCGACCATTGTCACATGTCAATAAATTGACAGAAAAAAAAAAAGAAAAACCGTTGGTGTTGGGACACTTGTGGTGGTCGTCGGAGATGACAAAACGTTTATATCCAAGGAAGAAAAATTGTGGTTTGATTCGAGTTTTGCGTTTACGGCTGGAGAAGAAGGGCGGCGACGGTTGGAAGACGATGACGGCGACCGAGACGACTAAGGATACTCTTTCTAGGTAATTGCTTTTATTTTTTTATTCTATTTGGTTTAACAACTAACTGTTTTATCATCTATTGTTTGATTGTTTGATGCATTTAAACATCTACAAATAATTTTTGTGTCTTTTTTTTTAACTAATACAATTGTTGTACAATTATTTTTGGTTTAATGGAAATGTTAATTTTATTTGCATCTTTAAGCAACAAGAGGACGTGCTATTAATATTTTTCTACATCTTTTTTATTGATAAGCTCTCTGTGGCAAATGGCCTAACTAGTTGATTTAAAAGTTACTAGTATTTGTTAACAACTTCAAAATGCTAAATGAATCCACAGCTAGTCCATGTGACTCAAATGTAAAATGCAGTTGAAAATGTTAGGTGAATTAAAAATGCTTTTATAATTGAAAGTGATTTGTCATTATTTACTATGCGTGCAATATTTTGTTTTTTATATCACTATTTTTTATATGTATATTTGATTCAGGTCGCTCAATTATGAAAGATGGTGTGCAATGAAGATGATCAAACTTATCTTCTTAGATGCGTGCATATATGTTGTCAAAGTCGTACATGCATGTTTTAAAATCATACATACATGTTCTCGAAGTCATACATGCATGTTCTCGAAGCCGTTCATACATGTTCTTGAAGCCGTTCATACATGTTCTTGAAGTCGTTCATACATGTTCTCGTAGCCGTAGATATATGTTCTCGAACTCGTGCATATATGCCGGAAGCCGTGCATATATGTTCTCGACGCATATTTTTTAAGAGTGCAGACATGTTTTTATTATATTTTACTAATATGTATTTATATTTGAATTGTATTTCATTTGATAAAAATTTTGTGTATTGTATTTATGTTTTTGCTTTTGTTATAAAAATAGAGATCACGCTTATACTTTTATGTTTTTTTGTTATGAATGTTCAAAAATGATGTGCACTAGAAACATATGGTATGATTATCATTTTAAACTTAAAACAAGTTCGGCCAAAAAAGTTGTAAAGCAAGAAAAAAAAAACATATATGTACCTTGGAAAAAACGTGTGTATCTTGAAAAATAATATAAAACAGAATGTTTCATTTCAGAAATCAAAGGATTTTGAAAAACATTTTTTACTTAATAAATTAAAAAAAAAGTCAAAATTTGTTTTTCCAACTATACCCTTTTGATATAAAAATAATAACCGATATAACTAAATAGCTAATAGATATTTTCAAAAATGCCATTTGCATTAAAGTAATGTACATCATGCATTATTAGGAGTACAAAACTGGTTCTGTAGGTTCTGTACCAAAAAAGTGGTTCTGTAAATAGCGTGCCCATATATATATATATATATATATATATATATATATATATATATATATATATATATATATATATATATATATATATATATATATATATATATATATATATATATATATATATTTCATCTCAAAAAATACTTAGAAAACCTTCTCCCAACCGTTGGATCAAAGCCCCCTCAACCTCATTTTTTCGCAAAAACTACAGGGACTTGTTTGTTACTTCCTTAATTCTTCGAGGGGCGATTTTGTAAAATAACACCTACCATATATAATATTTTATTTCATTTTATTTTTCTCTTTTTTTTTCTTTCTTTCTGATAAAAGCCTCAACACACACACAACCACCACCACAAGCACCATCATCGGTACCAACCACCACCACAACCACCACCAATGAATCATCATCATCCTTACCATACTGATACAACCACCACCATAGCCACAATCACCGAGTCATCATCATCATCCACACCCTCTTGATACAACCAACACCACAGCAACCGTCATCAGTACAATCACAGTTTCCGATGGTGACGACGCCGATGGATGATGATTAATTCATTTTTTCAGGTAACACAAACCCTGATATAATTAATATATGTATTTAGCAGCTAATTGTAATTATCTTTTTTTGAATGATATTGATTCATTTTTAATTTTGTATATATTTTTAGATAAAGATAGTTGTGTTAATTTTTAATAAAGTGCAATATTGGATACATTTACGAAATAATTATTTTGCTTAATGTAACTGTGAATATTACATAAAAGCTGCGCAAACTTGTTTGATAAAATGCCTACGTGATAGTTTATATCTAAAATATCTGTGATGCTCTAATTGTTCATCATTTATTTGTATATATCGCATAAGTAAATTCTGATCTATATTACAATGAAGCAAGAAAAATAGTAGGGTCGGTTTGACCCGACCCGAACCCAAATCCGATAAGGCTTATCGGGTCGGGTTAAATCAGGTTTAAAAATCTTGTCGAGTTGGTTTCACCCGAACCCGATAACCTGACAATGTTATCGGGTTCAGATTAAATGTTTTTTTTAATCGGGTTATCGGGTCAACCCGATAAGACCTGACAATTGATATTTTGTTTTTTTAATTCTGATTTTAAAAGGTCAATCATACTTCTTTCGTGTTGTTAGTTAAATCACCTACAAAATAGGTAAAGATACAAGGATTATGCATATGATATAATAACATATGTGAAGCTAGTTAAAGCCAACTTGCCAGCTACAATTATTTTTGAAATGTGAAGCATATATATATGTCCATCAGCAAGCACAATAGGAGTAACAAACGTGAAGCATATACACAGTAGGAGTCCAAGTCTATGACAAACATCGATTCTAAGTAGGAGTAACAAATGTCGAATCTAAGTAGGAGTACATATGTGTTTTGTAATGGGAAATGAGATATCATTTTAGCTTAGTTGTTGAAATTTTATGGTTAATAATTAGTATCAAGTTGTGACCTTATTAACTTATTTTTCAAGTTTAAGTTGTATATCCATAAATTGTTGCAACACTGTGTCAACTGTTCTAAATAACAGGCCCAAAATTTTTTCATTCAGATTGTTATTGCATGTAGACTTCTTTGTAGTATCACCCGATAACCCGAATCACCAGACCTGATATAACCCGACCCGAATAACACCCGAACCTGATAACCCGAATCCTTGTCGGGTTGCGAATGAGTTTGGAAAAACCAAAACCCGACTCAACCCGACCCGATAACACCCCTACATGGGATTATTTTACCCCCTTTGTAAAGTTACAAACATACTATCCATATCAATAGAGCACGTACATCTGGTGTGATCTCGATTTAATTTGCATGATTTCAGTTATCATGTCACTTTATTGCTAAATGCTAACCATTCCACATATATCTCATGCATGACATATCACATTAGGTATATCACTTATTTGATATTGCCCATTTTATATGGAATCTTATAAAGACCGGTTTTAAACTGATCTATATGTCTATCTGCTCATAAAGATCACCCGGTGTTAGAGCGGTTGGTTACCAATCTATTTTTATGGTTTCCCAGTGTTCTTTTTAGCTTTTTTGTAGTAGTGACATGTAAAAACGACTAACACACTCTGTAGTTAGATCATTGGTTGTGGTTGACAGTTTATGTTGTTCGTTCTTTGGTCGCGCGAAGTGAACAATGTAAATTACTTGTGTGCATATGTGTGATAGGTGTTTGTTTGTATTCGATTTGTGATATAGCATGCACATTATTGAAAATGCTAAAATCATAAGCATATATGTAACTAACTCAAATTTACAAGTATATTTGGCATATAATCAAAAGTTAATATTAAGATCATAATTTTTTAGCAGATAACACTTGATGATATCTGATTTTTCATATTAAACGCTGACTGCCCTAGTGGTGGTGCACATCCTACTCCTCGTGAAGTTGCAAAGAAATACATTGTGAAGCAAGAGAAGAAGACCATGAACACCGGCGGAAACAAGAAAATCAAGATTAAATTCTTTATCTTCTCAAGTGTAATCAGTTAGACTTTATATGAAAATCTTTTAGTTTATGATGCATACTCATCAACAGTCAGATTCAATGTTTTCGTTACTGTTGTCACTTACAAGAGACTGGTTTCTCTCTTTTATGTGTGTGTATATGGTTTGGTTTCTATCAAGAGGAAGTCCTAAACTTCCAGGATCAAGGTCAAGTTACTTGCAAGCTTCTGCTTCTTTTTTTGTTTTTTTAATTATTATAGCTTCAAATGTAAAACCCACAAAATAAGGTCATTACTTAATCTTATTTTTCAAATATTTTTGAAGCATTTTATAACATTAAATATTATTATGTTTAACGGTTTAAGTTGAAACCGATATTAAATAATTTACTTTAATATTTTGACAAGCAACGAGGACTACTAGTGATCGCGATACCGACGGATGCCCACAATTTTATATTTTATTATCAATCGTTTCGATATTTAATATTTTCGACGATATCGTTTTAATTGCGTATCGAGTCGTTATATTATTATTTTTCGTGTGCGTTTAAACTTTTAAGTATTTTTACGAAACCCGAGTCCCGTAAATATTTTTAAATTTACTTTTAGTCATTTCCCGCTTTTTAACTAATATTTACATTTTGGACCAAAACTATCACAAATTGGCAAAAACTACCCTAACTCCACACTATACCTAACATTTCCACTACCACATTTCCTTTAATAAATTCATTTAACAAAAAAACAACCAACTCTCTCTTCTCCCTTTGTTTTAGCCGTCCACCATTAACACCAAAAACACCATGATCAAAATTTTTCTAGCTTGATCCAAGAGAAACCCAGCAAAGTCCCATCCTCCATTTTCAAAGGGCTACAATTTGGTATAAAATTTTCATACATGCAACCATATAAATTTTTCAAGAAAAGTTGGTGATGTTTGATCCAAATTTGTTGTATGCATGTGTTAGTAGTGATGATCAAAAGATTTTCATGCTATGTTTTTGTTAAAAAGTTGCTTTTTAATTTTTGGGTTTTTGTTTTTGATGATGATGCAAGTGTTAGGAATGGTTTATGATGATATTAGAGGTGTAGGATGATGAGAAAAGTTGTTGGAATTGATCAAAAACATGATTTTGTAAGAGATTTTAATAGTCAATTTTAGGCAGTAGGTAAACTGAAAAATCCGAATTTTTATGTTTTGAAAATGACTTAACTTATAGCCTAGGGTTGTAGATAATTTCCTTAGCTTTGATTTGATATAAGGTAGAGCTTCTAGCTCAAAACGAGCACCAAGTTATGATGTTTTGAATGATCGTGTACCGGGAGACGAGTATCGACACTACATATAGTTGTTGTCGATATTTGGATCGAATCTCGGGGACTATAAAATAAGTTTCAAAATGATTCAAGGGCTGTTCTCAGGCTCCAAGTTTAGCATTTTGAGTCTATTTTTAGAATCAAGTGGCGGTTTTACAAATGGAGTTGTTTAGAATGGTCAAAATGGTTTCGTAAGTCAAGGTCGCTAAACTGTCCGGATTTTGTGATTCAAAGATGAGTCGGGCAGGGAACTTTAGAAGTAAAATCTTTTAATGGGATTTTGAGAGGACTTTATATATATAGTAAGTAAGTTCTCTGAGTAGTATCATAAAAATTTGATATGTTTAAGTATGGGAAAACGGCTTGGACATTCGGTATGTTCCGGCAGATTTTCATTAAAAGGCATATAATAATAAAATGAATATATAGGAGAGTAAAATAGAACCACTTGCATCGTTTTCTCTCGAGTTGTCGTGATTTTATACTTGAGTTTGATTTTATTAAGTATCATTTATTTCTCGAGTCTATTATTAATGTACGCACCTTATTTGCTAGGTTGCGGTTGTCGTGTTTTTCGGGCATCTACTATCATCGGCGATCGTCTTCAACTACTATAAGTACTAAGGTGAGTCTATAGCCTCGTTTGCGCAATTATACGATTTTAAAAACCTGCGAGGGGGAATACATGTTTTGTAAACTTAGAACACAAGATTTTTATGGTATGCTTGTCCCTTTATGAATGGACCCGTGGTTGCCTTTAAATTGCATTAAGTGATTGCCTTAGTTAAAGCCTCAATTATGGACCGTTAATTAACCTATGATGGGTTAACTGCTAGTACAATTAATAGATCTATGGGGGAAGCCGCCCCGGTTCAGTTTTTGTGGACTTGTCATAGAAGCTTAGGCCCGACCTCCACACTGTTTGAACATATTGTATTGAGAAGTCAGGTATACGGCAATGTACCAATAATCTGGAGGTAACCGACAATTAATAAATCTCTCGTCTTATTAGACTGATATGGGAGTGTCTAAGGGCTCGGTTCCATGAGCTTATTGTAATTTATGCTATATACAATTATTATTGTTGATGCAAATTATTATTTGATGCTTGTTGCCTTTAAGCATGCCACAAACTTATAATCTTTGCTTGTGTTCAAAATGATTATATAAACCTATAGATTCACTCGGCATTTTTGCTGATGATTTTCTCACATGTATTTCAGGTAATCAGGAAGGGTGAAGCTTGGAAGCCACGGGAATGAATGTTGTGCACTACTTTGCAATATAAACTCTTTGAATATTTGTCGTTCCTTTTGTTCAAAACAATTTAAATCTTTTGTTTTGGTTGTACTTTGGTTACGATGTCTTGGGACTACGCTACTCTGAAAAATGTTTTAGGAACGATAAATTTGAAACGTCTCTTTTCGAGTCGTTCTTTATAAATTATGTGTTGTTGTATCATTGTTTAGCACCCAAAGATGTATTCCGATGCGTGTAAATTTGGGGGTGTTAAAGATTGGTACCAGAGCCTTGAGTTATAGAGAACTAGGTCTTTTTCTAAAAACCTAAACTATAACTGTCGGTTTTATTTTTCAAAGAGTCGGTGCACATGATTTCGCGTGACTTCAGGTTCAAGCTACTTCTGGGATTACAACTTTAGTATACATTATTATGTATGCCTTATTGCTAAGTATTTTTAAATAAATACTATAATCCTTTATTGATATATATTGATATCGTTAAACTTTTCGATAAGAGTTATCATTTATTAATGATTTACATAAATAAATTTTTGGAATTTTTCCTGTAATTATTTTGAAGGATTTTCTATATTTATTTAAGATTTTTGGAAATTATCCTATTTCATTTTGTTATGACCTTATACCTATTTTGTGAAATTTACCACCATCAAATTACGTCTTCGATGAGGAGGATGATTGATTTTGTACATGATATGACTATACCATGAATACAATTAACTCATTCATTTTATCTTCTCTTTGTGATGTGACAGAATCATGCCACCTAGGAGAATGACAAATGATGCCATTGCAAGGCTAGTTGCTGAAGAGGTTGCGAAAGCATTAGCTGCGGATAGAGCTGCGCGTGTTAACACTGAAGGAGCAGGTGGCTTTGGAGGTGCGGGTGCTGAAGGTAAAGGTGAACCTGCGGGACCAGAAGCTGCTGGGGCAGGTGTAGCTGAGAATCCTGCAGATGAGGTTGCTCCGGCTGCTGCTACGGTTAAAGAATATACTTTTGATGGATACATGAAATGTGGACCCACTACATTTCAAGGAATTGGTGGAGCACTGGAATTGTTCAGGTGGACTGAGAAAACAGAAACAACATTTGAGATTAGTGATTGCTCAGAAAGGAACAAGGTTAAGTTCGCAGTTGCCACTTTCAAGGATCGAGCTTTAAGCTGGTGGAAGACTCAAGTTGCTACAGTTGGTTTAGAAGCTACAAACAGGAAACCTTGGGATGAAATTAAAAGGTTGCTAAAAGAAGAGTTCTGTCCAGAAGAAGAGTTATCTGCTTTGGAGGATGAGTTGAGGCACCTGAAGCTGAAAGACAATAACATTGCTGCATACACTAGCCGATTCAATGAGTTGGTTTTGTTGTGTCTAGATGCTTTTGTTACTGAGAAAAAGAAGATGGATCAATACATCAAAGGGCTGCCTGGGTACATTAAAGGTGAGACAACTTCATCTCGACCCAAGAACTTTGTTGAAACTGTAAGGATGGCTCATACACTCATGGGGCAGAAAGTTCAAGATAGGGCTGAGAAAGCTGCTGAAGGTAGTAAAAGGAAATGGGAGAATTCGCAGAGTGGTAATCAAGGTAGTAACCGCCATAGGCAGTACAATCAGAAGAGAAATGATGGGGCTAGAGCTGCAACTAACAAGAATGATAATGCTGACTATGGGGGACCAGCCCAGAAATGTAAGAGCTGTGGTGTTTGTCACTTTGGTAATTGTCCACCAAGGTGCACTAAATGTGGAAAGGTTGGGCATGCTGCGGAGAAGTGCAAGCCATGGATCCCTGCCACTGGAGCAAATGCTATTCCGATCAAGACTTGCTTTGAATGTGGAGAACGTGATCATGTTCGTCCCAAATGCCCGAAGTTGAAGAACAAGAAAGCAGGTGAAGTTGCTGGGGCAGTTTATGTTGTTAAGGATGCTGATCAGGCACAAGGTCCAAATGTGGTGACGGGTACGTTCTTACTCAACCATCGTTAGTGTGTTGTTTGACTCAGGATTTGATAGGAGCTTTATAAGCACTTCCTTTAGCCGTTTAATTAATGTTGAGCCAACAAGCATAAATGCTAGTTATGAGGTTGAGTTAGCTGATGGACAATTAGTTAGTACTACCACTATATTTAAGAAGTGTCCTTTGAAATTAGCAAATAATTTGTTTGAAATTGATTTGATGCCGATAGAGTTGGGTTCATTTGATGTGATTGTTGGTATGGATTGGTTGGTTGCTCATGATGCGGTAATTGTATGTGGGGAGAAAGTTATCCACATACCGGTTAAGGGTAAGGTGTTAGTAGTTAAAGGTGATGTCGGTAGATCTCGTCTGACAGTGATATCTTGTATCAAGGCGAAGAAATATGTAGAAAGAGGTTGTCACCTGTTCTTGGCTCAAGTAGTGGAGAAAGAACTACCGGTTAGGCGTGTGGAAGATGTTCCGGTTATTCGTGATTTTCCTGAAGTATTTCCCGATGACTTGCCAGGGCTTCCGCCTCAGCGAGAAGTCGAATTCAAGATTGATCTAGTGCCAGGAGCTGCACCGGTGGCGCGTGCACCTTATCGTTTGGCACCGTCTGAGATGAAGGAGTTGGCAGATCAGTTGAAGGAGTTAATGGAGAAGGGGTTCATTAGACCAAGTTCGTCACCTTGGGGAGCTCCAGTATTGTTCGTAAAGAAGAAGGACGGATCGTTCAGAATGTGCATAGACTACCGAGAGTTGAACAAGTTAACTATTAAAAATCGTTATCCACTTCCTAGGATCGATGATTTGTTCGATCAACTTCAAGGTTCGTGTGTGTACTCGAAGATCGACTTGAGATCGGGTTATCATCAACTTCGTGTTAAAGAGGAGGACATACCTATTACAGCTTTTCGGACGCGTTATGGACACTTTGAATTTCAAGTGATGCCGTTTAGGTTAACTAATGCACCTGCGGTATTCATGGACTTAATGAATCGTGTGTGTAAACCATACCTCGACAAGTTTGTGATTGTTTTTATCGACGATATCCTGATTTATTCCAAAAGTCGGGAGGAGCATGAAGGTCATTTGAAGATTATTTTGGAGTTGTTGAAGAAGGAGAAGTTGTATGCAAAATTCTCCAAGTGTGATTTTTGGTTGGATTCAGTCCAATTCCTTGGGCACGTGATCGATAGTAGCGGTGTTCATGTTGATCCTTCCAAAATTGAAGCTATTAGAGATTGGGCTAGGCCTACGACCCCGACTGAAGTTAGACAATTCCTGGGATTAGTTGGATACTACCGGCGATTTATTGAAGGGTTCTCTTTAATTTCTAAACCTCTTACTAAACTTACACAGAAAAACAAGAAGTATGAATGGGGTTCAGAAGAAGAAGAAGCATTCCAAACTTTGAAGCGGAAACTGTGTTCTGCACCAATTTTGGCTTTGCCCGACGGAGCTGAAGACTTTGTGGTATATTGTGACGCATCACGTAAGGGTTTTGGTGTTGTGTTGATGCAAAGGGAGAAAGTGATCGCGTATGCATCTCGTCAATTGAGTAAGCATGAGGAGAACTATACTACACATGATTTGGAATTAGGAGTTGTTGTCTTTGCTCTTAGACTTTGGAGACACTATCTCTACGGTACAAAGAGTGTGGTATATACCGATCATAAAAGCCTGCAACATATTTTAGATCAGAAGGAGCTCAATATGAGGCAGAGAAGATGGGTAGAATTGTTGAGTGATTACGACATTCAAATTTGCTACCATCCCGGCAAGGCGAATGTAGTTGCCGATGCACTTAGTAGGAAGGACAGAGAAATAACCAAAAGGGTTAGAGCTTTAGCCATGAAAACTTATTCTGATTTATCTAATCGAATACTTAAAGCTCAAACTAAGGCGATGGAGGAAGAGAATGTGAGAGATGAAGACTTGGGTAGAAGGATGACACCTATATTCGAAATTCGTGATGACGGAATTCGATATTTCGAGAATCGTGTGTGGTTACCGGTGTATGGAGGACTGAGAGATCTAATTATGCACGAATCTCATAAGTCTAAATATTCGATTCACCCAGGATCGGATAAAATGTACCAAGACTTGAAGAAATGTTACTGGTGGCCGAATATGAAGGCTAACATTGCTACTTATGTTAGTAAATGCTTGACGTGTGCTAAGGTGAAGTTTGAGCACAAGAGACCTTCGGGTTTACTGCAACAACCTGAAATTCCAGAATGGAAATGGGAGAAGATCACTATAGACTTTGTTTCGGGACTTCCGAGGACTTCTAGTGGTTATGATACGATTTGGGTGATTGTTGATCGGTTGACTAAGTCGGCTCATTTCTTGCCAATAAAGAAAACTGATGACTTAGACAAACTTACTCGGTTGTATTTGAAGGAAGTTGTTTGTAGACATGGGGTTCCTTTGTCAATTATTTCTGATCGAGATAGTCGGTTCACATCTGAGTTTTGGAAATCGCTTCAGCGAGCTCTAGGGACTCAGTTGGATATGAGCACTGCGTATCATCCGGAAACGGACGGACAAAGTGAGAGGACTATTCAGACCTTGGAGGATATGTTACGAGCGTGCGTAATAGACTTTGGAGGTAGTTGGGATCGACACTTACCTTTGGTGGAATTCTCATACAACAACAATTATCATGCAAGTATTAAGGCTGCGCCTTTTGAAGCACTTTACGGGCGAAAGTGTAGATCACCAGTTGGTTGGTGTGAGATTGGAGAAAGTCAGTTGACGGGTCCTGAATTGATTAGAGAAACGACTGAGAAGATCGTGCAAATCAAGAATCGTTTATTGACAGCTCGTAGTAGACAGAAGAGCTATGCGGATAAGAGGAGAAAACCATTGGAGTTTGATATTGGTGACATGGTTATGCTGAAAGTATCACCTTGGAAAGGAGTAATTCGATTTGGCAAGCGAGGAAAGCTTAGTCCGCGCTATATAGGTCCATTCAAGATTATTGATCGAGTTGGTCCTGTGGCATATAAGTTGGAATTGCCAGAAAAGTTAAGTGCTATTCACAATACTTTTCACGTTTCTAATCTTAAGAGGTGTTTGGCGGACGAGAATTTGATAATTCCACTCGAGGAGATTCAACTGGACGACAAGCTGCATTTTATTGAAGAACCGGTGGAGATTATGGATCGAGAGGTGAAACGGCTTACGCAAAGTCGGATCCCGATAGTGAAGGTGCGATGGAATTCCCGACGTAGACCCGAATACACTTGGGAGCGAGAGGACTACTTCAAGAGCAAGTATCCACATTTATTCGTAGACGGACCTAAGGAGAAGTAAGCCCCGGGACGGTGCTCTCCTAAGGTGGTGAGGATGTAAAACCCACAAAATAAGGTCATTACCTAATATTATTTTTCAAATATTTTTGAAGCATTTTATAACATTAAATATTATTATGTTTAACGGTTTAAGTTGAAACCGATATTAAATAATTTATTTTAATATTTTGACGAGCAACGAGGACTACTAGTGATCGCGATACCGACGGATGCCCACAATTTTATATTTTATTATCAATCGTTTCGATATTTAATATTTTCGACGATATCGTTTTAATTAGGTATCGAGTCGTTATATTATTATTTTTCGTGTGCGTTTAAACTTTTAAGTATTTTTACGAAACCCGAGTCCCGTAAATATTTGTAAAATTTACTTTTAGTCATTTCCCGCTTTTTAACTAATATTTACATTTTGGACCAAAACTATCACAAATTGGCAAAAACTACCCTAACTCCACACTATACCTAACATTTCCGCTACCACATTTCCTTTAATAAATTCATTTAACAAAAAAACAACCAACTCTCTCTTCTCCCTTTGTTTTAGCCGTCCACCATTAACACCAAAAACACCATGATCAAAATTTTTCTAGCTTGATCCAAGAGAAACCAAGCAAAGTCCCATCCTCCATTTTCAAAGGGCTACAATTTGGTATAAAATTTTCATACATACAACCATATAAATTTTTCAAGAAAAGTTGGTGATGTTTGATCCAAATTTGTTGTATGCATGTGTTAGTAGTGATGATCAAAAGATTTTCATGCTATGTTTTTGTTAAAAAGTTGATTTTTAATTTTTGGGTTTTTGTTTTTGATGATGATGCAAGTGTTAGGAATGGTTTATGATGATATTAGGGGTGTAGGATGATGAGAAAAGTTGTTGGAATTGATCAAAAACATGATTTTGTAAGAGATTTTAATAGTCAATTTTGGGCAGTAGGTAAACTGAAAAATCCGAATTTTTATGTTTTGAAAATGACTTAACTTATAGCCTAGGGTTGTAGATAATTTCCTTAGCTTTGATTTGATATAAGGTAGAGCTTCTAGCTCAAAACGAGCGCGAAGTTATGATGTTTTGAATGATCGTGTACCGGGAGACGAGTATCAACACTACATATAGTTGTTGTCGATATTTGGATCGAATCTCGGTGACTATAAAATAAGTTTCAAAATGATTCAAGGGCTGTTCTCAGGCTCCAAGTTTAGCATTTTGAGTCTATTTTTAGAATCAAGTGGCGGTTTTACAAATGGAGTTGTTTAGAATGGTCAAAATGGTTTCGTAAGTCAAGGTCGCTAAACTGTCCGGATTTTGTGATTCAAAGATGAGTCGGGCAGGGAACTTTAGAAGTAAAATCTTTTAATGGGCTTTTGAAAGGACTTTCTATATATAGTAAGTAAGTTCTCTGAGTAGTATCATAAAAATTTGATATGTTTAAGTATGGGAAAACGGCTTGGACATTCGGTATGTTCCGGCAGATTTTTATTAAAGGCATATAATAATAAAATGAATATATAGGAGACTAAAATAGAACCACTTGCATCGTTTTCTCTCGAGTTGTCGTGATTTTATACTTGAGTTTGATTTTATTAAGTATCATTTATTTCTCGAGTCTATTATTAGTGTACGCACCTTATTTGCTAGGTTGCGGTTGTCGTGTTTTTCGGGCATCTACTATCGTCGGCGATCGTCTTCAACTACTATAAGTATTAAGGTGAGTCTATAGCCTCGTTTGCGCAATTATACGATTTTAAAAACCCGCGAGGGGGAATACATGTTTTGTAAACTTAGAACACAAGATTTTTATGGTATGCTTGTCCCTTTATGAATGGACCCGTGGTTGCCTTTAAATTGCATTAAGTGATTGCCTTAGTTAAAGCCTCAATTATGGACTATTAATTAACCTATGATGGGTTAACCGCTAGTACAATTAATAGATCTATGGGGGAAGCCGCCCCGGTTCAGTTTTTGTGGACTTGTCATAGAAGCTTAGGCCCGACCACCACACTGTTTGAACATATTTTATTGAGAAGTCAGGTATACGGCAATGTACCAATAATCTGGAGGTAACCGACAATTAATAAATCTCTCGTCTTATTAGACTGATATGGGAGTGTCTAAGGGCTCGGTTCCATGAGCTTATTGCAATTTATGCTATATACAATTATTATTGTTGATGCAAATTATTATTTGATGCTTGTTGCCTTTAAGCATGCCACAAACTTATAATCTTTGCTTGTGTTCAAAATGATTATATAAACCTATAGATTCACTCGGCATTTTTGCTGATGATTTTTGATAGGTGTGTAAACACCCATCCTTTTACCACTTAATTCTGGCTAAAACAAAACCAAAACACGTATTTAATATCATTTGTTTGGAATTATGCGTGGTTTTTGTGTTTATTGTGTTTTCAGAGCTAACCGGATGAATATTAAAGAAAACATGGGATTGCACGGGTTTTATCAAGGAAAAAGACTCAAGACGAAGTCTATTGTCCAAGAGGTGCAAAAGATTTGAAGTCAATGGGCCTATTTGAAGATTTATCGAAGAAAAGGACCAAAGATGGAAGATTTACATATGTCGAAGAAGCTCAAGTCTATTTAACGAAGAAATTAAAAGACGAGTTGAATTTAATCGACAACAAATCCCGAATCAGAATCGAAAACGTCAACTTTTCTGAAAAGACGAGAAGACAAGAAGAAAGGGAGAAAGCCCACTCACCAACCAACCACTAGGAGTATAAATAGATTCTCCCTTCACATTTTAGGGAGTTAGCTTCATTTTTTTCTTCCCAGTTCTTTTTAGTTCGTAGCTTCACCAACACCATTAGGGTGTTTGGTGATTTTTCATTCTCTTTTTCAAATCTTGTAAGTGTTAATCATTACTCTTGTTACTTTTACATTAATCATTCAATTCCAATCTTTCTATTCATCTTGTTCTTCATCATCTTTTTATTGCAAGTTCTTAAGTTTTTATTTGATTCAAGTTTGATCTTAAAAAGTTGTTGATTTAGTGTTTTTATTGGTGGGATTTGTTTCTTATGATATTTAAATGATTTGTGTTTGAATTGGGTAAAATCTTTTTGATTATTTGGTTTGATTCTGATAAAAAACGAGTTCCCTGTTTCGTGTCTGCTGTTACTGTTCTTAAACCCAGGAATATTCCGAATATACAAGTTTTTCCGAATAGCACTCATTTATTTTCCCTTACTCGGAATATTGTTAATATTCCGCATAGCTTGATTTGTTCATTCCCTATTCGGAATATTTCACATATTCCGCATAGACCATATTTTCCGCATAAAGATAATTTTTCCGCATAGCCTTATTTTCCGCATAGTGTTTTTATTCAGAATAGCTTGATTTTTCCGCATAGGCAATATTATTCCGCATAACATAATTTTTCCGAATAGGACATCTTTTCCGCATAGGTGTGTTTTTCCGCATAGTGTATGTTTTCCGAATAGGCAACACTTTCCGAATAAGCTTACTTTCCGAATTGTCTTAACTTTCCGCATAGACCATCTTTCCGCATAAGGTATATTTTCCGAATTGAGCATTTTATTCCGAATAGAATATTGCTTTCCGCATATTGTTTGTTTTCCGAATAGGGTATTTTCTGCTAGGGTATTTTTCATTTACTGGTTGATTTAAAGTTTAGCTTACTTTTTAATAGAATAGAAAACCAACTCCTTTTTGTCACCAAGAACAAATCATTCCACTTTAAACCGAGATCAATTCGAGAGGATTCCGAGAATTATATTTTGAACCTAGCAAAATGAGTGTATCAAATGGCGCCGCTGCCGGCTCTTCTCGTTAAGATCAAAAGTTTTTTGTGAGAACTTGGATTTTGGGATCCGTTCCCCGTGAACGTTACTTTTTCATAAAAATTTTCAAAAACACATAAAAATATAAAATTTTCAAAAATCCTAAAAATTAAAAAACATAAAAACCAAAAATATTTTTGCTTTGTTTTTCTTTGTTCGTTCTTTTGCAGGTGTATGCGCACTCGATCCACGTCATATCAAGAGCCCGAGCCTCTCGATCACTCAGACATGGCCGGTGTACCACCTCCAAACAATAATAACAACAACAACCCGCCTTTCAACAACATGAACAATAACAACAACAATGAGCCCCTTCCGGATAATCGCCCGATGATTGAACTGCTGCAAGCTCATGTCGATGGCAACACGGATCCAATTGTTATACCACCAATTGCCGCCAACAATTTCGAGCTAAAATCAGGCTTTATCCAGATGGTCTCCGCTCAACCATTCTTGGGACGTACCATTGATGACCCACATGACCATATCAAGAGATTCTTGCAACTCACCAACACGGTCAAATTCAATGGTGTTCCACAAGAGGTTATAAGGTTACAACTTTTTCCCTTTTCTTTAGAGGGACAAGCCCGACATTGCTTGCTAAGGAACCGCCACAGAGTATTCTCTCGTGGACGGATTTGGAAACAAAGTTTATCAATTACTTTTTTCCACCCTCTCGTACTACCGCTTTGCGGAATGAGATCATAAATTTTGAACAAAAGTACGATGAGTCGTTCAGTGAATCTTGGGATCGTTTTAAAGATCTTTTAAGAAAATGCCCACAACATGGTTTTACCAAAGTACATCAAATTAATACTTTTTACAATGGTTTAAGCATGAGTGACCAAGATTCACTGAACAGTGCCTCGGGGGGTAATTTATTGGCTAAGACTTCCAATGCTGCTTGGGATATCATTGAGAACAAGTCTCGTGTGCAAACCAAGAGTATTCGGACCAATGTTGCTAGTGCTAGCACTAATGACAGCGACAAGCGACTTGAAAAAATCACCACGCTTCTTGAATCGCTTGTCACCCACACCGTCAGCAACAACAACAGCAATAACGCCAAAAACGCCCAAGTTAACGCTGTCAGCCAACCTTGTGAGATATGCGGTGGTCCTCACTCTTACACAACTTGTACCGCCACTCAAGATTACCCTGCTGAGAATGTGAATGCGGCATATGGCACCTATCCTCAACCTGCTTATCAAGCTAGACCCCAAGGTGACCGTAACTTGCTTAGCTACCGCAGCAACAACTATCTTTCACCACCTGGTTTCCCTCCTGCCAACCCAAACCAACAATAAAACCTTAATCGCCCTCCTCAACAACAACAACAACCTCGACAACCATACATCCCACCTCACAAGCAGCAACAACCACCTCAACGAAACAACCAAGTCTACCAACAACCTGCTTACCAACCACCTGCATACAATGCTTCTCCCAACCAACCCACCGCTCTTCACCAAGAAGTGGAAACTTATATAAGGACTAACGATGCGATAGTGGGAAATCTTCAGAGAGAGGTGCTCAACCTGAAAGCAGACTTGGTCAAGCAAGGAAACGATTTGAGAGCAGACATGAGAAACACGTTGGATAGCCAAACTAATGATCTGAGGAACATGATGGCTAGTTTCTTCCAAAGTAGTCAACCCTCTTCTTCGGGTACTCTTCCGAGTAACACCGTTGCAAATCCAAGAGGGGAGATGAAAGCAATCACCACTCGAAGTGGAAAAGGTACCAAGGAACCCGAGCTTCCTATACCTCCACCGGTGGTTGTGACTAAGGAGAACGAGTCACCTGCTCCTATTCCTCCTCCTTCTCCTTCCCCAATTTCTCCACCTCTCCCTTCTACCCCTCCTCCACCCGTGGTTGTGAGTGATCCTATTCCCCTAAAGCCTTCCTCTTCTTCCAATATACCTTATCCTTCAAGGTTGAGGAAAGAGAAGCAAAAGAGCAAGGATGATATTCAGGTTTCGAATTTCCTTAAAATGTTCAAACAACTGAATTTCAATATCTCCTTCGCTAATGAGAATTGCTCTGCAGTGCTCTTAAGGAAATTACCAACCAAGCTTGGTGATCCGGGTCGTTTTCTTATCCCTTGCAATTTCCCGGGAGTAGAGAATTGCATGGCCCTAGCCGATCTAGGTGCCAGTATTAATATCATGCCTCTAAGTGTTTGGAAGCAATTATCTCTCCCAGAGCTAGTCCCCACCAAAATGACTTTGGAATTAGCCAACCGTACGGTTGCTTATCCAGTGGGGATAGCCGAAGACGTCATTGTAGGAGTCGACAAATTCACCTTCCCTGCTGATTTTGTTGTCGTCGACTACGAGATGGACCCCCGTGTGCCACTAATTGTTGGACGTCCATTCTTGAGGACCGGTCGCACTCTCATCGATGTTGAAGCCGGTGAGCTTATCATGAGAGTGGGTGACGATAAAGTAGTCTTCAACATGGGAAAGTTGTCTAAACAACCTTACTCCAACGAGAGTGTTAATTGTATTGACGTTCTGGATGAGGCTTGTGAAGCACACTTTATTGATGCTTGCAAAAGTATTCCTTCCTCTCTTCCTAATGTTGAGACCGTGTCCTCCATTGATTCATCGTTGTCTCTATTTGGAGATAGTGATTTATTTTGGAACAATCTTGAAGATACCATGGGAGATGTGAATTTAGCTACTAATGATTCTCCTATCGATGGGGATGAAGACATGAATTTCTTTGACAATCTTCTCACCGAAGACAATCCTTCGCCTCCATCTCCCACGGTCATTGCTATCGATGCCACGACTTTGAAAACGCCTCCCGTCGAAAATCCTCCGGATTTAGAACTTAAGGAGTTGCCGCCTTATTTCGAGTACGTGTTCCTTGACGACAACAAGAAGTCGCCCGTCATTATTGCGAAGGATTTGAAAGATGCAGAGAAGACTCGCCTCGTTGCCGTGCTGAAAGCTCACAAGAAGGCTATTGCTTGGAAGATTTCTGATATTCGTGGAATTGATCCTCACTTCTGCACGCACAAAATTCTCATGGAGGACGACTATAAACCCACTATTCAAAGCCAACGAAGGGTGAATCCAAAAATCCATGAGGTCATCAAAACAGAGGTTATCAAACTTCTTGATGCGGGTATGATTTACCCTATTTCGGATTCACCATGGGTTAGTCCAATCCATTGTGTGCCCAAGAAGGGCGGAATAACCGTTGTTCCCAATGAACACAACGAGTTGATTCCCACTCGTCTCGTTACTGGGTGGAGAGTTTGTATAGACTACCGCAAACTCAATGATGCCACGAGAAAGGATCATTTCCCTCTACCTTTTATGGACCAAATGCTTGAACGATTAGCGAGTAATGAATATTACTGCTTTCTTGATGGTTTCTCGGGTTATTTCCAAATACCCATCGATCCCCAAGATCAAGAGAAGACGACCTTCACTTGTCCCTATGGCACTTTCGCTTACAAAAGAATGCCTTTTGGCTTATGTAATGCGCCCGGGACTTTCCAAAGGTGTATGTTAGCTATCTTCCATGACATGGTTGAACAAACCATGGAAGTCTTCATGGATGATTTCTCGGTCTTCGGGGATTCTTTCTCTTCTTGCCTTGCCAATTTGGAACGTATGCTAAAGAGGTGCGAAGACACTCGCCTGGTTCTAAATTGGGAAAAATGCCATTTTATGGTAAAAGAAGGCGTCGTGCTTGGACATAAGATCTCAAAAGCCGGTCTTGAAGTAGACCGTGCTAAAGTCGATGTTATCGCAAAGTTGCCTCCACCTTCAACCGTGAAGGGTGTGAGAAGTTTTCTGGGTCATGCGGGCTTCTATCGTCGATTCATCAAAGATTTTTCTCCAATCGCTCGCCCGATGACCCACCTCTTGGAAAAAGATACTCCTTTTATCTTCTCCAAAGAGTGTCTTGAAGCCTTCAACTCGCTTAAGGATAAGCTAACTAAGGCACCCGTCTTGGTTACCCCTAATTGGGAGCTACCCTTTGAGTTGATGTGCGATGCCAGTGATTTTGCTATTGGAGCGGTTCTTGGACAAAGAGTGAACAAACACTTCCAACCGATCCATTACGCTAGCAAGACAATGACGGGGGCACAATTGCATTATACGACAACCGAAAAAGAGCTTTTAGCTGTTGTCTATGCTTTTGAGAAATTCCGCCCCTATCTTGTCCTTTCCACCACCATCGTGTATACCGATCATTCCGCGCTGAAGTACTTGTTGACAAAGCAAGATTCCAAACCAAGACTTCTTCGCTGGGTTTTGCTGCTCCAGGAATTTAAAATCGAAATTCGTGATAAGAAAGGAGCAGAAAACTTAGCCGCGGACCATCTCAACAGAGTTGAGGATCCTTACCAAGGGGATCATCCAAACAAAGAAATCAATGATTCTTTTCCCTTGGAGACCTTAATGTCTATAAACTCGAAGCCGAATGAAACCCCGTGGTTTGCTGACTTTGCAAACTACTTGGCGGGTGGAATTCTCAAGGAAGGGTTGACGTCTCAGCAAAAGAAAAAGTTCTTCACCGACATTAAGACTTACTTTTGGGACGACCCTTACCTATTCAAACAATGTGCCGACCTGATTATTCGCCGATGTGTTGATGGACCGGCAGCGTCTGAAATTCTTGCTGCTTGCCACAAAGGACCCACCGGTGGTCACTTTGGTCCCAACTACACCGCCAAAAAAGTGTTTGATTCGGGATTTTATTGGCCCTCCATATATCGTGATGCTCACAATATGGTTAAACAATGTGATGTTTGCCAAAAGCAAGGCAAAATCACACATAAAGACGAGATGCCTCAGAATTTCATACAGGAATGTGAAATTTTTGATGTGTGGGGTATCGACTTTATGGGGCCATTCCCTTCTTCTAAAGGAAACAAATACATCCTTGTAGCCGTTGACTACGTATCCAAGTGGGTTGAAGCCAAAGCTTTACCTACTAATGACGCAAGGGTGGTTTGTAACTTTTTAAAAGCTTTATTCGCTAGATTCGGTGTGCCTCGTGCAATTATTAGTGATCGTGGGACTCATTTCTACAATGACCAATTTGCTAGAGTTATGGCTAAGTACGGTGTAAATCATCGTCTTTCCACAGCCTACCACCCACAAACTAATGGCCAGGCTGAAATATCCAACCGAGGACTTAAGCGAATTCTTGAAAGGACCGTGGGAGAGCATCGTGCCGCCTGGGCTGATAAACTTGATGATGCTTTGTGGGCTTTCCGTACTGCTTACAAGACCCCGATCGGCTGTACGCCTTATCATCTTGTGTACGGGAAAGCGTGCCACCTCCCCATTGAGTTGGAGCACAAGGCTTATTGGGCCTTGAAGTGGGCTAATTTTGATATAAACAAAGCCGGTGACCTACGCAAGATCCAACTCAATGAGCTGAATGAACTTCGGAATGAGGCTTATGAAAACTCTTTAATCTATAAGGAAAGAACTAAGCTCATTCACGACTCCAAGATCAAAAACCGAGAGTTCCATGTTGGAGACAAAGTCTTACTTTTTAACTCTCGGTTGAAAATCTTTTCGGGCAAGCTGAAATCTCGTTGGTCCGGCCCATTCACCATTGCCCAAATTTTTCCATATGGTACTCTCGAGCTCGCTCAACCTAATGGACCTAATTTTAAGGTGAATGGCCAACGAGTGAAGTTGTACTTTGGTGAGGACACCTCTCAGGAGGTGATTCCATCCCTCACCACGTTCCCCATGAACTAATTTTGGGTCGAGTCAGGCTCGTGACTCGGTTATCAAAAACAAGCGCTCCTCGGGAGGCAACCCGAGTATCTATCCCTTTAACCCCCTAAGTGTAGGGGAGGACCTATTTTGGTCGTTTGTGTTTGTGTGGTGATGTGCTTACAGGGATAACTGCAATCTTGGAAATCTCTGAAGAACCGTGCTCCCGTGTTATCCGAAATCCGGTTCTATCTCTCAACTATCGTGATTCAATTTTCTTCATACTCACATTTGAAATTGATCACTTTAGTCGTCTCTTCCTTAACTCGAGTTAACCAACATGCACAATGTCATAAGTGTAGGGGAGACTTTTCCCACATGCTTAAACATTGAGGACAATGTTTATCTTAAGTGTAGGGGAGACCTCTATCAAAGTTTTAAGTGGACTTTTCCATGAAAATGTCTTCATTTAACCAGAAAATCCTATTTTTCAACATTTTTCAAATTTTTTATTAACTTTGGCCATTTAGTTGTAATTTTTAAATTTTTATTGTTGCTTTCATATGTATATATCCCGCAATAAAGTCAAAAATTTTAATAAAGTGGTGTAGCTAGTTTTGAAATCTTTGACATATTAGGCCCGTTGCGTTTATTTTGACTCAACCCGAATAGACTTATCCAAGTTTATTCTAGCTAGTATCCTTAACCATGTAGACCTTAATTGGTTTATTAGGCTAAGTGTCCACGAGTCTCATTACTTGAGATTTTAAATTGTGGAGGACGAGAAATGATAGAGTCAATTATAAGTCGGTATTCTTGCGCAAGCTCACTTGGTGTAATTATTTGCCTATTCTCCCATCACTTGCTAATAATTTATCTGCAATAAGTAAGGTCGTACGATTTGAAAAGTTACTTAGCTTCTAGCCCAAGATCGTTTAAAAGTTGCTCGGTAATGATAAGAGTTCATAGCCAAGGCATAACTTATGAAGCGGGGCGCGAAGATTGGCGAGTCCGAAAAGGCCCTAACAAGGCATGAGGATTCAATTTTATTGCTGAAGATCCAAAGTGATGTGAAAAGCATTATTCCTAAAATCAATATGAAGGATCAAGACTCACGACGAAAAGCAGTCAACTCCCATAAAGATCATGGAGAAGTCTATCCGAAAAGACCCTAACAAGGTATGAGGATAAATAGATCCAAGTCCGAAAAGGAGGCGGATCGTTGTATCTCAAAATCCCAATTAGAGATTGAAGAAATAATCATGAAGTCGTGGTCAACAAAGTTGGAGTACCCCTCAAAAGTCTCCAAGTGAAGAAACTCTATTATGATGAGAAGACCATTATCTCAAGAACGTCTCTCGAAGATATGAAGTATGAAGTACATGCCAAATATCGGCCCGAGAAAGGTCTCAAATCGTGAACCAAGTTATGCCAAGATATGAACTTTTTGATATCCCGAGAAGCAGTTTTAAGAGATTTTGTCCTTTAGCTAACTATTGATCAAATCGTCCTACTTTGCTTTCAGCCTAAATAAACTATCGAAATAAGTCCAAAAATGCATCTTCATGATCATTCTAAGACAAAAATAAAATATAAGAGATACACCTAGGAATAAGGGAGTTTAAGCATTTAATTAAGCCATGTGTGTAAGTGTTTGAATTGCTAACTTATAATAACAATGATCTCGTTTTTAAGCTTAGTTTGGGGAACGTGAAACTTGAGGGTGATAAATATTCGCAACACACCAAAGCCCTAATGTAAGTCCTTGATTTCTTTACAAGTTATTTCCATCCTTTTGTTTATTTTAAATTTTTTTTAGTTCTCTTAGTAATTTAATTGTTATTTAGTAGTATTTGAATAAGGCCAAGGTTGATTAATTATGAGAAAAGTGTTAATTTGCTTTATGACTAAGCATTGCATGAGGGCATGGCAATGGTTAAGTGTAGGGGATTTGATAGGTGTGTAAACACCCATCCTTTTACCACTTAATTCTGGCTAAAACAAAACCAAAACACGTATTTAATATCATTTGTTTGGAATTATGCGTGGTTTTTGTGTTTATTGTGTTTTCAGAGCTAACCGGATGAATATTAAAGAAAACATGGGATTGCACGGGTTTTATCAAGGAAAAAGACTCAAGACGAAGTCTATTGTCCAAGAGGTGCAAAAGATTTGAAGTCAATGGGCCTATTTGAAGATTTATCGAAGAAAAGGACCAAAGATGGAAGATTTACATATGTCGAAGAAGCTCAAGTCTATTTAACGAAGAAATTAAAAGACGAGTTGAATTTAATCGACAACAAATCCCGAATCAGAATCGAAAACGTCAACTTTTCTGAAAAGACGAGAAGACAAGAAGAAAGGGAGAAAGCCCACTCACCAACCAACCACTAGGAGTATAAATAGATTCTCCCTTCACATTTTAGGGAGTTAGCTTCATTTTTTTCTTCCCAGTTCTTTTTGGTTCGTAGCTTCACCAACACCATTAGGGTGTTTGGTGATTTTTCATTCTCTTTTTCAAATCTTGTAAGTGTTAATCATTACTCTTGTTACTTTTACATTAATCATTCAATTCCAATCTTTCTATTCATCTTGTTCTTCATCATCTTTTTATTGCAAGTTCTTAAGTTTTTATTTGATTCAAGTTTGATCTTAAAAAGTTGTTGATCTAGTGTTTTTATTGGTGGGATTTGTTTCTTATGATATTTAAATGATTTGTGTTTGAATTGGGTAAAATCTTTTTGATTATTTGGTTTGATTCTGATAAAAAACGAGTTCCCTGTTTCGTGTCTGCTGTTACTGTTCTTAAACCCAGGAATATTCCGAATATACAAGTTTTTCCGAATAGCACTCATTTATTTTCCCTTACTCGGAATATTGTTAATATTCCGCATAGCTTGATTTGTTCATTCCCTATTCGGAATATTTCACATATTCCGCATAGACCATATTTTCCGCATAAAGATAATTTTTCCGCATAGCCTTATTTTCCGCATAGTGTTTTTATTCAGAATAGCTTGATTTTTCCGCATAGGCAATATTATTCCGCATAACACAATTTTTCCGAATAGGACATCTTTTCCGCATAGGTGTGTTTTTCCGCATAGTGTATGTTTTCCGAATAGGCAACACTTTCCGAATAAGCTTACTTTCCGAATAGTCTTAACTTTCCGCATAGACCATCTTTCCGCATAAGGTATATTTTCCGAATTGAGCATTTTATTCCGAATAGAATATTGCTTTCCGCATATTGTTTGTTTTCCGAATAGGGTATTTTCTGCTAGGGTATTTTTCATTTACTGGTTGATTTAAAGTTTAGCTTACTTTTTAATAGAATAGAAAACCAACTCCTTTTTGTCACCAAGAACAAATCATTCCACTTTAAACCGAGATCAATTTGAGAGGATTCCGAGAATTATATTTTGAACCTAGCAAAATGAGTGTATCAATTTTCTCACATGTATTTCAGGTAATCAGGAAGGGTGAAGCTTGGAAGCCACGGGAATGAATGTTGTGCACTACTTTGCAATATAAACTCTTTGAATATTTGTCGTTCCTTTTGTTCAAAACAATTTAAATCTTTTGTTTTGGTTGTACTTTGGTTACGATGTCTTGGGACTACGCTACTCTGAAAAATGTTTTAGGAACGATAAATTTGAAACGTCTCTTTTCGAGTCGTTCTTTATAAATTATGTGTTGTTGTATCATTGTTTAGCACCCAAAGATGTATTCCGCTGCGTGTAAATTTGGGGGTGTTAAATCAAATTTGTGCACGTTATCTCGACTAACTCATCCGAGCAGTTCACCCTCGCAACGGCTTGATTATGTCATACAGATGCACTAAATATTTGTATTTTTATTTGGTTTACAAAGTACAACTTAATTAAAGTTAAACTATTAAACTGATTACAACCTGAAAATAGCCACAATGGCTAGACCTTGGGGGTTTTGAACATGTATTGATAACATTAGACAACGTCAATAAAACACTTTACACTCGCAATACGCTATATTAACTTAAACAGAAGCACTAAAGATTTCTATTTATATCTGCAACAACACACTTGATCACTTGTTGGTCAGTGCATAATTAACATTCAAACAATAATAATCAATTGTACAATAATTTTAACTTTTATATTAGAATATAGAAGAAAGAGTAACAATAAATTAAATATTTGATCAACACAAACATGAGCAACCCTTCTGATCACCATTTACTTTGAATTTAGCAACTTTCACGCCACTTCCAGCTAACTTGAGTCAACACTTTCAGCACCCTTTATGGCAATCTGTATGATCTGAGCCAAGTTTTGTTGAAGCTTTTCCAGGACTTGAGTCGATGCTTATTCAGATTGTTCCTATTATTGCCTTAATTTTGTGACCTTCACAAGCTGTAAATCCATTAACTCAATCTATGGCACTAATATTTGCAATCAGCAAAGAATCTGATTAAAGAAGAAGGGCTTAGTGAATAAAGCCAAAATTAATACTGGATTTGACCATATGTCAAGTGATTTAGCAAGAAGATGAAAATCTAGACTACTGTCCACTTTTTTAATAAGATGCAAGTTAGCTCCAAGCCACAAAGTTGATCTTGGTTGTGTCGTTAAGGGCTAAGACCACTAAATCTATACTACTGTCATATAATTATATACAAAAATAAATAAAATGATCATCTGAGCGACATCAATGAGGGTTCATTGACCTTGGATTTAGGCAAGCGACCGTTTCACCTTCAGCGGGTGTTCACAGCCATAGTGAGTTCGCCTAGTGATCAACACTTTCGATGATCAGCAATCAGCTACTTGGGTTTAGGGATCTTTGACAAGGGGATGTGTTGACTTAGGTTTAGGATCAGTATGTTAACGAGTTCATTGATTGAAAGTGGATTAGCGACCTTTTCATCATCAGTTTTCCCAATAACAACCAAACACGCCCGGCAAACTTTTTGTCGTTCAAATTCAGTGGTCGACTGATGCAGTTATATTAGCAGCTCATATGCAGCTTATGTTAAAACCTATTCAGCTAAAAACATCAGCCAATATCTTTGTTTTGACAGAACCTCTGAATAACCTACAATTTTGGCATATAATTATACAAACTAAACTAAACGGTTTGACACCAGATGTATAGAAAGTGTCCATTTTAATTGTTCATACGGACGCCCTAAGTTGGTAGTACAGATGAACTAACTTGGTCATACGTATGCTCTAATTTGGTTATATGGATGCCCTAATTTGGTTATATGGATGGCCTAATTTGGTCACACTATATCCCATATTTAGTTCATTATCAATGATGAAAATGGGTTGAATTGGGTTCTGTTCATATCTAGATAAGAGAACAGCCAAACACTTCTTAAATTAAAAATAACAAAACTGATTAGACTTTAATTAAAAATATATGATGAATTCACTGTTCCTACAATCAACTAGTTCAGTATATCTAGATAAGAGAGGAGCTGAACACTGCTCAGATTATAGTCATTTTCGTTGTGAGCCTTAACTATATTTAGTGACTATTTGTGAGCTGAAGATATTGTGAATAGAGGGAGTAATACGAAAAATTTAGGCACCAAGGATTATTGGCATCACTTCACAAAGTTAAACTTTTTTGAAACATAAAGACTTATATAGCCATATATATTTTAGGCATACACATCATATAACCACTTTCAAGATTCTAGTTATTCAACTTCTTTACTAGAGAGTTCCATTCTGTGTTCATATTCAAGGACCAATGACTATGTACATATTTTCAAGATATATCGTCTGTAGATAACAAAACCAGTATAATAATAAACAAACTATCACAAACGGATGTCCTAATTATAATGCAAACGGACGTCCTAACTAATTAAATGCGTCGTAACTAAATACTACATTGATTCCCTAACTACGATACAAACAGACGTTATTTCTCCATTATTTTCATATCCGTAATAGTGCGAAAAGAAGGCCCGGCCCTAAGTTGTTCAAGAATAGTGTCGTTGAGTTTCCCCTAACTAAATATTACATTAATGCCTTTTCTTATCTGTTTACACAATGATGGCCTAACTTTGATACAAACAGTTACCTTAACTGATTCACATATGCCTTTTCTTATCTGCCTTAAATCTAATGGTATTCATACACTAAAATTGATGCTTTGATTTTAACAAATATATTCCTTAAATATAATATTCTCTGTATACAAAAATGGCGTATCAAGTAATTCAGATGTGTGCCCTAAATTATCTGCTGATATGCCATTCTTTTATATAGTGACATCAGTAACTAAAATTTATACATAGAGATGACAAAGAATAGAAGCTAACCACTAACACTTATACTAACATCACATTGACCTCCTAGACTCGGTTTATTCTCAATACTCGTCTAGAAACTCGTAATTTACTAACCATCTTCGTATATAGAAACAAAAACTATGATGTCACGGCTACATCTCATTCACGTAAACAAGGAAAAACACGTAGGAATAGATTGCCACACTAGAAATTTCTAAGGCTTGTAAACACTTTGGATCATTGTAAAAAATTACCTTTATTACAGTTGTTGTACTTCAACTTATAAAGAGAAAATCCCAAATATTGCTTCATTGCCTTCAAAACAATAATAAAAAAAGGCTTGCAAGTGAAATTTTTATACAAAAATGAATAACATCAATAATAAACATATATGCTACAATTTGATTCATCGAAGTTATAAAATCTCATTCGGACATTCTAACAAACACGTGGTGTGCAACAATAGTAAATATGTTTTTCATGCATTTCTTTTGTCAAATCCGTCCATTTTCTTGTAGAACCGACGATGACATGATTACTATATATATATATATATATATATATATATATATATATATATATATATATATATATATATATATATATATATATATATATATATATATATATATATATATATATATATATATATATATATATATATATATATATATATATATATATATATATATATATATATATATATATATATATATATATATATATATATATATATATATATATATATATATATATATATATATATATATATATATATATATATATATATATATATATATATATGGAGGCGTTATCGTGGTAAACACTTTAAAGTAAGTTATACTAGGCACAGTTATGGACCATCATATCAATCATCCTTGATTAAAATTAATATTATCTAAATAATGGAAAAATTGTAATAAATTTAAAAATAAGTGGCATTAAAAACCAATTTAGTTGAAGACTATGTAACCACTTTAACGTCACCAACTTTCCTTGTTCGGCTTTCTTTGAAACAAATTCTTTGTTTGATATTCATGTATATATCTATTGACACATATTAATATATTATTATTAGTGACATTTTTGTCGAACTTAGGATTGTAACAATATAATGGTTTTAAAACAATTACTAGTACATAATAATGAATCCGTCAAAATGAACGACTATTTTTTAAGATCGTTTGTAAGAAAACATGGTTGATTAAAATTAGATGTTTGTCATACTGTACAAAAACTATGTTAACACATACTGTTACAAGTATACACAACCATTAAAATCATTCTTTTAACATCAATAAACATGATGCATAAAAATAAAAATGACATATTCGACTAAATAAAAGTATCATACAAGAACAAAGAGCCTTGTGGAATCAAGTAATCAAATAACCAACTATAAACATATCAAGCAAGAAGGGATGCAATAAAAGTTGATATATCACTAACAACTGATACAAGTTCTAACCAAATACCTCAAGAAAAGCTGATACATCATTAACAACTGATACAAAACTTAAGAATCAACACACGTTCGTTGGTACATCATTAAAATGATATAATAGAACTCAAGAACATATATAAGTTCGCTGGCGTTAGAAAAAACATAAAACCATTCGAAATCAAAACTAGAACTCATATCAAACATTGATTTGAGTGACATATGTAGATCTGGTAATGAGAGACAGAACCCGAAGATTATGTTCGCCATAACGGACTTGAATCACTAAAAGAGCTAACATGTGTCATCTTGCTCCTAACAAAGCGGTCTTGGGTCGTATGAATCGAACGACGACAGAAGGAGAACATCGGTCGATGGTGGTAGATATCAGAGATCGGCCAAGGGTCGTTGTAACCATGGTAGCAGCGGTAGGTTATGCCAAGATTGGCCGGATTAATTCGATTTCATAAAGACAAATGAGTTATGATTGTATTTCAAAGAGATGGTTATGTTTTTTTATGATAATGAAACAAGGAAAAGATGGTGTAGCATTTTGATTGGTATGTGACGGCAGAGGAAAAAGAAAAAGTACGAGTAATACTTTAGGTTAAGATATGTATGAGTTAAAATACCCAAAATAGCCTTTTGAATAAATTAACAAATTAAATGTTTAACAATTATTAATTATGCTGAAATTCCACATGTTTCACTCTGATTGGTACTTATTATAATGCATTTTAAGAGTGTGCACCACATGAACGTAAATATATATATATATATATATATATATATATATATATATATATATATGTATGTATCTATATTATATATAGGTATAACAATGACTTGATACCACACTTGTATTCCATGTCATATGTGACATGACACCTCTAAACCAATAGAATTTGTTTGTTTGCTAAAAAATCTCAAAAAGTGACCAAAATTACTTTACGAAATCGTAATTTGGAAAAACCGGACCGTAGTTCCAAAAATCCGCGTTTTGATACCGCACATATATATAATACTTTTACACTCATTTTTTTCATTATTCTAAAGACGGAAAAAACACACACACAAAAAACCCTAAGACAGCCGTCACTATCTTTTGATCCTCCCTCCTTGATTTTTTTCTTCCTCACGTTCAAATCACACACATATGATTCCGAATCAAACTCACCACATATCATAAAACCATCATTAATCTCTTTTAGCTACAACATATTAAGTAAAAACCAGATCCAAGATGAGAAGAGGAGTTCAAGGTTTCAACTGAGTGTTGGTTGTGCACCATGGTTTTACTATTCTTAAAACCAGTCAGCGATAACCAACCCAGGGTCGCTAGATCTCACTGAACCTCTATTTGTTTTTTTCAATTTTTACACATGAATATGGGGTTATGATATCTTTTTCAACACTGAAACAAGTGTTGGGATTGAATTGCATGTTCCTGCTGATGCCACTAACCCTAATGTTTGAACTTCAATAGGATCAACTGCTTAGCGATGCACTTTATTGGAAAATAAAATGTTTTCCAAAACTAGGAATGCCAGGTACATTGACCATGTTTCAAGATTCCTCTACCCTGATCTAAAGCTGAAAAATATTATTTTTATAAAGGATATTGTAAAGCTGATTATTTTCTAAAAACCCAGTTAGGGTGAAGAATATTATTTTTGGTGGAAGATGATTATTTTTGGTATTTTCCCTGGGGTAAAATGATATTTGTATGGGCGGATTAACGAAAATCCAGTGCAGGACATGTTGATTGAAGTCAAACATATGAGTAGGATTTGTTGTCCTTGATATGCAAACTTATAGAAGGAATAAGTGATATGTATAAGGTGTAAGGTGTATATTACATCTGATCTAGAGGTTTTTGCTAGAGGTTGATGGTGGCGATGGGACTATTGGTGCCTTGGAAAAAGGTTATTGTAGGTTGAGAAAGACCCATTGATGGAAATTCAGGATCCAAAAACACTTGTGTGTGGCTTTATTGTCAAATCTCTCTAATTAGTTTCGTGGTAGATTCCCGTCGGTCATAACCAGTGGCAGGATCATGCGCGTCTCTCTGAAACGCCAATCGTTGAAACGTGATCTAAAGGTAATTTCAAAACCAATATAATTTGGTAAAATATGTGTGTCGGTGTTGGGTCAAATTGGATTAAATTGTAACTGGTCATATTTTACTTTTTTAAAATTTTTGTCTCCCTTGAAATATGTATAGCTAAGACTTATAGATGGATATTAATTGACTCTACTCAAGGGTTCTAACACTTTAATAGTTTAATGCTAGTTCCAAATTGGCTGTTGTGTTCCCTGTTACGGACGAATATTTTGTGCCAGTTATGGATGAGTAGTGGACTCGATGTGATTCACAATAGCTTCCATCATTCTTCTCTACCGAACTTTTAAAGAAGATTGACGTAAATGACACTTGGGTTGTGACCATGTATATTCTTATTTAAGCTTTTATGTGTTCTTAGCTCCGACTGAAAGTATGTGTCAATGACAAATTAAGGCTACCAAGCAGCCACGGTGAATATCTTGAACCAACCACTAGATGAGAATGTATATGCTTTATTAGAATTTTTTTATTGTGGTTTAAAACCTGCAGATATATGACTGTTATTATGTACTTGTACTTAGAATGCTTTACTGATTCATTTTCGTAGTAAAAAATCCAACTACGCACTTGTTATGGGTGAATAGAATTTTAACATCTCGATCCCTGACCAAATCTTTCAAAGTCATTCAGTACCACACGCATGTGCTTTTTAATAAGTTGAAGTTTGTTCTCTTTCATTAAACACTCAAAGTTGATCAGTCAACCTACTCAAAGAATAAGGTCCGTAGTCAAGAATATCTATAGCCGAACCCGCTAAGGTCTGTATACATGCCCATATTCTTGATACATCATACAGGTGGCAATAATAAGGTCAACTATCAGAGTTTAAATGGAAGACACTTGACCTCAAGTTCTAGGATTTGGGTAAAGCCATTGTGGATTAGGTTTATAACATTTGGACTTTGAGTTTAAGTTCCGGATAATAAGCTTTATTGATTATCTTTTTTGATATTCGATACTTTTAATCTAGCGATTGTGGTTACTTTATCTGTTATAATCTCCACAAGTACTTCGTAATCTTGAATCTGCATATCCTTGACATGGACTTTACTACACTTTTTATCTTTATCAGTTAGTTTTACAAATTGTCCGGTAAGTCTTGCATATGCGGATTTCTCATTTGGAACTTCTCTATTTTGTTTATCTCGTAAGATAATCAAGACTTTATTTGAGATTTTTTTGCTGGAGGACTGTGGGAATCAGTCGGGTCTTAGCAGACCAATGCTGAGCTTAATACTAATCAATGAGCAGGTAAGATGCTGCCTTGTGATTGCTTTTGAAACAACATAAAATAGCACAGGTAAGATGAGATGTTTTTTTTGCCTTTCCTTATAGGTAATACTGGATGACTAATGTGTAACTTTGATTGACTTCATTTTTTTATAATTTAAATTAAACTATGATCTGCAAGCAGTATTTAAATTAATGAATATCAAGATCGTGTAATATTGGTGACTGAGGCATGATGTAACACTCCCAATTTCGGTCATAGCAGCGGCAGGGCCTTGGGTGTTACTTACATGATACAATCACACAATTATAGAAAACGGCTCAAAACGAGTCGTTTTAATAAAAACATCCATTCATTCATTCAATGTATAATAATTCATACACGGTCCCAGATAATTTTAAAATATTTACAGTACACATCAAAAGATAAAAGTTGTTTTGAATGGATATATTTTATATAAGTGGGCCAGAGTCACCAAAATTTAGCAAGCTTCATGAAACCATCTTCCTTGAGTACCTTCTTTATGGACCTGAGATAAAACATGCTATAAAATCAACAAAAATTGTTGAGTGAATCCATAGAGTTTAAAATATATAAATAGAACACAATTATTTTGAATAACCTTCCATGGTTAATAATTCATCGAAAGACAATTATGTTGTACGGACATAATTGTCGGTGTTATTACATAAGCCTCATGACATTGAACGTTAACATATATTATTTCAGCCCAACACACCTATCCAAGTGCGTATATTTCTCTTATACTAATGCATCCGATGTGCTCCAATACAAATGTGCTTCACTACACATTGCGATAGCTAATCGCATCGGACTGGGCGTCACCCCGATAGATCTATCCATAGTATTAGCGTTCTTTCGATTAACAATTCACGATTCCATGGGTCTTTTAAGGCTAAAGCTAACTTATGTAATAACATTCATCTGAGCATACAATCGGGTCCCTTGTGTTCTATATTAAAATAAATAGGGTTTACCACAACTTCTGGTTGCACCCATTCATGAGTTTACAGCAACTCTTGTTGTACCCTTCATTTACAATAAATACTTTTAAAGTAAACAGAGCTTCCACAACTAATAGTTGCACCATTCAATTGGTTTACCACAACTTCTAGTTGTACTATTTATTTTTAATAAAACAAGCATGTTATCCCCTCGCAGGTTTCTAAAACAATTAAAGAATTTAAAAGCGAGGCTATAGACTCACGTGTAAATGAAGGTAAAGATTACTATAAAATCAGGTACTCTCGTCACGTAGGAGTAGTCGGCGAACAGCAACCTCAAAATGATCAACCTTAATAACCTTTTCAATTTTTATATCAAGATTATATATATATAAAAAAACGAATTGGTGATGTTGATTTTGTTGCTGTTTGTTCTTTGCATTTGACGTCAAAAGGAAGCAAAGAATTGGATAGATATGTTTGATAACAACTTGAGATAAAGTTAAGAGTGTTCAAATTTTAATAATAAGATTTGTAGCTAGTACATATATCCATATACATGTGAAGTTTACAACAATGAGACACGCATCCTCATTGTTTCATACGTGTTGTCATATGTTAGTGAGGTGAGATTTGATATAATTTTTCCTCACAATTTGTAAAAGCGGGTATTATCGAAGCTTGATATTTTAAAAGTTACGCGATTTTGAAAGTTACGCGTAAAACACGAAAAATAAACGCTCAATATAAAATAAAAACATCGACATTCGGAGGAAATTTATATTTTGATAATTAAATGACTTAAAATAGTTAATGCGTCGAATGAACGAATGACACATAAAGGTTTAACATAAATTACCAAAAATATTTTTAAAACGAAAAATTAAATGACGACATTAGAAAAATATTTACTGGACTCGGGTTTCATAAATATACTTTTTCAAAAGTTAAAACGCTTCATAAATATAATAATATAGTTTCGACACGACTTAAAACGTACTTAAATCGAAAACGTCGAAAATATTAAATATCGAAAGATAATAAAACATAAATTTTCGGGCATCCGTCGATATCGCGATCACTAATAGTTCTCTTCATTCGTTAAAACGTAAATCACGAGAAATTAAAATAATTACAGTAAAATTATTATTATAATAAATTGAGAATATAATATCGATACCTAACGTATTCCTTGCCGGTTTTCATCTAAGCGACATTCTTACTTTAAGTTTCAAGCCATAACCTTCTCGGTTAGCCGATAATTCAAAATTCTCGTTAAAGTAATCATATAATACTTAAAAGTCGAGATTAAAATATCGACCTGAAATTCACGGATTGTCACATCATCCCCACCAAATTGGGATCTTCGTCCCGAAGATCAACTTGCGTTCTTCCCCGATCGCTTGTTGAAATCAAAGAGTTAAATGTATTTTGGCCCTAGTCTTGAGTTCCATCAGACTTTGACCATAGGAATACGACTTTGCTTCAGTTGCCTAACTTCCTTATCGATAATATCAACAAGTTCTTTGATGAAATGCAACTTCCGTCGATTCATACTTCAATAAGAGGGATAATAAGATCTTTGTGAGAAAGAAATTTATTTAAGTTCGACATATTAAAGAGTATTGTGAATTCCTTGTAGTTCTTGAGGTAATTTAAGTTTTCATGCCACCGGACTCACTTTCGATATCATCTTGAAGGGTCCAAACTAACGGGGACTTAACTTCCCATGTTTTCTAAAATATATAGCACCTTTTCATGGTGATACTTTCGGCATAACTTTTCCACCTACCTCGAACTCCAAAGGTTTTTGCTTCACATCATCACAACTTTTCTGTCTACTATGAGCAGCTAATAAACGATTCTTAGTTTGCACGATCATGTTATTATGGAAGGAAATGAGAAGATTTAGTTAATCGGACGATAATGACCCAAACTAAATCAAATCCAAAAAGAGTTTTCTGAAACTTTGCAATGAAATCCATTGTAATTAGCTCCCACTTCCAGATGGGATTTTTTTTCCGAGATCAACGTGAACTCCACTTCTATCAATCACATGGCTAAGAAATTGCATGCAATTAAACCAAAAATCACATTTTGAAAATTTTGTGTACAACTTTTCACTTCTTAGCAAGTTCAAGATAGTCTCCAAATGTTGACCATGCTCTTCTTTATTGTTACAATAAATCAGAACAATATCAATGAACATGATTACAAATTTATCAAGATACGGCTTGCACACGCGATTCATGAATCCGTGTGTACTGTTGGTGCATTGGTCAATCCGTACGGCATTACTTAGAACTCATAATTGTCCATAATGATTTCTAAACGTAGTAATTAGAATATCTTACTCGCGGATGCGAAGTTGATGATAACTAAACCGTAGATCAACATGAGAACAGATACAGAAACTTACAGCAGATCAAATATGTCATCAATCCTCGACAAAGGATATCGGTTCTTGATCAACAATTTACTTAGTTCTCGATGAAACGATCCATATTTCTTCTTACGAATAATACCGGAGCTCTCCATGGTGACGAGCTCGGTCGAATAAAATATTTATTAGATAACTCTTGCAATTGAACATATAATTCCTTCAATTTAGATGGTACTAAACGATATGGCTCACGGGCCACGGGTGCAACACCAAGAATTACATTGATTGGAATTCTATTTGCCTTAGGGGAGGAAGCCCCCACAAATCTTTCGAAATGACTTAAGGATAGTCACGGATGACTGGAACATCTTCTACTCGCTTCTCCTTCGATTGCTTCTCCGATATTTGAGCTAGGAATAATCTTAACATCTTTCGATATACTTACGAGCTTTAATGCATGAAAAATAAAATTAGTTGGGAATTATTTTTATCACCTTCGATAACTAAGGTCTAGTTATTTAAGGGAATCATAATTCTTTTTTTTTTCCAGTTCAACACGCTTCTCGTCCAGAACCATTTGCACCACATAACCACTTTCTCCACCCGAACTACCGGCCCACCAGAGCCGCCAGCTCCATCATTCACGTTGGCCATGAATTAGATTAAGGATGTAGCAACTTGTTCATTAATAACTTGGCGTATACGTGCCTAATCATATTTTTAGCGGCATGATTCTAGTACAATGCGAATCATAATGAGTATTCATTCAATGATTGCATTACAAGTAAATGAATAATTAAAAGGAATAATTAGAAGAAACAAGCAAGGAAAGATAATAATTGAACGATGTAGAACTAGGAATCAAAAGATAGTCATTTGATTAATCACGACCGAGTACAAGTTGTATTTCCATGCATTATAGATTATCATCGTCTAATGCTATACAACTCCAGAAGACTAGTTTTACTAACTGATGTTACAGTTTAGTTAGTGATTTACAAAGGATACTACAAATGATAAGCAAATTCACTAAGACTTAATAGGTGAATCATGTGGCTCAGAAGGCTCCTCGGTCCCACTAGAAGAAGATTTCTTTAGTGTCTTTCTGGGACGCTTGATGTCCTCCTTAATTGGCGGTTTTAGAACAGCCCCAAAATAAATCATCGCGTGATCATAGAATTAGAGGAACAAAATCAAAGAATGAGTCAAACAAACGAATTATGATTCAATAAGAGTTTGTTTGTGTGAATGCTATACGCTTAACCCCACACATTTATAAATCATTATTTTCATGGATTGATCAAATCCATCCAAATAAGATTTAGAAATCAGTGGTTCAACAATTTATAATTTCCTTGTTCAAATAAATGGCCAATTTATTTCAACAAGACGATTATAAATCACCTTATTTAAGCATCGTCAGCTCAACACAAAAGATCAGGATCGAAACAAACGAGAAACTGATTTAACAGAAAATGATCAGTGATATGATATAGAATCCTGGTTGGCATGTGAATACCATACCAATCAACCTCAATTCGTAACAAACAACAAGTACAATCTCAGACAAACTTGTTTCTAGCAAAACAGTAGAATGTCGAAGATTAATGAAAATGGAGATTAAATTTGCTAAACGATATGAACGGGTTGAGGAATCAATAATAAGAACCAAGGAAATCAAAATCCTTGTAACTAGAAGAATATAATCAAGAATATTAACCATTTGGTTGGGATCATGTATATCCACAACTTACTTAGTCTCGAGAATAACATGATTCATTTAAGGTATAGCTTCAGCACTAGCATTAAAATGACTAGAGTGGCTTCGTGACAATCTATGTCGTATAAATATCTCAGATAATTAATAAATTATCATCTATAATTAAATAAATGAAAACATACCTTGTAATTCACAAGTTTAAATAATCGATAAAGATTACAACATATATATAATCCCATATACATATATAAATACTCTCATTCTCGTCCCTTGGCAACTCAGAGGTTTCGCTTGCAACTGTTATAGTTAAAAGATTTCAAAATTTCATTTTTGGAAAATCTTTTTGTTCTCTATAACTTGAGCTCTGATACCAATCTGTAACACTCCCAATTTCGGTCATAGCAGCGGCAGGGCCTTGGGTGTTACTTACATGATACAATCACACAATTATAGAAAACGACTCAAAATGAGTCGTTTTAATAAAAACATCCATTCATTCATTCAATGTATAATAATTCATACACGGTCCCAGATAATTTTAAAATATTTACAGTACACATCAAAAGATAAAAGTTGTTTTGAATGGATATATTTTATATAAGTGGGCCAGAGTCACCAAAATTTAGCAAGCTTCATGAAACCACCTTCCTTGAGTACCTTCTTTATGGACCTGAGATAAAACATGCTATAAAATCAACAAAAATTGTTGAGTGAATCCATAGAGTTTAAAATATATAAATAGAACACAATTATTTTGAATAACCTTCCATGGTTAATAATTCATCGAAAGACAATTATGTTGTACGGACATAATTGTCGGTGTTATTACATAGGCCTCATGACATTGAACGTTAACATATATTATTTCAGCCCAACACACCTATCCAAGTGCGTATATTTCTCTTATACTAATGCATCCGATGTGCTCCAATACACATGTGCTTCACTACACATTGCGATAGCTAATCGCATCGGACTGGGCGTCACCCCGATAGATCTATCCATAGTATTAGTGTTCTTTCGATTAACAATTCACGATTCCATGGGTCTTTTAAGGCTAAAGCTAACTTATGTAATAACATTCATCTGAGCATACAATCGGGTCCCTTGTGTTCTATATTAAAATAAATAGGGTTTACCACAACTTCTGGTTGCACCCATTCATGAGTTTACAGCAACTCTTGTTGTACCATTCATTTACAATAAATACTTTTAAAGTAAATAGAGCTTCCACAACTAATAGTTGCACCATTCAATTGGTTTACCACAACTTCTAGTTGTACTATTTATTTTTAATAAAACAAGCATGTTATCCCCTCGTAGGTTTCTAAAACAATTAAAGAATTTAAAAGCGAGGCTATAGACTCACGTGTAAATGAAGGTAAAGATTACTATAAAATCAGGTACTCTCGTCACGTAGGAGTAGTCGGCGAACAGCAACCTCAAAATGATCAACCTTAATAACCTTTTCAATTTTTATATCAAGATTATATATATATATAAAAAAACGAATTGGTGATGTTGATTTTGTTGCTGTTTGTTCTTTGCATTTGACGTCAAAAGGAAGCAAAGAATTGGATAGATATGTTTGATAACAACTTGAGATAAAGTTAAGAGTGTTCAAATTTTAATAATAAGATTTGTAGCTAGTACATATATCCATATACATGTGAAGTTTACAACAATGAGACACGCATCCTCATTGTTTCATACGTGTTGTCATATGTTAGTGAGGTGAGATTTGATATAATTTTGCCTCACAATTTGTAAAAGCGGGTATTATCGAAGCTTGATATTTTAAAAGTTACGCGATTTTGAAAGTTACGCGTAAAACACGAAAAATAAACGCTCAATATAAAATAAAAACATCGACATTCGGAGGAAATTTATATTTTGATAATTAAATGACTTAAAATAGTTAATGCGTCGAATGAACGAATGACACATAAAGGTTTAACATAAATTACCAAAAATATTTTTAAAACGAAAAATTAAATGACGACATTAGAAAAATATTTACTGGACTCGGGTTTCGTAAAAATACTTTTTCAAAAGTTAAAACGCTTCATAAATATAATAATATAGTTTCGACACGACTTAAAACGTACTTAAATCGAAAACGTCGAAAATATTAAATATCGAAAGATAATAAAACATAAATTTTCGGGCATCCGTCGATATCGCGATCACTAATAGTTCTCGTCATTCGTTAAAACGTAAATCACGAGAAATTAAAATAATTACAATAAAATTATTATTATAATAAATTGAGAATATAATATCGATACCTAACGTATTCCTTGCCGGTTTTCATCTAAGCGACATTCTTACTTTAAGTTTCAAGCCATAACCTTCTCGGTTAGCCGATAATTCAAAATTCTCGTTAAAGTAATCATATAATACTTAAAAGTCGAGATTAAAATATCGACCTGAAATTCACGGATTGTCACACATGACATGCCTCATCTGTTATGAAAACCTTTACATCAAAATGCATGAGTTGCTGACACCTGTTGATTCCGAGGGTGGTTTAGTGGTAAATATTAGCTTCTTTCAGTTAAATTCCTGGATTTGTGCATGCTTATAATACTGATTCATAATTTATATGCAGACGTATCCTTTTGTTTGGTTTAACAAGGATGGAATGTTGGTGGCGGTTTCAATACATGCAAGTGGAATCAAAACTCTAGGAAATCCAGATGGGGTTAGGATTCTAAGAACTACTGACAATTGTTCTTTTGATACATCTGGAGTTGAGTCGACATCTGTAGCGAAGGTAAAAACATTATTAGGGCACTTTGTTCATGATTCAGATTATTATTATATGTACTTTTTCCCCTATTTCCCCGAGGTCAAGTATGATTTCACATATTTAGACAATCCAAATACAGAATTCTGGAACTTAGTTTATGTCGGTGAAATTTTCCGATGATCTCAATGGCCAATATGAAATTTGTTATGTATAATCCGCAGTGTGCCCGGATTATACCAATAAACCCTATAGTAAGGTCTAAATTGTGGTTTCTATACGGTGGATTTATAGTCATGGATAATACTTCTTTTAAAATTATGCAGATAAGAAAGTCCTTAACACATTTTCCATGCTGACCTACAGAATACATACAGTTTAAGCCTGTTTGTGTCTCTTTTTGGTCATATGTAACAGGCGATACTGTTCCACGCTTCTCCATTATCGGAATCAAGCTGAACTGCAAGTGTAAACGCATGTATCTTTTCAAGTCACAGTTAGGAAATCCAGATGGGGTTAGGCTACTAAGAACTACTGACAATAGTTCTTTGGATACATCTGGAGTTGCGTCAACATCTGTAGCGAAGGTAAAAACATTATTAGGGCACTTTGTTCATGATTCAGATTATTATGTAGGTACTTTTTCCCCTGTTTCCCCGAGGGTCAAGTATGATTTCACATATTTAGACGATCCAGATACAGAATCATAGAAGTTAGTTTATGTCGGTGAAATTCTCCAATGATCTCAATGGCCAATGTGATATTTGTTTTGTATAATCCGTAGTGTACCCGGAATATACAATAAACCCTATAGTAAGCTGTAAATTGTGGTTTCCATACGGTGGATTTATAGTCATGGATAATACTTCTTTTAAAATTATGCAGATAAGAAAGTCCTTAACACATTTTCCATGCTGCCCTACAAAATACATACAGTTTAAGCCTGTTTGTGTCTCTTTTTGGTCATATGCAACAGGCGATACTGTTCCACGCTTCTCTATTATCGGAATCAAGGTGAATCGCAAGTGTAAACGCATGTATCTTTTCAAGTTACAGTGGGGGTATATGGATGCAAGTGCTCGAATGGAAGACATGACCATACACATTTTTGAAAGGTCGCTCCTGTGATTTAATTTGTGCCATTCACATATGGCTGCTGAGTTACCAACATGATATGAGCGAATTTGATCAGTTATAATTTTTTTGTGCCACCACTTTATATACTTGTAAAACCCGCATGCTTTTACCATGAACAGTACCCATTAGATCGTACGTACTAGATTAAAACTTTCCTTTTATAGCATGTTTACGTTTACGTATAAGAATTTTAAGTATTACATACGTGTTAGAGCACGATAAGTATTTATTACGTATGAACACACGATAATTATTTAAATAATAATATAATCACGAACATGCGATCATGGAATCATGAACGTAATTTAATCACGAGCTAATATTAATTACGTATATATATTTATTACGAACACGAATAAATATATTAAGTCACAATCGATAATTAATTAAAACACGTAAAACACGAACACGAGAACACACGTATCAATTAGACATGTAAAATGATCGGGTTACCCCATGTGGGCCCATATGCCACGAAATTAGGAAGGAGGATGGGCTAAGCCCATCAAATTTTCACTAAAGGGGGTTAAGGAGAAAAACACTACTCATTTTGTTTTACATAAGATTTTAGAAAACCTAAAAGTTCTCCTCCTCCTCTTCCTTGTCTTTTGGCCGCCACCCATACAACACACCAAAAGAGTGTTGATTGATCTTTGATCTTCGAATTATTGCTAGTGTTCGTGTTTGTTCATCGTTCCTTAGATCCACGCATTCGGTAATTCGTTTAAACCCTTTCTTTTGAGTCAATCTTTTTAATAATTATGAACATGTTATGTTTTTATTAAAAACCTAATTAAATCATAGATCTAACATGAAATTGGTTTTGGTATAAATCAAAAAGGGATGTTTAAGGGGTGTTTGTTCTTGGACGCGCCTAACCCGAACCCGAGAGGGTCTCGGTTTGGCTATTTGACCACCACCGAGACCATCTGGTCCCGGTTGGTTGGTGTGGGTCCCACGGCAGCATCAAGACAAGGGTAACCCCGAATTGGTTCGGGGTATGGTGTCGATTTCATGTCCGGTTCATGGTTCTTAGTCAAGATCCGGTTCATGGTGTACGTTTAGATTTTTATTTTTTATGATCTTATGTTAAAATTAAATTAATAACATGACTTGATTAATCTAATAACATGACTTAGGTTATTTTAATTATTAAAATCATGAAATTATTAACCTAAGTATTTTATATTTTAGACTTATAATTAATTAATTATTTAAAAACCATGGTTATAATTAATTAATTAACATGACTTAGGTTATATTATTAATAAATAATAATACATGTTTTAACCTAAGTATTTAACTTTATTTAATTAAAAACATGTTATACTTTAATTAAATATTTTAACCAATAGTTTATTTTAATTACATGAAATAATTAATAAACTATACATTATATCATATGACTTAGAAAATAATCATGAAAACACTTAGGCTTATATACTTAGCTTATTTAACCAGCTTATATCTAATTATGGAAACTTCCTATTTTTAGAAACTTATTTATATAAGGCAGCTAATCTATTTATGGAAACGTTCTATTTTTAGAAACTTATTTATTTCAGGCAACTAATCTATTTATGGAAACTTATTTAAATAAGGCAGCTAATCTATTTATGGAAACTTTCTATTTTTAGAAACTTATCTATTTTAAGCAGTAGTTCTATTTTTGGAAACTTTCTATTTTTGGAAACTTTCTATTTTTGGAAACTTTCTATTTTTGGAAACTTTCTAATTATGGAAACTTTCTATTTTTGGTAACTTTCTATTTTTGGAAAATTTCTATTTTTGGAAACTTTCTATTTTAGGAAAGCTGCTATTTTTGGAAAGTTACTTATTATTACACAGTAAGTATAATAATACATGAAATACCAGAAATACTTAATCAGAGTAAACAAAATATAAGATAAACCCAGTTTAAGGCTTTAAACAGTAAAACATGATATGAACATATAAAATAAGCTAAGACATGACATAAAACCAGTTACGTATTTAGTAAGCAGATACTTATTCATGTATGTATTTATGTAGCGTTAGTGATATCGAAGTAGGATTCTCTCAGTTCATCTTCTTCGTTCATTGGACATAAGGTACGGATTCCTGTCCTTTCAGTATGGACATTCTTTCCTTATTAGGATTCCCCGTATGCAGCCAAATGTTTTCCCGTAGTATAAGTTACGTGTTTGATTTGCTTATGTTTAATTAAGAATACCTATAGCCATATACATGCATGACCAGTTTCACCTAGTTATGGAGGTACCATAACCATAACACTAGAGGCACTGATGTTATGACTTCACCACGGCGGAGTGATTGCTCGTGGTGTCCCTTCAGCTTTTGGCCATTTATATTATATTTATCATGTGGGGCGTATGGGTGCATCCTAGTTACATGTTTTCAGTCAGGATTTCATGGTGAATGTGGTGTGTGCCTTGCATCCTTCACAAGGAGCTGATCTCTCCTACCCAAACCAGTATAATAAATTAGAGGCAGCCCCTCTAATTTGCATGATGAGGTCACCCCTCCAAGTATTCATGCACGGTGGATTTTCATGACCTATATTGGCTAATGGTAAAACATGTTAAACAGTTTTCATAAGATAAACATAAGGTTTTTCAAACTATAAAACCAGTTTTATGAACATGTTCCAGGTTTTCCAGGACTTATACATTTCCGCTGCTTTTAAGTCTCTATTATGTTTTAGTCATTTATACTATGTCTATATCCGTGCACTGAGCGTTTTTCTCAGCCGTTACTTTCCTTTCCATGTCCCAAAACGGCAGGTACCCTAGGAAAGACTCGAGCATTTGGAGGATGTGTATAGGATGGAAGCTGCTAGAGACTTCTTTTCCTTTTTGCCTTCATATACTTATGCTTGTTTAGTCTTTCATTCAGCTCTTTTGCTTTATTATGTTTTGAGCTTATGTTTGGGAACCGATGTTTGATTCCGGTTTACCCTATGGTCATGTAATGTTTTAGACATTTATCCTTGTATGCTTTGATGACACGCCATAATTACGCGTGACATTCCATTATCAAAATGGGGTCTTACAATTATGGTATCAGAGCCAAGGCTTCGACTTGTAGGCTCTAAAACTCGACCTGTGACTAGTGGGTAGTCACCAGGAGCTTCCTAAGCCAACGTCTGTTATTCTACGTATTGATGTTTTCAGCGCATTGTTGTTTTAACCATGATGTTTTCAGCACCTTGAGGTTTTAACCTTGATGTTTTCATCGATATTGTTTTACTAATATGGATGGACAACCGTCATTCATATTTAGTTATGTGTCATTGTTTCATGCATAATGTTCCTCGTGAACTGTGACTATGTGGACTGAACCCCAGTAGTTCATAATTAGTCATGTAGAATCTTGATAACCTATGAATCTATGAAGTGGGTTGATGATTTCTAGAGAGAGAAACTAGAGAGAGAAAGTGAGAGAAAAACTATGTGTAATTTTATTAAGTGGAAATGAGAAACATTCAACAACCAACCCCTTTCCAAGGAGGAAAGGGGTATTTATACTTCCAAGCTACATTGGGCTTGGGCCGGTCCATGACAAGCCCATGGTCCGGTTCTTACTTAACTAAATAAGTAACTAATAACTATTTGTTAACTACGAGCTATTACAACATAAATAATATTGTGGAGTGACCGATACTTCTAATATACGTAAAAACGTATTTCTAACAATCTCCCCCTAAGGGAGGTCACTCCACGTTACAAAGTTCTAAACCTAGCATACTATACTAAGTCTTCGTTCTTTAGCTCATAGTCTTTTCTTCTTTTCTTTCTTTTGTTGTGAATATGTTGGTTTGATCTTTTAGGCTTTGGCTTGAGAGCATTGTTCTTTTGGCCTTTCACGTGCGATCTTTGCCTTCTTGTGAATTTTGCCTTCTCGTGACTCCATGTTCCACACACTTATGTCTTTTTGTTGAATTCTCGAAAGTTTCAGAGTTTGGTACAGCTGAAGACTTTATCTTGTACTTTCTTGAATTTTTGCTAAACTTTGATGCAGAAAAACATAAGCATGTGGGAACGACTTCTACAGGTACACCGCAACACCACCGTCTTCACTGGTACACAACAACGCCACCGTCTTCAACAGGTACACAGCAACGCCACCGTCTTTAACAGGTACACAGCAACGACACGAATAAAATGGCTTTGAACATTTTATTCTAATTCGGTAGCATTTTACCTCCGGTCGGTGAAGACCGTTGGACGATATTAGATATCGTACCCGTGACGGATAGTTTCAATTAAGTAACTTCCTGACAGGATTTCGCGGGTAAACCCGTTCTCTTTATTCGACCGTCCAAAGCTGACTGCGAACATAAATAGTGAATCACTTGGATAAATTATCCTTGTGATTTGAAGCCGTCAATTCATGGAACCTGGAACAAGTGAATTTCAATTAAGATTTTCACCATCGTTGCTTTCTAGTTGTCACGAGCTCAATTCATAAAGAATCTTGCACGTAACCTACCAAGTGCTGTTTGATGTTAACACTAGAAGGATTTCCACTCGTCACTGTGATCAATAAAGAGTCACTCTGAGTGTTCTGGCAAGATCATATGATAATGCGAAGAGGCCTGGAACGAGTTTAAGTTCAATTAAGAATTAAACCACTGTTTCCTTCCAGTTTTTCACAAGATTGGTTCTAAAAGAACCGCACGTGTAACCTACCATGAGCTTGTTTGATGTTGGCTCAAGCAGGATTTCCATCTTCATTGTAATACTTGCGTATTACTCGGATGTTCTGGCAATATTACAGGAATACTGCGTAGGACTCATGAAAATCTCTTACTTTTCACAGTGTGTGAGAAAGCAAGGAATAAATGGAAAGTGTCCTAATGAGACTTTTGATGATCTCTTGGCTCTAGACTCGATTGTGCGTTTTGATTTAGTGAGCGATGGCTGGAGAGGAGTGCCACCTTTTCAATACCAGTCTATTCGGAGTGAATAAACCAATAGATAACATGTTGATCTCCGTGTGATTAAAACAAATACCTTTTGAGAGATATTTGAGTTAGCTGGGAAGGGTTGTGCATTGCATCACTGGGTCCATGATGTCTTTCTTCAATACCGAGAATCATTAGCAAAAATGACCTCAATAGCATATGTATTGACCCGGTTTCTGCCTAAAGTTGTAAGGAGGGCTTCTTTCTTTACACCCTTTATCTTTACAATTCTTTTTCATTCTTCAACCCCTTCAATGCTTACCAATACGTCATCACTAGCACCTTGTTGTGATTGTTCCAGTGCTAGCTTAAGTACTTGGTCGGCATTCAGCTACGTTCACATTCTTTCTCCATCTTTCCTAGGACTGCTAATTCTATCTAGGGAATTGTCCTTGGGAAGATTCCATCGGCTCTGATGAATCATTGGACTAAACCTATTCCTACCACCCTTTTGTCACCACATCGTCGTGAATTAAGCGTGTTTTGGGAAGGTATAGCCACCATGAAAAATCCTTGAAAATCACTTAAGGTACTTGTGATATTGAAATCAAAAGTTTTGTACCTTAGGTGTTTTGATCATCAAAAACGCTCCCCCTTAACACGTGCTTTACACATATTAAGTTGGATTATCGTTAAGTCTTTTTCATCTTTTAGCCAAGTATCATTTAAATCTCCTTAATCCCATTTTCTCCCCTTATCCAAAATGTTAACCATTAATATTTGGGATATTGAATGGATTAACCGGTCTTTGGGTAAAAATGAAATCGATGTTTGGCCATAGAACATGTTCATGCTCCCCCTTAAGTTAATAAGGGATATTTGTAGTGCTTTAGTATGATATATTTTGAAAGATTTAGAATCTCGTGAGAAATTCTTGAAAAATTATCATACCTTAACACTACATCAAGCCATTAAAGCACAATATTCACAAATATACATATTCACAATTGAAAACCAATATAAAGTGGACCTGAAAAGTACGACCCATTAGATGGATCGTTGCAGTAGCTTGTGGTGCACTAAATATGGTCTTCCACCAACGAATCTTTCCAAGCTCCTCATCAATCTACGTTCACGGAGCTTTTGATCAATCTTCTTGATCACGTACTTCGCCATTTGCCTGTAACCCGGATGCCAATCCTCCGTCATCTCTGGCAAAGTCCCACCCGAGTTAAGATGCTCCAACTTTCCTCTGACTTGTAGAAGAGTCCCATCACTGTACTTATAAAGCTCACCCACCCTCATAAACTTCATTAAACCTCGACTGTTCAAGTAGAAAATGCCGCAATTCGGGACAGAAATGCCGGTATAAGGACATCTATCTACATGTTGAGGTAGAACTTGATTCACTGGACGGGTTAGGTTGAGCTTCCTTGGGTAGCTTTCGACTCCCAACTGCAGATCTTCAACTCGTTTCTTGATAACAACGCTTCGTGTGAACATACGAAGTGCCGTATTCAAGGCAATGAGGTCTTCACGAGGAATATGTGTGAGTTGATCACGGGTCATCAGAAGCAACATATCTTCAATATCCTCAAGACGAATGATGGAAAAATCTCCCTGCTGGATTTTGTATTCTCTGTCATCCTCCCTTTTCAAACGAATCTCCGTCACATGATAATAGCCATTCTTGGCTTCAGTTTTCAGCCCTAAGATGTTGGAGATGCGGATATCGGATCTAACGTTGCTTCCAGAATTGACTAGGCAGCAACCCCTGTACGCCCTTCGGACTCGTTCGTCCCAATGAGATGCACCTATAACAGCATACATATCATAATTACGAGTTACCCTTGGGACCCAGAGTCTGTTTACCTTTTCCTCGATCCAGGGTATTGTCCCCCAGTTGGCAGCTTTCAGCAAGGTCAAGGATGTTGCGTACGTTGATGAACCCTTCAGAAGATACTCAAGATCATATGTGACGAAGAAGTCGAGAGCTATCTGATTATCTTGAGTAGGATCAAGTGGAGGTGGAGCTCTTTCTGATTCATGAAGACCTGGCCGTTGAACGGTATTCAGAGCCTTCAGGATCTCATCGGCATAATACTCGAACTCCATTCGGGTTAACCGGGTTTTGGCGCGAAGTCTCTTATCCTTCAACACTTTCTTCACCAAAGATGGAGTAACCGAAGTCTTATACTCATGAGTAAGAAATGCACATAAGTCAATCGGACTGCGGATACGAAGATACAACACATCTTTGTCTGCGTCTGTGATCGGATCATATTGCGCCGCTGCTGTGATCCAAGCCTGTGGCGGTGCAGTCTCGTCAATCTCCAACGTGTCTGCCCAGTCTCGTGTGCTTGGTTCAGGAACCGTAGATTGTTGTATTTGTTGTAGAGGAGTGGAAACGTGAACATCTGCTGGTTCCAATTCAGGCATCTCGGCGGTGTCATGAACGGGTGAGTGTTGTGCAGCTTCAGGTTCAGTTACCGATTCTGCAATCACAGGAGCAAAAACAACAGGACTAACAGGGTTAGTGGTGATAGGTATAGATACAGCAATAGAAGTACCAGGAATCGATGACGCTGTAGTAGCATTCACATCGTGGCGCCACTTAGATCGTCTTGATTCCGATGATGTTGATTTGTCCTTCTGCGCTGCATCTTTCTTGGACTTGGTTCCAGACTTAGCAGGTTTCTTGGATCTGGTAACCTTATCTCCCTCTTTAGGCTGTTCACCCCCATCATCATCCTCATTGTTGTCCCCGTTGCTCCCCCTAGCACTCTCCTCATTACCATCACCACCATCATCGCCATCATCATCATCATCATCATCATCCTCATCCTCATCCTCATCATCACCATCATCGTCATCCTTTTCCTCTTCTTCTCCTTCTTCTTCCTCTTCTTCTTCACCAGTACCCTCTTCCTGTTCACTATCATCTTTGTCCTCCTCAGGTAGAATGTGATAAGGTACCACACTTCCAAACGTTTTGAATAACCTATCATCCTCCATGATAGCGTCATTCAGGGATTTATAAAGAGCCCGTTGAAACCTAGACTTATCAAACGATCCAAGTTCCACCATACGAGCTTTGAGGATCTTCTTTAATTCAAAATCCGTTAACTCATAAGCAATTTTGTAGGCGGATTCTAAAGGATTGGATGACTTGATCATCAAGTTATCAGCTGCTAGTGTCTTCAACTCATCACGCAGTTTAGGCATAATGGATTCAACGGATTCTTGCACTCTTTCTTCAACATAAGCTTCAAGTGCTTCTTTCTGCTCCTTGTATTTATCCCTCATCGCTTGAAGTCTGGTGATACGTGCAGCATGCTTATCAGCCTCAGCCTGCTTAACCCGAGCTAGTTCTTCTGCATGAGCTTTTCGCGTCAATTCCATATCTGCAGCGAACTTAGCAAGCATCTCTTCCTGGGCTTTCCTAGATGCTTCTTCACTTTGAACTCGTCTATGTAGCTCTTGGCGAAGTTCATCCATTTCTCTCTTGTGATTATCCACATGTTTATCCAACATTTCGGCCATCACCAATGCAGCCATTGTAGATGTTGCAGAGCTGCTCTGGGTTGATTGAAGAGGCTCGGTTGTTAATACGGTACTAAGGATGGGAGTTATAGGTGGTGGAAGAAATGATGTTGAAGCCGGTCTGGTTGGTAAGGGTTGTATTGGTGGAGGTTGAGTTGCTAAAGGTTGAGTTACTAACGGTTGAGTAGACACCATGATTGTAGGAGCACCGGACTCCTTTTCAACACTTGCTGAAACAGGGATTGATGGCTCCTTCGAAGTTGAATACCGTTCAGGTGACCCAAACTCATCAATATCATCTGGTTCCTCGTACTCTTCTTCAACATTTACCCTTGCACCTGAACCACTACCGCCAGTATCTTTCCTACTCCTTTGAATTGCTATCTTCATCATTTTTCTCTCTGTCTTGTCAAGAGTAGGATCAACAACATCTTCTTCGTCACGTAGACGTAACTCATCAGCCTTACCCTTTCCCTTCTTAACCTCAGTCTTTTTCTTCTTGGTTTCGGGTTCAGGTAAAGCAGCTGGTTGCTTGCGTTTACCTTTACTCTTCACTGTAGTAGACGAGTCTTCTCCAGTCTGAAGGTTTGCTTTTAACTTCTTTATTTCTAGCTGCAGTAGCTTGTAATCAGCAGAACCCTTAATTCTTTCCGTCAGAAGGTAATCGGGAATAGGACCAGGAATAACACCACCAGATGGTCCTTCATGCCTTAGATCCACAGTATCATCAGCTTCTTCGGTGTGATGCCGACTTGCTGCACGCCTATCAATAGTAACATCATTCTTCAAAAAATAATTAATGATAAGCTTGATAAACCGAGGATAAGGAAAGAAATTTGTCTTCAGCTTCTTGTTATGGAAGAGTTGAAAGGTGAATTCTTCCCATATCAACAATGCATAATCTGCATTTGCAGCTTTGTACATGCCATAGAAGAGGTTTATAATAGGACTGCGCAAAGCATCATGGCCACTTGTTTTTGGTGTAAGACATCTACTGAGAATACCCAACAATGCTCTCCAAGGTTGTCCTACTTTAGCAGTGGTAAACTCGGACGCAACTCGTATGTCAGGACATCCAAGAGCGTCAAATAACTCCATGAGTTCATATTTAGTAGGATCCCTCGAAAATGACATGCCTTTGGGTGTATCCCGTATACCAAAAATCTTACGGAAGTTTGAAACTGTGAGCGTCTGCTGCTTGTTGTCGATGGTGAAGGTGATCTTGTTTGAAGTGATTTCCTTGGTAGCCCAAAATTCATACATATAATCATAAGGCACCGAGGCACTACTTCTTAAAGCATTCTTAAAATGGGATTGATCAAGGATTGCTATGGCTACTTTAAATCCATGGTGAGTGGATTTTGAGACTTGCTTCAGCCGGTAATTGTTGGGTATGAACTTGAGGGTTCGTGCTTTAGCAATAGCGGCTTCTCTAGAGTCTTGGATTGCTTGTACTGTTGCATTAGTCATTGTATCTGCTTAAGATAAGACATGAAAGGTTGATGCACAAAAACATATAGATATATATCATTCTTACTTCTAAGCATAACACATTTCATAACATAATACAACAAGTACATATAACAGGCAAACAATATTAATCAAACAACCCTTCATCCGGAACTTTCCTTCATTCGGAACTTCTTCATTCGGAACATTCCTTCATTCGGAACTTCCTTCATTCGGAAGTTCTTCATTCGGAACTTCCTTCATTCGGAAGTTCTTCGTTCGGAACTTCCTTCATTCGGAAGTTCTTCATTCGGAACTTCCTTCATTCGGAAGTCCTTCATTCGGAACTTCTTTCATTCGGAAGTTCTTCATTCGGAAGTTCTTCATTCGGAACATTCCTTCATTCGGAACTTCTTCATTCGGAAGTTCTTCATTCGGAACTTCTTCATTCGGAAGTTCTTCATTCGGAACTTCTTCATTCGGAAGTTCTTCATTCGGAACTTCTTCATTCGGAAGTCCTTCATTCGGAACTTCTTCATTCGGAAGTCCTTCATTCGGAACTTCTTCATTCGGAAGTTCTTCATTCGGAACTTCCTTCATTCAGAAGTCCTTCATTCGGAACTTCTTCATTTCGGAAGTTCTTCATTCGGAACTTCCTTCATTCGGAAGTCCTTCATTCGGAACTTCTTCATTCGGAAGTTCTTCATTCGGAACTTCCTTCATTCGGAAGTTTTTCAGAAAAAATCCTTCATTCGGAAGTTTATATCCATGTTCATCCGGAACTTTTCAACCACAACCTTTGATGATCTAATCTATGCACGTTTGTGAGTTCTAAGGCAAACTAAGGCAATTAAACATCATTTAAAGCTATTCCGAGCAAAACCCACCACAAATCCTAATCAATTACTGCTTAATTAGACACAAACCCTAATTTGGACTTAATCTTAATTAAACGAATCGTTTACCAGGAGATAGTGAAGAATTAGACGAATTATAAGTTTACATATTGATGTAATTACCTTATTAATCGAATGAACAGGATCAACTTGAGTAGTATGCGATTTGAAATAACTTGTGTGTGTTATCAATGGCGGCAAGAATAATGAAGCATAAACAGTGAATGAAGGGGGCGGGGGGTTTGCTTTGACTTAGGTCAAAAGTTTTTAACTTTCACACATTGTCACTTTATACCCTACACTCCTTATTCTTTTCCTTTTTGTTTATAACTTATCTATTCATTTTTTTCTTTCCATTGATAAGCTTAGTCAACTTAATTTTGCTTAGTTAAACTAAACTCGACAATCTCACACAACTTAAGTATCGCATCCAATTAGCATATCTCCAAGATCTAAAAGCAATGCCTATCACATAGAACGAACACAAGTCGTATTCTAAAGCAAGACCACTCAATTACCATTTAGCCATTAATTTTTTCACAATCACTTTTGAGAATCAATTTAATGACGAAGATGATTTTAATATTTTCTCCCCCTTAAACGATGACCCGTTTTCTATTTAAAGAGCTGTAGTCATTGTTTAAAAAAGTCAAATATTGATGAAAGCATTTCCAATTTGTATCTTGAAAAGGTTTGATTCGTGGTGTCAATAAGATTTCTCTTATTTTAACAAATTAATGCACTGAGACGTACATAAATTTGTGTTAGACCAAGGTGTAAAGTAAACTTGATCCCTTTGCATGATTTGGCTTGTAAATCATGCCCGAGAAAATTAATTCCCGTTCTGAGCCAACGTTTTCTAAGGAAATACGTGACGTTAATATGAAAACCGGGTTGCAGTCAGAAATAACTACAAGCCATAATGGGCATGTTTTAAAAATGTACAACTTTTATACGGACTCTATTTATGGCACCGTGTCAATATTGATCGACATTTCTAAGGCCGTAAATATTACCGTACTAAAAGACATGCCCGTTTTAAAAAACGAAAAATATTTTTGGTTTTTCTTGATTTTATAATTTTTATGGTTTTTCTAGGTTTTATATTTTTTATGGTTTTTGTTGGTTTTATATTTTTTATGGTTTTTGTTGGTTTTATATTTTTTTATGGTTTTTGTTGGTTTTATATTTTTTTATGTTTTCTTTTTGTGGTTTATATATTTACGATAATATACATGATCACGAACAAAGGATACTCTGAATAGTTTACCACGACTATTCAGCTGATTCTTCTGCCAACTCTTTGAGAGTCGCTGGAGTGAATGATTTCATGCCAAGCTTGTCGATCAAAAACTCGATTCGTCCTCGATCTAAGGCTTTGGTGAACATATCCGCCAGCTGGTACTCAGTAGTGACAAAATACAGCTCGATCACTCCGTTCTCCACCTGCTCCTTAATGAAATGGTAGCGAATGTCTATGTGCTTGGCCCGAGAGTGTTGAACATAGTTGCAGCAAAGGGCAATGGCGCTCTTGTTGTCACAATACATCGGGATTTTGTTGAAACCCAAACCGTAGTCAGTTAATTGTGATCTCATCCAAAGGACTTGAGCACAACAACCGGACATGGCGATGTATTCAGCCTCCGTGCTAGAAATTGCAGCGCTTTTCTGCCTTTTTGAAGACCAACTGATCAATCTATCTCCAAGGAGTTGCACAGATCCAGAAGTGCTACGCCTCGTGTCTTGACATCCAGCATGATCGGCATCTGCGTATGATATTAAAGCAATAGAGGAATCTTTCGGATACCATAGACCACGATGAAGTGTTCCTTTTAGATACCGAAAGATCCTTTTCACAACATGTAGGTGCTTTTCGGTAGGCCGAGCCTGATACCGGGCACACATGCATACAGCAAATTGCAAATCAGGCCTGCTAGCAGTCAGATATAGAAGGGTGCCGATCATCCCACGGTAAAGTTTTGGATTGACAATAGTCCCATTCCTGTCTTCATCTAACTTGGATTTCTCCACCATTGGAGTGTCCACGGGGTCACAATTTTCAAAGTTATATTTCTTAAGAGATTCTAGAGCATATTTGGATTGATTAATAAAGATGCCTCTGGGATTTTGAGAAATCTGTAATCCTAAGAAAAATGAAATTTTTCCCATCATCGACATCTGAAAGCGTGTGGACATTATCTTCTCAAATCGATTTGACAATTCTATGTTAGTGGCAGCAAATATTATATCATCAACATAAATTTGTACCAGAATCATGTCGTTGCCTTCCTTGAGAGTGAATAGAGTGGGGTCCACCTTGCCTTTGGAGAAGCCTTCCGAGATGAGGTATGTTGAGAGGAGATCGTACCACGCGCGTGGAGCTTGTTTTAACCCATAGAGAGTGATTGTGGTAAATTACACCTCTTGTTTAGGAAAACAAAAGAGCGTAAATGAGCGGTAAGTATCGAGTGATGATTTTAGGAAAAATCAACACTAATGACCCAATCAAATAAAAGAGAGAAAGTTCGTTTCCCAAGGAGGTATATGTGTGTGTTCTAACTTGTAATTATTTGAGATTAATATTGAGAAGAATGGGGATGAAAGGATGAAAAGACGGTTACGTTGAAATTACACTACGACGTAGAAAAACGTGAACGTAAAGTCGTGAAAAACTACCCAAATTAAAAATTTACTAAAACCAAAAACAAAATAAATAAAAGGTTAAAAAGGCTAAAAAGAAGTCTAAAATAATAAAGATAAAAATCCAACAAAGATAATTTAAAACCTTTTATTAATTAAATATTTAATTTTAAATGCTAATTAAAGCCCTAAAATTAAATACAACTAATAAAAATGTCTAAAATATGATTTTATTGAACTAATACTTAACTTATATTATTACAAGACTAAAAAGTAATTTTCTAAGAATTAAAAGCTAATAAAACTATTTTTAAAACTCTAAAAATGATTTAAAATGATTAAAAACTAATTAAACTTAAAATAATTATAAAAATAAATCTAAAAGCTATAAAATTATTCTAAAAATGGTAAAAGTCCTAATTAATGATAAAGAACCTAAGAAAAATGAAAAAAGAAATAAAAATAAAACTTTTTTTTTATAATAAAATAATATTAAAATAATGCTAAAAATAAAAAGTTGATAAAATTAATTCTAAAAAATTTCTAAAATCTTAAAATAATCTAACTAAGCTAAAAAAGTAAATTAAAGCTCCTAAAACCTTTTTTATAATTTTATAAAAATTATTAAAGTTTATAAAAAACCTTAAAATAATATAAAATTAAAAATTAAAGTTTATAAAACCAAAACTAGATGTAAACCTCAAAATATTAATCTAAAAGCTAAAAATTATTTTTCCTAAAAATTAAAACTCTTTTTTCTATTTTTTAATGATTTTTCAAAATACGGCTAAATAATAAATTATAAAAAATAAATAAAGAAAAGGAAAAAATATGAAAACAGGCTAGGAAAATCTTATATGCTAATTCTAACTTAGGAAAAATGAAACAAGCCAAAAGTGCTTATTAAATAAGCCCAAAATGAAAGAAATAAGCTACGGCTTTTTATTATGAGAACAAACTAAAAACGGGTTAAATAGCTAATGAAATCAAACTATGACGTAAAAAGTCATCTAGATCAACGGTAGTTCCCCTTACTCCTCCTTCGAGAGGTCGGGGGTTCGAGCCCGTTGCGGGTGCACTTTTTGCTCTTTTTTTTTTTATTTTTTTTATTTTTTACTTTTCAAACACAAACAGTGAACTCTAATAAGCTCAAAACACAATCCAGTTTCCTTTTTGCCAATGATTAAACACACACAAGATTACAAAACGTGGACAGGTTCAATTTTGCAAGAACACAAGTTCTTTGTTTTTACTTGTTTTCTTCACAGGTGGTGAAGCAATCCAAGAGGTCTTGGATGTGATTGTTTGATGTTGATTGTTGGACAGGGGGGCACCCTTGTGCTCTTTGAAGCACAAGGAGTCAAATCAAGTAGAGAACAATCACTTAGCACACAAAATTCACAAACAAATGCACACCAAAACGTTTTCAAGTTTCTGTGATAGATTACTAGGTCTGGTGGCTATTTTAGCTTATATCTTGCACCTAAATGAGATTTAGACTCCTATATTTTGCACACACAGGCTCTAAATAGCACTCAAGCAATTCCAATAACTTAATTAACCTAACACTTAGCAGATTTTCAAGAATCAAACCAAGAGTTTATGAAAACTAGCAGATTATGGAGTATGCAGATTTGAGCTTTGCTTTTTCAATTTTTAGACACACAAACTTGTTTCAAATCCTTCTAAACTGACAACAATACTAGACAACACCTATCTCAACCTTATTCAATACTTCTAACACCTATTTAAAACACAAATCAAGACTTTTACCCTGCTAAAACATGTATCCAAACAACCCTTTAAAGATCAGTTTCACACTTTTATCAAATCAATACCTTCTAAAACCTATTCAAACTGATCAAAAACAGGTCTAGCATGCATATACTACCATTTGAACTCAAATCAAATCAATAATACACACTGATAGCACCAAATCAAACAAATCAACTAACTTCACTTTTTCTGAGATTTCAAAAAGGTAAAAAGGGATTTACCTTAGAACCTTACATCCAAGGTTCTAGTGGATGTAAATCCACCTCCCTATACACCCGGGTGTATGCAGATCCTTGGATCAAGAACAATCAACACCTGTTATAAGACAAATCAAGAAAAACAAGCACAAGCAATATATATACTGTTTTCCTTCAACCTTCTTAAAATCTTTTCCAAAAGTTTTCAAACCTTTTCAAAACGTTTTAAAAACACTATTTCACTAAATCAAATGATCCTCTAAACACAAACCCTAGAAACAATTTCTTACCAAGAAATTCAAAATTTCAGAAAACCTTTAAATAATTTTGAAAATCAAAATTACTTAACCAAATAAATGTGGAACTCAGTTTTCCTTCAATAATTTATACCAACTTTAAGAAAATCATAAAAAGGAATTAAATTGCTAAATAACAAATACCAAACTTTTATATTTAATCAAAAGGAATTACAAATTTTTTTTGAAGAAAAACTGGAACAAGGAAGGATGAACAGGCTCATCTCCTTTTATACTACTCTAAGAACTCTCTAGAATGCTGAAAATCAAAACCCTAATCTAAGAAAATCTCCAAAATGCCCTTTAAGTCTTCTAGATGCTTTTGAGGATTTGAGCTGTCATAATTGATCTCAATCGTCTATTTATGCGTTGGGAGGAAGCAATGAATCACCACTGTTGATTTTGGACACGTCAACATGCTTGGAGCCCAAGTTGTATTTTTATTGGTTGAGAAGGAATTGGGGTTGGGGTCCCTAGTGCGTGGGATGAGGGTTTTGTGCGTGGGATAGCTTTCTGCATGTGTGAATCACACATGTGCAAGGTTAATTGAAAATTAACCTAGGTTTAAGTAAGGTAATTTCTGGGGGTGAAAAAGGTGAACAGTAAGTTATTTTGATCCGTATTTGGGGGAAAAGGGGTGTTAGGCGCGTGTTTTGGTTTGAATGTTTCAAAGTGCACACATTTAGTCCTTGTGTTTTGATATTTTTGGCAAATCAGGTTTTCAGCCCTAAAACGTATTCTCCTTTGTTAATAACTTTCAAGACTTGTCACTTTTGGCACAAACTTTTGGAAAAAGGTTTCAAAGGATTGTTTTTGCCATTTTGAGATATTTCAAGGGCTGATCTTGAACTTTCTTGATCTTCAAAGGTCTTCTTTGTATCTTTGACTTCATGAGGGACCATTATTGGCAATTTTGATTTGTTGAGGGACTAATCTTGCCATTTCTTCAAAGTTGAAGGACCTTTTTGTACTTTTGACAAACTTAAGGGACCAAACTTGTAATTATCAATATACAAGGGTTTTAAGTGTCATTTCTTCATTCTTGGAGGATCAATCTTGTTTGTCTTCAAATCTTCAAGGGTATTTGTTGAATATTTCATGATTAGGGCCCGGTTCATTGTACGGCTTCGTTTCTCGTGTCCGTTTTTCCTTGTAACTTGTGATCTTTTGTCTTTTTCATGATATCCATACCTAAAATACACAAGTAAACAAACACAAGCATATATATGGTATTTTATGACATTTTTATGCATTTAAAGCCCGAAAAGAACGATGAGATCATGTATAAATGCCATCTCATCACTCCCCCATACTAAGCCATTGCCGTGCCCTCACGCAATGCTAGAATAAAGTATCTAAGTATCACCAAAGTTCAATTTTATTAACCTTTATTGAAAAGTAAAAGACTTGCAACATACTACGAGAATGTGTAAAGACATAATGTATGATTTTCATCACCAAAAGGTGACTTTTAGGGTCAAAGAATAGAAACAAGTTAATGTCCCTTAGAGTAAACTTCGTCATCCTTGATTGTCATACATTCCATGCTAAGTGCAAAAACAAGATCATTGTTGGTACAAGTCATAATGCTAACACTACTCATACGTCCAAATTGTGTAATACTTTTTCTCCCCGCAATCCTAGTTATTATAAAAGGAAATGGGTTACTAGCATTTTTTATCTATTTGTCATGGATCACAAGTGATACATATTGACTTATTTGAGTAGTTATTAGTCCGAAAGCAAAGTAGCACGATTTGATCAATAGTTAGCCGAAGGACAAAATCTTTTAAAACGGCTTCTCGTGTATCTCCTTAAGTTCATATCTTGGCATAACTCGTTTCACGATTTGAGACCTTTCTCGGACCGATATTTGGCATGTACTTCATACTTCAAATCTTGGGAAGACGTTATTGAAATTATGGTCTTCTCTTCATATTTTGGAATTTCTTCACTTGACGTTTTTGAGAGATTCTTCATATTGGACCACGACTTCATCATTTTTCTTCAATCTTTACTTTGGATTTTGATATACAACGATCCGCCTCCTTTTCGGACTTGGATATATTTATCCTCATACCTTGTTAGGGTCTTTTTGGATAGACTTTCTCCATTCTTTAGGGGAGTAATTGCTTCTCTTCGTGTGTCTCGATCCTTCATATTGATTTAGGAATAATGATACTTCACATCATCTTTGGATCTTTAGCAAAAATAGAGCTCCTCATGCCTTGTTAGGGCCTTTTTGGATAATCACCAATCTTCGCGTCCCGCTTCAATAAGTTATGCCTTGGCTATGAACTCTATTCAACCCCGAGCAACTTTTAAACGATCTTGCGCTAGAGGCTAAGTAACCTTTCAAATCGTACGACCTTACTTATTGCAATTATGTTTTATTCCTAATGCATTGATCTTATGGGAAGAAAAAGCCACAATTAAAAACATATGAGTTTTTGAAAGAACATTTTCATGTTCTACGTTTAGCATGATCACTTGTCTAACTCTATCATTTCTCGTTCTTCACTATATAAAGACCTCTAATAAAAGAGACTCGTGAATACTTAGCCATGCAAGTCAAAATTAAGCTAAATTTGGATTAGCTTTCATTAAGACTATATCAAATCAAAGTTTTGGGTTTTCAAGCCACCTATAGGATCTTACACTTTCTTGGACTTTTTCAAGTTTAGAGAATGCGTTTTATAGTTCCCTTGATAAGTGACTTTCTAGAATCAATTATAGGAACTTGCGAAAAGTTCTTGTTCTTAACCCGAATGAATTAAGACTTTCGCGTTTTAAAGCTCCCTATATAAAAGTCTAGCAAAACTTGAATTGAGCGGGTTAAGGAATGTAAGTGGCTCCAAATGCCCATCAAGTCAAAAATTAACTCTTATTCTACCCATCGGAAAATATACATTCGTGTCTTAAAAACACTTATGAAAATTAAGAAAAATTTTAAAATTTGGCCATTTTTAGCCTTATTAGCAAAACAAAACATTGAAAGTTGGAAAACGTGAGGGCGTAGCAAAGCAAGTATCTATTCACCCCCCATACTAAAAGTAAACATTGTCCTCAATGTTTCGAGTCTAAAGGTGGAGCACCCCCATACTAGAGACGAAGAGTCGAATGCTTAGGATCTAGCATGGAAAGGGTGATCAACAATATATTTAAAGCCGTTTATTAAGTATGCTAAAAGATAATTGTTAGAACAATAAAGGATATGTCATGGAATCGTGAAAAACTTCTTCAAACGAACGATGGAGGCTCACGTAAACGAACACGAGAGTCTTCAATCGTAGATGATGATGATGATCTAGATAACACAATCACAAACAACCACGAGACAACGAGTTGGAAGGGTACAAGTCCCCTTATTAGTGAGCATAAAAGATAAGCATGGGATCTCCCCCACGAGGCACCTCGTTTTTGATTACCGAGTCATGAGCTCGACTCGATCCCCTCAATGCTAATTATCATTGGGGAAGGTGTCTTGGTCGGGGGCAACCATTGAAGGAATTTCCCCACCAAAGTAGTGCTTAAGCCTATGTCCATTCACCTTGAAATTAGGACCATCATCTTGAGCTAGCTCAATGGTCCCATAAGGAAATACTTGTGTAATGATGAACGGACCCGACCAACGAGATTTCAATTTCCCGGAAAATATCTTAAGACGAGAGTTAAAAAGTAACACTTGATCACCAACGTTAAAAACCCGGTTTTTAATCTTTGAATCATGAAACTTTTTAGTCTTTTCTTTAAAAATTAATGAATTTTCATAAGCATTATCCCTTAATTCATCCAATTCATTCAATTGTATTTTCCGGTGATCTCCCGCGGTCTTCAAGTCAAAATTAGCATGCTTAAGGGCCCAATATGCCTTATGCTCCAATTCAATGGGCAAATGACAATTCTTCCCATAGACTAACTTATAAGGAGTGCAACCGATAGGTGTCTTATAAGCGGTCCTAAAGGCCCATAAAGCGTCATCGAGTTTGTCGGACCACGAAGCACGGTTTTCCCCAATTGACCTCTTTAAAATCCTCTTCAAAGCTCGGTTCGAAACCTCGACTTGCCCACTCGTTTGCGGGTGATAAGCCGTAGAAAGACGATGTGTAACCCCATATTTCTTTAGAACCTTTTCGAATTGGTTATTACAAAAATGGGTTCCACGATCGCTTATAATAGCACGAGGGGTTCCGAACCGAGAGAATAGTTGCTTCAAAAACTTCACTACCACACGAGCATCATTAGTAGGCAAAGCCTTAGCTTCCACCCACTTAGAAAGGTAGTCCACCGCGACGAGGATATATTTGTTGCCATGAGACGATGGGAACGGCCCCATAAAGTCTATTCCCCATATGTCGAAAATCTCACACACTTGAATTATGTTTTGTGGCATTTCATCACGTTGAGACGATTTTCCTTGACGTTGGCACGAATCACACGACTTCACAAGTGCGTGTGCATCACGATAGATAGAAGGCCAAAAGAAACCGGCATCGAACACTTTCTTAGCCGTGAGATTAGCACCGTGGTGACCACCCGTGGGTCCCTCGTGACAAGCTCTAAGGATATTAGAAGCTTCGGCACCAAAAACACAACGTCGAATGAGTTGATCCGCACAAACTCGAAAGAGATAAGGGTCATCCCAAAAATAGAACTTGACGTCACGAAAGAATTTTCGTTTTTGTTGTGTCGTCATACCCTTGATTATGAAATTGCCCGCATGGTAATTTGCAATGTCGGCAAACCATGGGGTGGTGTCTTTAGAATTCACTACACCGAGAGTCTCAAGAGGAAATGTTTCGGTAATTTCCTTGTTCTCGAAAACATCTTTGTGAGGATCTTCTAGACGAGAGAGATGATCGACCGCTAGATTCTCGGCTCCTTTTTTGTCAAGCACGGTGACATCAAATTCTTGGAGGAGGAGCATCCAACGAAGCAATCTCGGCTTAGCATCTTGCTTAGCCAAGAGATACTTGATAGCCGAATGGTCGGTATACACGATGCTTTTAGTCAAGACGAGATAAGGTCGAAATTTCTCAAAAGCATAGACCACGGCAAGGAATTCCTTTTCCGTTGTGGTGTACTTTAATTGAGCCTCGGTCATCGTCTTACTAGCATAGTGGATAGGACGAAAATGCTTGTCATAACGTTGCCCTAAGACGGCCCCTATAGCATAATCACTTGCATCGCACATGATTTCAAAGGGTAATTCCCAATTAGGAGCAACAAGAATGGGAGCTTCGGTAAGTTTCCTTTTTAGAGTCTCGAAAGCCTTAACACAATCCTCATTAAAGTTAAAAGGAGCATCCTTCTCGAGGAGGTGTGTCATAGGACGAGAAATCTTCGAAAAGTCCTTGATGAAACGATGATAAAAGCCCGCGTGGCCTAGGAAACTACGAACTCCTTTAACGGTTTTGGGATGAGGTAACTTGGCGATGACGTCTACCTTAGCTTTATCGACCTCAATCCCCGCTTTCGACACCTTATGTCCTAAGACGATTCCTTGTTTACACATGAAATGACATTTCTCCCAATTAAGCACAAGATTGGTTTCTTCACAACGTTTTAACATTTGTTCGAGATTAGATAAACATGACGTGAACGAATTACCAAACACCGAGAAGTCATCCATAAACACTTCCATCGACTTCTCGATCATATCGTGAAAAATCGCCATCATACACCGTTGAAACGTACCGGGTGCATTACAAAGTCCGAAAGGCATCCTACGATAAGCGAACGTTCCATAAGGACACGTAAACGTAGTCTTCTCTTGATCACGAGGGTCGATAGGGATTTGAAAGTAACCGGAAAAACCATCTAAAAAGCAATAGAATTCATTTCCCGCAAGTCGCTCCAACATTTGATCCATGAAGGGCAAAGGAAAGTGGTCTTTACGAGTGGCGTCATTTAACTTTCGGTAGTCAATACACACCCTCCAACCGGTCACAACACGAGTGGGAATTAACTCGTTGTTTTAATTGGGCACAACGGTCATTCCTCCCTTTTTAGGGACACAATGGATTGGGCTCACCCATGGGCTATCGGATATAGGATAAATCATTCCCGCGTCAAGGAGTTTAAGGACCTCCTTTTTAATGACATCGTGAATTTTGGGATTCACCCTTCTTTGACTTTGAATTGCGGGTTTGTAGTCCTCCTCCATTAAAATCTTGTGAGTACAAAATTTTGGGTCAATACCCTTAATGTCGGAAATTTTCCACGCAATTGCCCCTTTATGAGCCTTAAGAACTTTCAAGAGCTCGGTTTTTTCATCATTAGCAAGACCTTTTGCAATAATAACCGGCAACTTGTCATCACCTTCCAAGAATGCATATTCAAGGTGAGAAGGAAGATCTTTTAATTCAAGGATAGGTGGTTCCTCGATTGAAGATTTTGGTTCAACACTCATAACTTCCATCGGCGAAAGAAATGGTGGAATAGAAGTATCATCACTAATCAACACCTCGTCTTCATTGTCGATTTCATTTGAAGTGAGATCGCCTCCTTAGAATGGAGTGAGATTTGGTGTGGAATTAGCAAGAATCGGATCCAAAATAGTGGGATTGCCACTTGACGAGCTATCGGAAAAACCTAACACTTCTTGTGAAAACTCATCGCAAACCACATCAACGATGTCAATGTGATTGATGGTAGCGATTGCATAAACATGAGAAGGTTTCGAGTTTTGAGTAGCGTTTATAACAAGTTCCTCTTCGTTGAATCTCAAAGTGATAGTTCTCGCATGAACATCGATAAGCGATCTCGAAGTATCTAAAAATGAACGACCTAAAATTAGAGGAACTTGAGGATCCGCGGGGATGTCAACTACTATAAAATCAACGGGATAGTAGAACTTCCCCACTTTCACGAAAACATCTTCGGCTATTCCACATGCCATAATCGTAGAATGATCGGCCATCTCGATGGACATGTTCGAAGGAATGAGAGCCGGAAGCGAAAGCGATTTCCAAATGGAAAATGGCATCAAATTAATGCTCGCACCAAGATCGGCCAAGGCGAGGCATTCTTTCATATCTTGTATGTCACAAGGAATGAGAAACTTTCTGGGATCACCAACTTTTTCCGGTATGCGGTTAAGATAAACCGAAGAACAATTAGCAAGCTTTGAAAGCTTTTCCTTATCGCTCATCATACTTTTAAAAGTGGAAGCGAAACGAGGCATATATAACAACGCGTCGGCTAAACTCACATCAAAATGCACTTGTTGAAACATTTTTATAAAAAGCTCGATTTGTTGTTTGTTACGTTCTTGCAACTTCTCTTTGTTTCGTCTTGAAGGGTAGGGTAAAGGTGGTGTGGGTTGGTCATTAGGCAACGGCCTTGGAAACTCGGGTTCCACAATTGGTATTGGTTCAACCGTAGGTGTGGTTTGAGCGGTACTTCGTAGGATTGTAATGTGCTCCTTTTCGACCATCACCTCGGGTTCTTTCTCGATTTCCTTCTCCTTAGAAGTACTTGTACGAGAGATTGGTTCCTTGAAAGTTTTACCACTTCGTGTAGTAATAACCTTCATTTCTCCCTTCGGGTTTGCAATGGTATCACTAGGAAGACCACCCGAAGAAGAGGGCTTACACATGATAGCTTCAAACATCTTAGCCATTCGGTCCTCAAATTTAGATTGCCTAGCATCCGCTTTTAATAACTCTTGCTTAATCTCATGTTGTCCTAATTCCATCTTTTGTTGGTTTTGTTGAAGACGTTGGACATTTCCTTCCATTTTGTTAGCATGAGTTTTAAGTTCATTAGCAAGTTCATTTTTAAGCTCGTTTTTCAACTCGGATCTTAAGCTAATCATCTCACGTTGCATATTATCAAATTTAGCATCATTTGCTTTTGCATAATCCAAAAATTCTCCTTGCAAATTTTTAGTGTGAGCATTTTGAAAACCTTGTGTAGTGTTTTGAAAATCACGGTTTTGGTTTTGATTAGAGATTTGTCCATTCCCACTTTGATAATTCCCCTTGTTGTAATTGCGTGTGTTGCCTTGGTAATTACCTTGGTTGTTGTTTCGATAATTGTTAACATTTTGGTTTGGTGGAGCTTAATTTTGGCGGGAACCTTGGCCGTTTTGGTTATAAGTTCCCGTTGCTACATAAGCACTCGAAGTGTTACCATCCGCGGTAATGCACTCGGAAAGATCATGAGCTCCCCCACAAGATAAACAACTCTTAGCAACCGCTTTAACCGAAGCGGAATTGGAAGCTTCTTGAGCCTTCCAATGGGACATAAGATTAGCAAATCTATCAAAAAACCGATTTTCCTCATTAGCTTCATCATGTAAGGCGTTAATGCTACGAGACGATTGTGACGAAGATGACGAACCCATATTGGCAACACTCGGTGTGTTACGAGGGTTATAAACCTTGGATCTATTTTCAATGATTTGTAAAGCCTCATTTGTCGTCTTGCACAAACAATTACCACCCGCGGCGGCGTTCAAATAATCTCGTTCATGATCATTAAGCCCATTATAAAAAGTATCCACTTGATGCAATTCCGTGAAATCATGGTGTGGACATTCATGTAACATCTCTTTAAATCGTTCCCATGCCATTGAAAAACTTTCATTATTACGTTGCACAAATCGTGAAATCTCATTTTTTAAGTGTGTTGTTTTAGATGGTGGAAAAAACTTGTTCACAAACTTAGAAACGAGGTCGGCCCATGTCAAAATCGAATTTGGCGGTTCTTTCTCGAGCCAAATTTTTACGGGTCCATCCAACGAATATGGAAACAACATCATCTTAATGGCGTCATGTGGAACATCCTTAAACTTGCTAGTAGCGGTGAGACGGTTGAAATTCCTAATGTGGTAATGCGGGTTGTCTTTCTCGTGACCTCTAAACTTATTTGCTTGCAACATCGACATTAAACCCGTCTTAATCTCGAAATTCTCCACAAGGATGGCGGGAATCACAATAGCCTCTCCAAAACCCTCGGTGGGTGCTTGTAGCAACTCCATCATAGTACGATTAGCCATGACGACTTCTTGTTCTACAATAGGTTCAACAATTGGAGGTTCTTCAACAATCAACGTCTCTTGATTGGCTTGCTTTTGAAGTCGTTTACGAGCTCGTTTTGCTTGATTACGAGTGATGATAAACTTCACGAAGAATGGGAGGTGAGCAAAGAAGATTCTTTTTGGGTGTTTTGTGAATTTTCAATTTTTTTGTGTTTTTGATGATATTTAATTTTTTTGGTTTTTGGTGTATCTTCGTAGACAACAATCTACAAAATCTCTCCTCGAATCAAACTCTTGATTAAAGAAGCCTCAAAGGAATGAAAACGATCACGTGGAGTGAACGTCTTCTAATGACTTTAGAACTTTGGTGAAAACCAAATTGTTCAAGAGGGTTTAATCACAAAGAAAACCAAGCAAATATAGTATACGTAATAATACTTTGGGCGGCAAAACCCTCGATTAGCCTTCAATCTTAAAATACTCACAAGCAAGCGGGGAAACGAGGCGGCGCGAAGCACTTAAGAGCCTTTTTCCTTAGGGTATATTTTATAATACCCGCCTTATACCCACCTTATAGTTTGTATTTTTCAAAATCGAGCTTCACGAAAGTATTTATCTATTTTTGCCTTTTCTTTTTTTGTTTGAGATTCGAATACAATAATTAGGAGATCAAATCCCAATTAAGGTTGTGTTTTCACACTTTTGGAGATATTGTATATTGATTGTGATACTTAATACAATATAGTAATATTTATACAAGAAAAACCAAGAAAACCGATAATACGTGTTAAGGGAGTTCCACTTAACACAAATACTTATTATGGATAATATCAAAAACTAAAGCTTCCAAATTAAAGCACAACACACCTCCCCGGCAGCGGCGCCAAAATGATTGTGGTAAAATACACCTCTTGTTTAGGAAAACAAAAGAGCGTAAATGAGCGGTAAGTATCGAGTGATGATTTTAGGAAAAATCAACACTAATGACCCAATCAAATAAAAGAGAGAAAGTTCGTTTCCCAAGGAGGTATATGTGTGTGTTCTAACTTGTAATTATTTGAGATTAATATTGAGAAGAATGAGGATGAAAGGATGAAAAGACGGTTACGTTGAAATTACACTACGACGTAGAAAAACGTGAACGTAAAGTCGTGAAAAACTACCCAAATTAAAAATTTACTAAAACCAAAAACAAAATAAATAAAAGGTTAAAAAGGCTAAAAAGAAGTCTAAAATAATAAAGATAAAAATCCAACAAAGATAATTTAAAACCTTTTATTAATTAAATATTTAATTTTAAATGCTAATTAAAGCCCTAAAATTAAATACAACTAATAAAAATGTCTAAAATATGATTTTATTGAACTAATACTTAACTTATATTATTACAAGACTAAAAAGTAATTTTCTAAAAATTAAAAGCTAATAAAACTATTTTTAAAACTCTAAAAATGATTAAAAATGATTAAAAACTAATTAAACTTAAAATAATTATAAAAATAAATCTAAAAGCTATAAAATTATTCTAAAAATGGTAAAAGTCCTAATTAATGATAAAGAACCTAAGAAAAATGAAAAAAGAAATAAAAATAAAACTTTTTTTTTTATAATAAAATAATATTAAAATAATGCTAAAAATAAAATTGATAAAATTAATTCTAAAAAATTTCTAAAATCTTAAAATAATCTAACTAAGCTAAAAAAGTAAATTAAAGCTCCTAAAACCTTTTTTATAATTTTATAAAAATTATTAAAGTTTATAAAAAACCTTAAAATAATATAAAATTAAAAATTAAAGTTTATAAAACCAAAACTAGATGTAAACCTCAAAATATTAATCTAAAAGCTAAAAATTATTTTTCCTAAAAATTAAAACTCTTTTTTCTATTTTTTAATGATTTTTCAAAATACGGCTAAATAATAAATTATAAAAAATAAATAAAGAAAAGGAAAAAATATGAAAACAGGCTAGGAAAATCTTATATGCTAATTCTAACTTAGGAAAAATGAAACAAGCCAAAAGTGCTTATTAAATAAGCCCAAAATGAAAGAAATAAGCTACGGCTTTTTATTATGAGAACAAACTAAAAACGGGTTAAATAGCTAATGAAATCAAACTATGACGTAAAAAGTCATCTAGATCAACGGTAGTTCCCCTTACTCATCCTTCGAGAGGTCGGGGGTTCGAGCCCGTTGCGGGTGCACTTTTTGCTCTTTTTTATTTTTTTTTATTTTTTACTTTTCAAACACAAACAGTGAACTCTAATAAGCTCAAAACACAATCCAGTTTCCTTTTTGCCAATGATTAAACACACACAAGATTACAAAACGTGGACAGGTTCAATTTTGCAAGAACACAAGTTCTTTGTTTTTACTTGTTTTCTTCACAGGTGGTGAAGCAATCCAAGAGGTCTTGGATGTGATTGTTTGATGTTGATTGTTGGACAGGGGGGCACCCTTGTGCTCTTTGAAGCACAAGGAGTCAAATCAAGTAGAGAACAATCACTTAGCACACAAAATTCACAAACAAATGCACACCAAAACATTTTCAAGTTTCTGTGATAGATTACTAGGTCTGGTGGCTATTTTAGCTTATATCTTGCACCTAAATGAGATTTAGACTCCTATATTTTGCACACACAGGCTCTAAATAGCACTCAAGCAATTCCAATAACTTAATTAACCTAACACTTAGCAGATTTTCAAGAATCAAACCAAGAGTTTATGAAAACTAGCAGATTATGGAGTATGCAGATTTGAGCTTTGCTTTTTCAGTTTTTAGACACACAAACTTGTTTCAAATCCTTCTAAACTGACAACAATACTAGACAACACCTATCTCAACCTTATTCAATACTTCTAACACCTATTTAAAACACAAATCAAGACTTTTACCCTGCTAAAACATGTATCCAAACAACCCTTTAAAGATCAGTTTCACACTTTTATCAAATCAATACCTTCTAAAACCTATTCAAACTGATCAAAAACAGGTCTAGCATGCATATACTACCATTTGAACTCAAATCAAATCAATAATACACACTGATAGCACCAAATCAAACAAATCAACTAACTTCACTTTTTCTGAGATTTCAAAAAGGTAAAAAGGGATTTACCTTAGAACCTTACATCCAAGGTTCTAGTGGATGTAAATCCACCTCCCTATACACCCGGGTGTATGCAGATCCTTGGATCAAGAACAATCAACACCTGTTATAAGACAAATCAAGAAAAACAAGCACAAGCAATATATATACTGTTTTCCTTCAACCTTCTTAAAATCTTTTCCAAAAGTTTTCAAACCTTTTCAAAACGTTTTAAAAACACTATTTCACTAAATCAAATGATCCTCTAAACACAAACCCTAGAAACAATTTCTTACCAAGAAATTCAAAATTTCAGAAAACCTTTAAATAATTTTGAAAATCAAAATTACTTAACCAAATAAATGTGGAACTCAGTTTTCCTTCAATAATTTATACCAACTTTAAGAAAATCATAAAAAGGAATTAAATTGCTAAATAACAAATACCAAACTTTTATATTTAATCAAAAGGAATTACAAAATTTTTTTGAAGAAAAACTGGAACAAGGAAGGATGAACAGGCTCATCTCCTTTTATACTACTCTAAGAACTCTCTAGAATGCTGAAAATCAAAACCCTAATCTAAGAAAATCTCCAAAATGCCCTTTAAGTCTTCTAGATGCTTTTGAGGATTTGAGCTGTCATAATTGATCTCAATCGTCTATTTATGCGTTGGGAGGAAGCAATGAATCACCACTGTTGATTTTGGACACGTCAACATGCTTGGAGCCCAAGTTGTATTTTTATTGGTTGAGAAGGAATTGGGGGTGGGGTCCCTAGTGCGTGGGATGAGGGTTTTGTGCGTGGGATAGCTTTCTGCATGTGTGAATCACACATGTGCAAGGTTAATTGAAAATTAACCTAGGTTTAAGTTAGGTAATTTCTGGGGGTGAAAAAGGTGAACAGTAAGTTATTTTGATCCGTATTTGGGGGAAAAGGGGTGTTAGGCGCGTGTTTTGGTTTGAATGTTTCAAAGTGCACACATTTAGTCCTTGTGTTTTGATATTTTTGGCAAATCAGGTTTTCAGCCCTAAAACGTATTCTCCTTTGTTAATAACTTTCAAGACTTGTCACTTTTGGCACAAACTTTTGGAAAAAGGTTTCAAAGGATTGTTTTTGCCATTTTGAGATATTTCAAGGGCTGATCTTGTACTTTCTTGATCTTCAAAGGTCTTCTTTGTATCTTTGACTTCATGAGGGACCATTATTGGCAATTTTGATTTGTTGAGGGACTAATCTTGCCATTTCTTCAAAGTTGAAGGACCTTTTTGTACTTTTGACAAACTTAAGGGACCAAACTTGTAATTATCAATATACAAGGGTTTTAAGTGTCATTTCTTCATTCTTGGAGGATCAATCTTGTTTGTCTTCAAATCTTCAAAGGTATTTGTTGAATATTTCATGATTAGGGCCCAGTTCATTGTACGGCTTCATTTCTCGTGTCCGTTTTTCCTTGTAACTTGTGATCTTTTGTCTTTTTCACGATATCCATACCTAAAATACACAAGTAAACAAACACAAGCATATATATGGTATTTTATGACATTTTTATGCATTTAAAGCCCGAAAAGAACGATGAGATCATGTATAAATGCCATCTCATCAGAGAGCCTTCTTAAGCTTGTACACATGATTAGGAAACTCCGTACTAACGAACCCATCCGGCTGACTAACATAGACCTCTTCCCTTAGTTCACCGTTCAAAAATGCCGTCTTCACATCCATTTGATAGACGATCATATTCATATGAGCAGCATACGCAAGGAATAGTCTAATGGCCTCCAATCTTGCCACAGGAGAAAAAGATTCTTCAAAGTCTATACCCAAGGCTTGTTTATATCCTCTAGCAACCAATCTAGCCTTATTCTTCAATACCGCACCCATCTCATCAAGTTTAACCTTGTAAACCCATAACAAAGTAAGGATGTTGACCTTGTCAGGGAGAGGAACCAATTCCCATACTTCAAGTCGTTGGAATTCATTTAGTTCCTCCTGCATGGCTTCAATCCAAGATGATTGAGTCATAGCCTGCTGCCAGTTTTTTGGTTCAACTTCAGAGAGAAATGCATCAAAGTAGCAATAGAGTGCACTCTCTTGTAATTGACGGCGTGTAGAGACTGGTCGATCTAGATCTCCAATGACATTCCTAATTGGGTGATCTTTTGTCCATTTAGTGCTATGGTTTTCAATCCTAGGTGGTCTGGAGTGAACAATAGAAGGAGCTTCTTCTGAGGTAGACGCGGCTGAAGGGTTTTCAGGTATCGCTACACCAAAGAAAGGAAGCTCTTGTAGGTGAGCATATTCCAAGTCGTGATCAATAGAATCCTCTTCCACATCATTAGGCACAAGTAGGGGTGACGATTCAGGTGTAGTTTGAGAATCACTTGGTGAAGGTGCATCTAGTTCAATGTGAATTGAAGATGCATTAGATAAAGCTTCATTGGCTGGAGCAACAACTTCAGGAATTGGAGCTATCACTACGGGTGCTGGAACTTCATCATTTGGGGGATCAAAGAATTCGTCAAACAACGGTTGAAACAGTTTATCCCACTCGGGCCTTGATGGTGGTAAAAATGATGTAGAAGTAGGATTATTGGGAACTAATCCGGAACTAATAGCACCGGTTCCCATCTCATGAAGCGCGGGTTCAGAGCTGTGTTGCTCAGAAGCCATCGCTGTCAGCTCATCGAAATCTGCGTCCATAGTTTCTACAATCTTGCCAAGACGACGGTTGTAAATTCGGTATGCTTTCTTGGACGGTGAGTAACCAATGAAAATACCTATATCGGCTTTTGGTTGAAGCTTACCCAAGTTCTCACTATTAATGTTTGGATAACAAAGAGCACCAAACACATGAAAAAATGAAACATCGGGTTTACGGTCATGTAGAAGCTCGTAAGGTGTTTTTCCATGGCGTTTCCGAATGATAGAACGGTTTTGGGTGAAACATGCAGTAGATATAGCCTCTGCCCACAAGAACAATGGAGCGTTCGCATAGATAAGCATAGTCCTAGCAGCTTCCATAAGCGTACGATTCCGTCTTTCAACGACACCGTTTTGTTGTGGAGTGCGTGCAGCGGATGTTTTATGTGAGATACCAACTCCTTCATAGTAATCACGAAGAGTCTGGTTGACGAACTCTGTACCATTGTCTGTACGAATACGGCGAACAGTAGTATTCAAACGTACCTGAATGAATTTCAGAAAGGTGATAATAGCCTTCGGTGCTTCATCCTTTGTACGTAGAAATCTAACCCATGTAAACCTGGAGAAATCATCCACAATTACCAGAATGAATTTCTTACCGCTCACACTTTCAGTTCTCATTGGCCCACAAAGATCCATATGCAAAAGATGAAGTTTTTCTTGATTGGTGTCTTCAGCTTTGGGCTTGTAAGAGATATTGGTACTTTTCCCCCTTGAACACGCGGAACATAAATGGTCCTTGTGAAATTTAAGCTTTGGAAGACCACGAACTAATTCGTTTTTAGCCAGATGATTAATAGCATCAAAGTTAAGATGAGATAATCTGCGATGCCATAACCATGACTTGGTCTTAGATGCTTTAGAGAGAAGACATACTGGAGAGGCGGCCATCATGTCTTGTAAGGACAAGGTATAAAGATTTGCACCACGAGATCCCTTCAACAAATCTTTTCCTTCCAAGTTGCGGATGAAACAAGTGTGTTGTCGAAAAGCAACCTCAAGGTTGGAATCACAAAACTGTCCTACTGAGAATAAATTATGACCAAGACCTTCTACATAGTATACCCTTGAAATCGTCATGTTTCCAATCTGATATTCACCATACCCCATTATCTTTGCTATATGATCATTCCCGAATTTAACCGTACCAAGAAACTTGCTAACGAAATTTCGGAGCATCGAGCGATCTCCGGTCATATGTTTTGAACAACCGGAGTCCAAATACCACAGGATGATTTGGACCACCTAAAAATATCACCACACGAAGACAATGTAGAGGTATCGGAATATGAGTGTTCCTTGTTATTAGCATGTACAGATTTAATAATCTTAGATTTGCTAACTCTAGGTTTCTTAGATTTCCTAGCCTTCTTCTTCCTAATTGGTGGTGTAGATTCTAGTTGGCTTAATTCCTGAGGTATTTCTTCACTGATAGGCACTATAGTGGGGGCTGACCTAATTAAAGGGCGCTGTTTCCATACTTGAGTGCGAGTGTTCCTAACTAAAGGACGCTCAGACATAACCTCAATGGATGCATTCCTAGTTAAAGGGCACATTTTTCCATCTAATGTAAAGGTCCTACCAGTGGGACGCCATTGCCAGCCAACCTGGGCACGAGTTCTACCCGTTGGCTTCCATTCAAGACCATTCTTAATGGCATTCATTTCATTCACATGATCAATCAGACACAAATCATGACGTTGGGAAAACATACATTCATTACAATTCCAACAATTCAAATCAGAATTCACGAATGGTTTTGGCTTCTGCACATGCGCAGAGCTTTTAGTCTTAACATGATTCTTTTTATTTAAAACTGAACTAACATTCCTATGGTGAGCTTCTACTTCCTTCTTTTTGGCACTACTAGTGGAGGGCTTGATCTTATCTTTCTTGAGTGGCGATCCTTTAGCCTTAGTAGTCTCTTTTAATCCTGTAGAAGGCAAAGTGGGAACATTAGCAACAGATTTTAAAGGTGCCTTACTTGATTGTGCCAATGACGGTTTTGCTCCTGGAGTCTTATTAAATGGAGTTACAGCAATGGGCCTATTAGTAAGTAGTGCAGAGCCTGGTGTACCTATGTATTGCAAATATGCTAAGCAATATTGAACTCGCTTAATATATTCATGAGCCGAATAATAGTAGCTACTTGAGGGATCTAAGGCATAAAGATCGTCTAAGATATCCCTAACAAGATCTACATGCTTAATGGCATTCCTCATATAATCATCGTAGGTAACCGGGTTTCTCTTATGAAGCGGATTCTTATAAAGCACTACTGACTTGGTTGTTGGAGCACTAGTGGACGGTGCAGAGTCGGTAGCTAAGTTATCAACAACTTGTTGTCAGGTGAGAAGAAGTGTCTCCTTTAATTCAGCCAAAACCATATTTTTGTCAATGAGCAGGATGTTCAAGTCAGAGATTTCCTCGCACTTTTGGTTCAGTTGTTCAACATAAGATTGTTGCTGTGCCGCATTAAAAGCGAAGCGTTCTTCTAGTGAACCATAAAGAGCGGATAGTCCCTGTCTTGTCCGATCCATCTCCCCTAGAACAGACGAAAGTCTAATTTCTAAGACCTGGTTTTTAGACTCTGCAGCCTCTAGTTCCAATTTTAATGTTTCATTTGATGACACATCTCTCTTCAATCTCATAATCTCTTCCTCTAATGCCTTAACAATTGCAATCATCTTGTCACTCGTCTCAACACCGTTTTCACAACCATTTGATATCAAAAGACCTTCATTTTGAGTTTGTTGTTTTAATTCTAAAGATATACATTGTTGTTCTAGTTGATTAAAGCGTTTTGAAAGTAAATTGTAAGAATCTTGTAGCTTTAAAAACTCAGCGTTAGATTCGTGACAAGAATGATTATCTACCTCATTTACAGTATCAGCAACATTTACAGAGAGATCACATACATCATCACATATATTATCACAAATATTCACAGCATCATAATTAATCATAGCGGATGTAAGCTCATTCGAATAATTAACATTTACAGTAGTAAGCACATCACACGAGATTACTGCAGACAAGAATCGGTCATATTCGGTTAAAATCTTTTCTTTTTCAATTAGTTGTAGTTCGTAAGCGGTGTCCAGTTCATAAAACACTTTTTGAACTTCACCAATTTCAAACACAAGATTTTCCTTAAGAGATGCAAAACTTCCTTTTAGACTTTCGACAAACGGATTGATCTCATTTTTAAACACCTCGTTCATATGTTCGAAAGCCCATTCTCCGGCATTTAAGCCATTTGAAGTCGTACATTCCAAAATGACCTTGTCAAAATTAGTAAAGTATTGATTAATCTCTTGCAAGTTTAACCATACAGTGCTAACAGGTGGAAGATCCTTTGGAATTTCCTTAGGACCTTCCATATTGACAAGTGTAGGAAATGTACTAGGGTTTTCTTCATCTAATATGTAGGTCGGTGCTGTTATGAGATCTTTGTCCATATGGAAGCGAATTCTAAAATCCGTTTTTGCAAGCTCCTTATTCAATTTAAAATAATCACACTCGGGATATTTTGCAGAATTGTATGACCGATCCTCATCAACTAGATCCTTACTTGTTCGATCATCGGGAAAAACAATCGGGTCTAAGGCCAATCCTAATTGAGTTGCATTATAAAGTCTAGGACTATGTCTTAAAGCTTGTTTTGCATACCGTGGATTAGGGGGAAGGCCTTTTTGACGAGATAAGTTAAATTCTCTAAACGAAGCGTCAAATAAGTGCACTAGTTGAGAAGCAGCATATTGTCTTAAAAGCAAGTAATCTAGACTTCTAATCTTATTAGTAGCATTAATCTCCATTTCATTCTTCTTAGACTCGAGTGATTCAAAATCCGTTTGAAGTTTTTGAAAATTAGTGACTACTAACTCCTTTTCTTTAAGTTCATTAGACAGATTTGCTCTTAAGTTTTCAATTTCTTGCAAGTGACCCATTTGTTTGTTTCGAAAGTGATCATATTCGGGATTTGTTAGAACACTAGACGAAGGCACTAATTCCAAAGTTTGAACTTTCTCGTTGCTTAAGGCAAGCTCATCAGACAAATTCTTATTCTTAGCTAGGGTTTCTAAGAGAGCAGCATTCATTTGGCTAAGTAATGTAGCAGGAACCATGACCAAATCTTGTTGAGCAGGAGTAGGCGTATGCGAAATGGCTCCCGGTTGTGATTCACTCAAAGTCTGGGGACTCACATTGATATTGCTATCATTGATTGTCTCCTCATTTGAAAGACTCACCACCGAAGAATCATTCGAATCAACACTCTCTTGCACAACTTGATGTGTTTGAATACTAGCATCAGTGGTATTATCAGTGGTATTAATAAGTACCTCAGATCTCTTTTCGGGCCCTAAGCTGGAGATAGTTGCCATGAGAGCAGCCTTTGCAGATTGAAAGTCATCACAGTCTGAGTCATACGCATCGAGATCATCTGCTTGGTATGCTGCATTCTGTGTGGTGACAGTGTCTTGTTCAGCAATCCCTGGATCAGCAAGAAATGCAAGCTCCTCTTCATCAAGTTACCTTCCTTGTGCCTGAGCATTCACCAGATAGATCTTCTCTGCAAACCATTGTCCATCCCTTATCCTCTTGGGTTTCTTACAATCCCTGGACATGTGACCCTCTTCCTTGCAGTTGTAGCATGTAATCATTCTCAACTTGCTTGTGGAATTAGCCCGTGGAGCAGGATTGACCATTGGAGCCTGATTGACCGTGCGAGCATTGGTAGTTGATGTGGTAGGTCTCCCCTGATATGGTTGAATAGGCTGAACCATTACCCTGCCATTCTCAATAGTAGCTTGTTGGCGAGAATTGGATGAATTCCTCAACTGATTGTTGGTAGGAGCTGATCCCCTAAATCCTCGTTTGCTTAAAGTCCTTGTGAGATAAGCAGACATAGTGGTTAACACTTCAACTGGGTCAGCACCTTGTTTGAATACAGGAACGGGGACTTCCTCATCATCACAGTACATTGCTTGGTCTTGATGAGCTGCATAATCACTAGAAGGAATACTCATTTGATCAGGGTAGCTTGTTGGATATGCTGCATTCTCTTGATAAGAAGAATATGAAGATTGAGCATAAGGTGCAATACTTGCTGGGTGAGGTTGTGTAGCATATTGTGATGAAGGTGCACTAAACCGATATTGTTGCTGATGTGAGGTGGGTGGTTGCGGTAGAATCGAGTATTGGGGAAAGGTTGGTGTCATGTAAGGTGATGGATGATAGGCTTGATGTCCCAAAATATAAGGAGTGTTGTTGTGAGACAAGCTTGGTTGATTCGCCATCAAAGCTAATGAATCAGGGTACATACCTCGTGGAGAACGGTGCATGATCACATGTTTCTCATGCTGCTGAAGAAAAGCATATAGTTGATCCAAATTGCACTTATGCAAATCCCTGGTTAACTTAACATCGGTAATATACTCACCCCATTCAGCTTGAGGTAAAGTATTCAAGAATTTGGTGTTAACCTGGAATGGAGCAATCACAAGATTGTATACATTCAGATCATTCATGAGTGTGGTGAATCTGAAGTAATAATCGTGAAGCGTTTCCCCTGGGTTGTACGTGAATCTATCAAACAGATCATACAACTGACATTCCCTTTCCTGTTTGGTGAGAGACGTACCTTGTAGCAACACCTTAAGACGTTCCCATAAATCCTTTGCCACCGTATACTGACTTACCATCCGATAGATGTCATGGGGAAGAGCTTGGAGAATGGTTTGAAGAGCTTTTTCGTCTGCATCTGCAACAAGTTGTTGAGCTGGAGCGAGTTCTTCAAATTCTCGTGGTCGAGTCACGTTGTTAGCCACGATGGTACCATAGTCAAGTGGACCATTTAAAATTGACTTAACCATCAGCCTCCCATATACCGGTTTTCCCTTAAGGTAAGACATCATCCGGCCTTGCCATGCTTCAAACACTTCTTTGATGAGCATTGGCGGGCGATTATCCGTTCCCGTAATGACGGAAATATCCGTAAGTGATGTCATCTGAGGCATTACTGAATTCGGATTCATTTTGTTAACTTCAAAGAGACAAAAATTATCGGTTGATCGAGCAGTGAAGTAAAGCTTGTGAATTGTGTTGAGTTTTTGTTGTAAGAAACCAAGATTAAATCCTCTAAAAAATCGTCGAAAAACAAGCAAAATAACCCTTGATTCGGAACTTTTGTTGATTCGGAAGTGTTGATTCGGAACTTCTTGGTTCGGAACTTCTTGGTTCGGAACTTCTTGGTTCGAAACTTCTTGGTTCGGAACTTCTTGGTTCGGAACTTTTGGCTTGATCCGGAACTTCTTGGTTCAGAACTTTTGGCTTGATCCGGAACTTCTTGGTTCGGAACTTCTTGGTTCGGAAGTTCTTGGTTCGGAAGTTCTTGGTTCGGAAGTTCTTGATTCGGAAGTTCTTGATTCGGAAGTTCTTGATTCAGAAGTTCTTGATTCGGAAGTTCTTGATTCGGAAGTTCTTGGTTCGGAAGTGCTTGGTTCGGAAGTGCTTGGTTCGGAAGTGCTTGGTTCGGAACTTTTTGGTTCTTGGTTCGGAACTTTTACTGGGAAAAACAGAAGGTCTGTTCGAGGTATACAGTCGATCAAAAACGGTGATTTAAACCCAGATTTTTTACCAAATAACCCAAAAAGTTTTGTGATTTCTACAATAATAAGTAAAAACTAGTACTTATCTACTAATCCCAATCACAAAAACACCAAAAAACACCAAGAATCAAGATGATCTTCTTAAAGAACACTAATACAATCAAAAACTAAAAAACCACACAAATCATTACCTTAAATCACCCCATAGCTCTTGATACCAAATGTAGAATCTTGATAACCTATGAATCTATGAAGTGGGTTGATGATTTCTAGAGAGAGAAACTAGAGAGAGAAAGTGAGAGAAAAACTATGTGTAATTTTATTAAGTGGAAATGAGAAACATTCAACAACCAACCCCTTTCCAAGGAGGAAAGGGGTATTTATACTTCCAAGCTACATTGGGCTTGGGCCGGTCCATGACAAGCCCATGGACCGGTTCTTACTTAACTAAATAAGTAACTAATAACTATTTGTTAACTACGAGCTATTACAACATAAATAATATTGTGGAGTGACCGATACTTCTAATATACGTAAAAACGTATTTCTAACAAGTCACATAAAATTTTTTCTGATAAGTTTTGACAGATAAGTTTCATTTATTTATGTTTCATGTATCATTGTTGCAGGGATTATGACTAAGTAATGGTTGGTACAGGACTGGCCCTATTTAGTCGCATGTGCTTTTATCGAAACTTTTAACTTTGGGATCGACCCATAGGCGTCCCCTCGCCATGTCTTTTGTTTTGGGACCGACCCATAGGCGTCCCCTCGCACATATAAAAGGTTTTTATAAACTACATTACGCATTCATGCACTGTTTTCATGCATAAAAATTTTCGCATGATTTATTGGCATAATTTTTTTTCATGTCCCCTCGTAAGTTACTATGTTTTTATGTCAAGTATGTTTTCATACTGTCATGGTTAACTTCGGTTTCATGTTGATTATGTTATACACTCCTTTATGATAGATCGTTTTATGTTCCTTCATGATAATTCCGTCTTCATGTTGATTACGTCTTACACCTCTTTTGTTATTTATGCTTTCACGCAAGACATGGTTGGATTTCATTGAATTCTGCTTTCATGATAGTCATGGTTGGTTTTCATTGATCATGCTGTCAGGCAAATCATCGTTGAATTTAGGTATAACCACACTTTAACGTTTCTTGACACAACCAGAATGATGTCTATGCTAATACTGCCAGGTTATCATGATGGTTTTTCCTAAAAGTCTAACCGATATACTTTCCTTAAATCATAATAAATGATCGACCCCATACCGATCATTTCATATGCATTCGACGTGAACTCCACGTACCGTATTTCATGTGTGTTACATGTACCTTAATCCATGTGTATTCCACTTGCAATACTTCACGAGTGTTCGCTAGTCGATTCTGAATCATCTCAGGCGTATTCTCAATTGTTGATATTCTACAAGATTGCTGATGCCGCTCATAGCTTGGACACGTTACTAGGGATTGACGCTGCTGATGTTGGAGACGCTACGAGATGCTGATGTTGTTCACGACCTAGAGATCCTACAATTAGAAGACAAAGGCGCCAGAGCAAAGCTATTGGACGAGAAGATGTTGCACCATCAGACGATTTCCCTCAATCATTGTCCCAAATTCTTAGTTACATGTCACATGTCATTCGGCTGTCATTTCAGCCATATGAGTGCAAACCGGTACCAGCCAGCCACTCAGCTGAATAGTTACATGAATCACGGTCATGAAAATGACCGTCATGGAACTGACAGACAAGACGATAGTAACCACTACTATGACAAAACTATCCTTGAAATCGTAACCGAGGCTCCGGCCACGAACGTGATCAGACATACAAAGGATCAGTAGTCCAACCGATCCGCCAAGTCTGGCATAATAACCTTATATTGTAGTTCTATTGAATTACGTATCGAGACACATGTCAAGACATCAGTCAAGACACATGTCTCACGTATACTTTTTGAAGGCACATGTCAAGACATCAGTCAAGACACATGCCTCACGTATACTTTCTGAAGGCACATGTCAAGACATCAGTCAAGACACATGTCTCACGTATACTTTCTGAAGACACATGTCAAGACACCAGTCAAGACATATGTCATGCTTATAGTTCCAAGAAACAAGTCAAGACACACGACTCACGTCCAACTATGGAACATTTCTAAGAAATTCAGGGTACCCTCCAAGGGTATATCCATTTTGTTGTGCCATGTATTAATAAGGCCACAAGAATTTCAATACCATTATCGGCGCATCAATGAGAACTGTCACGTTGCCGATGTCACTTTCATTTCTTTCACCATGCTTCATATATTCATGACCATGAAGGACGCCTTTCGTATTCCCACGTATACGAAGGTTTTCCTTCAGCTTAATGATGAGATCCAAGCTGCTAAAGCATTTCCTCGGACAGACACGAGATGAATTTTATCCTAATTATGGACTATGAACAACACACCATGCTACGATTCATAATTATGTATAGTAATGTTCAGGCTCCTGAATACATTCAGCTTGATTTTCCATCAGGAAAATCTGTACAAATTATCTATGCTTTCCAAGCACGTGCTTTGTTAGCCATGATTGCTAAACTTTCTAGCTGTCAGTAAGACACGACTACTGAAGTCCTTTTACGCATAACCAACGGATTATTCAAAAAATTGTCCTTTACACTCCAGAAGAACCTTCAAGGAGAAGGACGGTAACATAAGATTATGTGTCGACTACCGTCGATTTTTAAACAAATCACCATTCATGACCGTTATTCTCCTCCACGTATTGACAACATGTCCAATCGACCTTATAGTGTTAATCACTTTTCCAAGATCGAACTCATGATCATGCTGCCAACAGTGACGAGTGAAAGAGCAGGACATGTCCATGACTGCTATTCGTACACGACTCGGTCATGCTAGATTTATGATTTTGAATTAGTCTCATCAATGCTCCAACGACATTATAAGAATGAGTTTCCATGAACTCATAGCAAATTCATCAGTGTTTTCATTGAGGATAACCTGATTTCCTCTAAGCCTAGAGATGAACAGGAAGACCATATCTGCACTATGTTGCAAATTCTATGACAAGAGAAATTATACCCTGGAAATTTTTCCAATATCAATTCTGTTTGATTAGAGTGACACACTGAATCACATGGGTTTCTATGGTTAATCTTACCATGACTCAGCTTATACGTAAAGGAGATAACCCTACACTACATTAGGTGTTCTAGGAAATCCTACGCTAGGAGAAGTCTAGATTCAGAGACTCAGAGTTTCGCAAACTCCTATGTATCAAGTTCTACGAAGCAAGATAGAGTTACGTTCATATCTAGGTACCTGACATACCAACAGGTCAAGATAGGACACCAACAAACTGGGATGTTTTCATCATCTGAAATTGTGAATTGAAATGGGACAAGATCTCCATGGATTTTGGTTACCAGATTAACGCAAACTCAGAAGAAGCATGATGCTATCTGGGTTATTGCAAATAGTTTGATCAAGTCTGTAGAATCCTTACATCCGCAAGGATTGCAGAACCAACAGATTGATCGGACATGTTCCAGCCAAGGCTCATCCGACCACTTAGTAATCCCTCAGCTATCGGGTCAGAGAAAGATTCGCAATTGTACTCCTAAATTACTTCACGTCTTCATTCTGATTCCACGACTTGCTTTCGCGCTCGCGTTCATGACACTATTCATGTTCCTGATCGTATCTGGGCTTACGATTTTACGTTCATTTCGTTCTGGGAAGTTTTGCAAGAACTTGAGAGACCAGACCCAAGTTTAGTATAACTCTCCATCATCAGATAGACGTTTCACGTCATATTCCACGTCTCACCTTGTAGCGTTTGGCGTTACCGCCATTTTATTCTATGATCACGATATGTTTCACATGCCATGTTCATTCCACGTTCCTCATATAATGATCAAGATATGTTACACGTATCATGGATCACGATATGTTTACTCATTCTACACTCGCCATATCTCCATGTAGCACCTTCAAAATTTTTCACGTATCACGTTCAAAATTTTTCACGTACTACATTTCTTTATGTCTCGCGCATCGTTTCTAATTATCAGTTAAGTCAGATTGTCTTGCATCGTAACGTTTCAGTTACCCTTGCACGTTAACTCTTATTTTTACTCGATCGAACTTAGGTGATCTACCTTCCGTTGATAACCAAGAATTTCTTCGTATTCCAAGTCAAGGTCAGGAGGATCAAGATTTATCATTAGTGTCAAGATCTTCTGAAGGAACCGTTCCAAGAGGGAGGCCACTTGGAAACAGAAAAGTTCATCCGGACTTCTTATCCGTTTTTCTCTTATCAATTAGATATGTCCTTTCAGTCACGTCACGTTCCATGTCCTTTCGAGATATGTCACGTTCCACGTTCCCTTCTACCATGTCATCTTCATGTCCTTTCATCGTGCATACCCTTTCAGTTTGATTCGGGTATGTTCTTCTTTTCCAGTTACGTTATCTATAATTCGGGGACAAATTATTCTTTTTAGGGAGGAAGAGTTGTAAAACCCGCATGCTTTTACCAAGAACAGTACCCATTAGATCGTACGTACTAGATGAATACTTTCCTTTTATAGCATGTTTACGTTTACGTATAAGAATTTTAAGTATTACGTACGTGTTAGAACACGATAAGTATTTATTACGTATGAACACACGATAATTATTTAAATAATAATTATAATCACGAACATGCGATCATGGAATCATGAACGTAATTTAATCACGAGCTAATATTAATTACGTATATATATTTATTACGAACACGAATAAATATATTAAGTCACGATCGATAATTAATTAAAACACGTAAAACACGAACACGAGAACACACGTATCAATTAGACACGGAAAATGATCGGTGATAGGTGTGTAAACACCCATCCTTTTTAACACTTAATTACAATAATAACCGAGCCTAAACGTGTATTTTATATCTTTTGTGCCGGAATTATGTGTGGTTTGTGTTTTTGTTGTGATTTAGGACGAAAAGGTGAAAAGTGGAGAAAACACGGGCATTTACGGGCTTTTATTGAAGAAAAAGATGAAAGACGAAGTTGAGAAGTCAAGAGTGCAAAAAGAACGGAAGTCCAAGACCAATTCTGAAGATTTATCGAAGAAAAAGTCGAAAGATGGAAGTTTACTTAAAGCCAAAGAACTCAAGTCTACTTTATTGAAGAATTAGAAGACGAGTTCAAAGAAATCCCGAGCCACAAGTCATTAGAGTCCAAGTTTAAAGAAGATTAGAAGAATAAAGGACTAATGGTGCAATTAATGAAGATTAAAGGCTTAAGGACCTAATGACGCAATTAAGAAGAAAGGAAGGAGGGGAGGAAGCTTCCTAATCCTCCCCTATATATAGATTAGTCTTAATCACTTTTCATTTTGTTGGCTAAGTGTGACAATTAGTCTTCCACCATTTATTTACCTTGGACCTTTAAATTCATGTCAATTTAAATACTTGTCAATTTAATTACCTTGTCTTGCACCTTAAATTCATTTAATTTCAAGTAAGTTTCCATTTAATTCTTGTCAATCTTTATTTTATCTTGTTACTCTCCTATCTACCTTTCTTAATCTTAGATTTTTATGTTTATGTTTGTGTTCATGTTCATGTTCTTATTTTGATCCAAGTGGGTTTTAATTTTTGTGGTTAGATTTGTTAGTTTTATTGATATAGATTGTTTTTTTATGCTTATTGGTTGTTTTGTTATTAGTTTGGTTAAATCTTTTGTTTGATTTTGGTTAAATTGTGGTTAGATTCTTTGTTATTGTATTTCCCTGTTCTTCGGGGGTGTTTGTTTCTGTATCTGATCTTTCCCAGGTAAAGTTCCGAGTGAAGAAGTTTCGAGCCAAGGGGTTTATTCGGAAGATTTAATTGTTCCGGATCAAACTTGTTCATTCGGAACATTAAAAGTTCCGAACCAACTCTTATTCATTCGGAAGTCTTCCGAGCCAAGAAGTTCCGGATCAAGAGGTTTCATTCGGAAGAGTTCCGGATCAACACCAAAAGTTCCGAGTCAAGGACTTCCGAACGAAAGTTACGAATCAAGGGTTAAGCAAAAACTTCCGAATCAAGCAACTTATTCGGAACATCAAAAAGTTCCGAACCAAGTACTTCATTCGGAAGTCTTCCGAATCAAGAAACTTCCGAACGAACCAAAAGTTCCGAGTCAAGGATTTTGCATAAGGAGTTCCGACTCAAGAGTGCTTCATTCGGAACTCAAGAACTTCCGAATCAAGCAATTCATTCGGAAGAGTTCCGAATCAACATCTTCCGAACCAAGACTTCCGAATCAAGGATTTCTTTCAAGAAGTTCCGAATCAGCAAAGTTCCGAACGAAGGATTGTTTTGGATAAGTGACATATTCAGATCAATTTGTTCCGGATCAAGGATTTTGGTAATATTCCGAGCGAAGAAGAATCATTCCAAACGAAGGTGACATTCCGGATGAGTGATTGTTCCGAACGAAGGATTATTCCGAATGAGCTGTATTCAGGTTGTTTTTAGTTTTTGTCTTTGATTTTTAATTCCAAGCTTTATTTTTCCTGCCTTTTCCTTAGTCGCACTTTAAGTTAATTTTGCCTTAGATTTATTTTAGCCTTGCCTTAGTTTTAAGTTTTAGTTGCGTTTTAAGTTTGCCTTAGATAGATTTAAGTTTGCGTTATTTACGTTTAGTGCCCTTTAATTTTAGTCACGTTTTAAATACTTGCACTTACTTTAAATTAGAATTAGATTTAAATTACCTGCCTTTTACTTTAATTGTTTTTGCACTTTTATTTTAAATACTACAACGACACATTTTTGTTTCACCAAAGAACAGCTGAGTCGCACATAGAACCTAGATCAATTCGATTAGACCAACACAACGAACTTTAATTTTTAACTGAGCAAAAACATAGTTTTTCAAATGGCGCCGCTGCCGGCTCTTTTCGTAAAGATTAACGGTTTTCTGTGAGAGACGCGTTGCTTTTTGGTATCCGTTCACTTGTGAGCGTTATTTTTCTTGCATAAAAAATTCAAAAAAAATCATAAAAATTAAAAATTGATAAAAATCCATAAAAATTAAAAATTTCAAAAATCCAAAAAGATTTTATCTTTATTGTGTATATATATTGTCTTTGCGTTTGGTATTGTTTTCTCTTGCATTTTCAGGTGTATGCGTACTAGATCTTCTAATTATCAAGAGCCCGAGACTCAAGAAGATTTAAGTATGTCAGGTGTTAACAACAATAATATTCCACCGCACCTCAACAATAACAACAATGTTCTTCCACAACCCGATCTTCGGACAATGGAGGAGCTTTGTCAACCAACCATGTTTGGACGAGGAGGACCGATTGCGCCGATGCAAATCAACGCTCCTGAGTTTTCGTTGAAGCACCACATGATTCAGCAAGTGCAAACAAACCCATTCCATGGATTGCCTAATGATGATGCCAACAAACACCTCGACAAATTCATTACAATCACCCAAAGCATGAAGTTGCCTGGTGCCACAATGGATGTTCTTCGCCTACAACTCTTCCCACATACTTTATCGCATCATGCCGAGAAATGGTTTGATCGTCTCCCAAAGAATTCTATTCACACTTGGGATGACATGACTCAACGCTTTTTGTCGCGCTACTTTCCACCATCCATGGTCACGAGCCTTCGCAATCAAATCAACGATTTCATGCAAGATCCCTATGAATCTCTTTTTGATGCTTGGGAAAGATATAATGTCTTGATTGATCGTTGTCCAAACCACAACATGCTTCCAGTCACATTGATTGATACTTTCTACAACGGTTTGACTTTTCGAGATCGTGATACGATTAATGCAGCCGCCGGTGGCACATTCATGAAAAGGAGACCCGAGGAGTGTAGAGAGCTTATTGAGAACATGACTACTCACCACAAAAACTGGGATTCCTCTGCTTCTTCAAGGAACAACCCGAGAGTCAATGTTTCTTCTACCTCAGCAAACCCTGATATGACCGAACTCACCCGCATGATGACTGAAATGAGCAAAAGTATCACGCTTCTCGCTTCAAACCAACAACAACAACAAGTTAAAGCGGTTGTTAATCCTTGTGAAACATGCGGCGGTCCACACTCATACACCGATTGTCCTTCAACTCAAGGAAATCCGGAAAATGTGTATGCAGCTTATGGTAATTATTCACCGGAAAATTACCAAGCTCGACCTCAAGGGGATAGAAATTTGCTGAGCTACCGGTCCAACAACTACCTTTCACCCGGTTTTTCTCCTTAAAACCAAAACCCCGCCAAAAACTACAATAGAAGCAACCAAATCCCACCAAGAGCTTCTAATCCTTATCACCCACCCGCCCAACAAACCCCACCCATTAATCCTGATGTTGAAGCCATCATGAGAACCCAAGGTGAGCAAATCAAGAATCTGCAGAGCCAAATTATCAATCTTAAAGGAGATATCACAAAGCAAGGAAATGAGATTAGATCCGAGCTTCGAGATAATATTCAATCATCTTTCAGCAATCAAACAAATGATTTGAAGAATATGCTTGCTAGTTTCTTGCCCGCCGCTCCACCTTCTTCTTCGAGTTCTCTACCTTCGAACATCGTCACAAATCCGTGAGCAAATGTGAGTGCTATTACTACTCGTAGTGGAATTACCATTGTCGATCCACCAATCCCACCCCCATCATTTACACCTCCTCCACCACCATTTATCCCCACTCCTCCTACACCTAGTATTAGTGCACCATTACCGTCTCCGCCTCGTCATGACGATGTCTCTAGGAAGGACCCTTCAACATCTCAACCTTTACCTGCTACACCTGCACCTTCACCACCCAAACCCAATATCCCTTATCCTTCTCGTTTAGGCAAGACCAAACTGCTAACTAAGGAGGACTCCAAAGTGACACGCTATGTGAAGATGATCTCTCAGATGAACTTCAACATTAGCTTTCTTGAAGCACTTGTCCACATGCCCAAATTTGTTAAAGCGTTTAAGGAATTGCTTAACAAGAAGGAGAAGCTGATTGAACTCGCCAACACACGCTTAAATGAAAACTGCTCTGCAGTTATTCTTAAAGAACTTCCGGAAAAGCTTGGAGATCCCGGTTGTTTTGTGTTGCCTTGCGTGTTCAACAAAACTGAAGAATTTACTGCCCTTGCTGATCTCGGGGCCAGTATTAATTTGATGCCTTTGAGTGTTTGGAAAACACTATCATTGCCCGACCTCACTCCAACAAAGATGACTCTTAAACTTGCAAATCGCACTCTCGCTTACCCCGTTGGTATAGCCGAAGATGTGTTCATTAATGTTGGCACATTTACTTTCCCGGTCGATTTTGTCGTTGTTGATTATGAAATGGACCCTCGTATTCCTTTAATACTTGGTCGGCCATTCTTGAGAACCGGACGAGCTTTAGTGGATGTAGCCGAAGGTGAGTTAATCTTAAGAGTAGGGGATGATTCACAAGTTTTTAAAATGGGAAATCTTACAGGCAAATCCTTTGGAGGCCGAGAATCAGTGAATATGATTAATGTGCTCGATGATTTTGTTGTCTACAACAATCCTCTATTCGAGTCTTGCAATGATAATCCACTTTTTCAAGATGATGTGGATGATTCTCGCTCTAATTTGGAACCTTCTCCCATTTATGATTCTCCACCGGTCTTTGATGCTTATGATGATGATTCTAGCTCAAATTCGGATGATTATGATGCCATTACTTCTGAGTATCCCGAGCTGCCCACATATGATGATTTTGATGAGGCTGATACTCTTTCGAGCGATTCTTCACATGCTGAAGATCCTCCGCCATCACTCGATCCTACTTTGGACGATTACTCATTTGAGGAAGATTTCTCTACGTTTCTCAACACTTACTTCTCTCATGAGAGTGATGCTCCTCCTTATGACTTTGAAGATTATCGTCTTGATCCTACTTTGGATTTGAAGCACATTCTTTCTAAGGAGAAGAAACCGGTCGACACCGATATCCACAGCACGTATGAGTTAACACCTCTTTGTCCCCCTTCTGAGGACGAGGTTGTGCTTCTTCGCGGATCTTCTTCACACTCTGCTGAGCCTGAGTGCTATTTTCCCCTAAAGGAAAAGGTGTTCGACCCCGGTATCGATATTCTTGAGCCATCTCAGTATCCACCTGATGAAATAAAAGGAAAAATCTTTGGAATTATTGGAAATCTGCTTGCCCCACTTCACCCTTGCTTCCACCGTGCTCCATCGCTGCTTAAGGGAACCTTGCGTACTCTTCTTTGGCTTGCCTTGTTCGCCTTAAGCCTCTGCTATTTGATGGACGAAAACTATGTCTCTGATCCTGGTGGATATATTTCATGCTTCTTCCTATGTTGATCAAGGTCGAGTCAGGCTCACGACTCGGTAAAAAAAATCAAGCGCTTCTTGGGAGGCAACCCATGTATCTATCTTTTCGCTTTCTTTATCATAAGTGTAGGGGGAAGACCCGTTAGTTTTCTATTTCCTCTCCTCTCTTAATCAGGGATTCAAGCACTCAATGATCCACTCTTGATGATTCTTGACGACCCGTGATTCCGTGCTCCCTTCTTCCCGGTTCTATCCTAAACTCTTTTCGATTCATTATTTTATATTTCTCAATATTAAAATAGGAATCTCTTTAGTTGTCTCTTCCTTAGCGAGATTTAAACAAAGTGCACAATGTCCTAAGTGTAGGGGAGTTTACTCCCACATGCTTAAACATTGAGGACAATGTTTATATTAAGTGTAGGGGGACTTCTATCGAAGTTAAGTGGCCTTTTCCTTGTATTTGTCCTCATTTTAACCGGAAAATCAATCTTTCGACATTTTTCAAAATTTTTGATCTATTTTGGCCCATTAGTTTTCACCTTTGTATAGTTATTTTCTTTCCTTATTAGAATAAAGTTTGAATAAAGTGGTTTTAATTTTCAAACGTTGTGAATCTTTTGACTCAACCCGAGTTTACTTATCTAAATTTACTCTAGCTAGTATCCTTAACGTGTTTAAGTCAAGTTTTGCTAGGCTTTTATATAGGGAGCTATAAAACGCGAAAGTCTTAACTCTCACGGGTTAAGAACAAGAACTTTTCGCAAGTTCCTATAATTGATCCTAGAGAGTCGTTTATCAAGGGAACTTTAAAACGCGATTTCTAAACTTGAAAGAGTCTAAGAATTTGCAAGATCCTATAGGCGACTCGAAAACCCAAAACTTTGATTTAATAGGCTAAGCATCCACGAGTCTCATTACTTGAGGTTTTAAACTGTGGAGAACGAGAGATGATAGAGTCAATTATAAGTTTGGTATTTTTTCGTGAATTTATGTGAGTTAATTATAAGCCTATTCTCCCATCGCCTGTTAATAAATTTATCTATAATAAATAAGGTTGTACGATTTGAAAAGTTACTTAGCTTCTAGCCCAAGATCGTTTAAAAGTTGCTCGGTATGGATTAGAGTTCATATCCAAGGCATAACTTATTGAAGCGGGATGCGAAGATTGGCGAGTCCGAAAAGGCCCTAACAAGGCATGAGGGCTATATTTTGTTGCTAAAGATCCAAAGTGATGTGAAGAATCATTTATCGAAAATCAATATGAAGGATCGAGACACACGACGAAAAGCAAATACTCCCCAAAAGTCATGGAGAAGTGTATCCGAAAAGACCCTAGCAAGGTATGAGGATAAATAGATCCAAGTCATAAAAGGAGGCGGATCGTTGTATATCAAAGTCCAAAATAAAGATTGGAGAAAAATGAAGAAGTCGTGGTCCAAGTATGAATCTCTCAAAACTTCAAGTGAAGAAATTACATTATGAAGAGAAGACTATAATTTCATGAACGTCTCTCAAGGTTTGAAGTATGAAGTCGCTGCCAAATATCGGTCCGAGAAAGGTCTCAAATCGCGAAGCGAGTTATGCCAAGATATGAACTTTATGAGGTCCCGAGAAGCAGTTTTAAAAGATTTTGTCCTTTAGCTAACTATTGATTAAATCGTTCACTTTATTTTCGGACTAAATAACTATCGAAATAAGTCAAACAATGCATCCTCGTGATCATTCCAGACAAAAATAAAATATAAGAGATACCCATAGGAATAAGGGAGTCTAAGTGAATAATTGGCCCACATGAGTTCGTGTTAGTTTACTAACTTATAATAACAATGATCTCGTTTCTAAGCTTGGTTTGGAGAAAGTGAAAACTTGAGGATGATGATTATTTATGACATTTCTAAAACCCAAGGTATGTTTTTGATTTTTTTACTTTGTATGTTTTTAATTTTCTATCTCTTTAATAAAGGCCATTATGGATTGATTGTGATGAAAAATGTAAACGTGCTTTGTAACTAATGCATTGCATGAGGACATTGCAATGGTCAAGTGTAGGGGATTTGATAGGTGTGTAAACACCCATCCTTTTTACCACTTTATTACAATAATAACCGAGCCTAAACGTGTATTTTATGTCTTTTGTGTCGGAATTATGCGTGGTTTGTGTTTTTGTTGTGATTTAGGACGAAAAGGTGAAAAGTGGAGAAAACATGGGCATTTACGGGCTTTTATTGAAGAAAAAGATGAAAGACGAAGTCGAGAAGTCAAGAGTGCAAAAAGAACGGAAGTCCAAGACCAATTCTGAAGATTTATCGAAGAAAAAGTCGAAAGATGGAAGTTTACTTAAAGCCGAAGAACTCAAGTCTACTTTATTGAAGAATTAGAAGACGAGTTCAAAGAAATCCCGAGCCACAAGTCATTAGAGTCCAAGTTTAAAGAAGATTAGAAGAATAAAGGACTAATGGTGCAATTAATGAAGATTAAAGGCTTAAGGACCTAATGACGCAATTAAGAAGAAAGGAAGGAGGGGAGGAAGCTTCCTAATCCTCCCCTATATATAGATTAGTCTTAATCACTTTTCATTTTGTTGGCTAAGTGTGACAATTAGTCTTCCACCATTTATTTACCTTGCACCTTTAAATTCATGTCAATTTAAATACTTGTCAATTTAATTACCTTGTCTTGCACCTTAAATTCATTTAATTTCAAGTAAGTTTCCATTTAATTCTTGTCAATCTTTATTTTATCTTGTTAATCTCCTATCTACCTTTCTTAATCTTAGATTTTTATGTTTATGTTTGTGTTCATGTTCATGTTCTTATTTTGATCCAAGTGGGTTTTAATTTTTGTGGTTAGATTTGTTAGTTTTATTGATATAGATTGTTTTTTATGCTTATTGGTTGTTTTGTTATTAGTTTGGTTAAATCTTTTGTTTGATTTTGGTTAAATTGTGGTTAGATTCTTTGTTACTGTATTTCCCTATTCTTCGGGGGTGTTTGTTTATGTATCTGATCTTTCCCAGGTAAAGTTCCGAGTGAAGAAGTTTCGATCCAAGGGGTTTATTCGGAAGATTTAATTGTTCCGGATCAAACTTGTTCATTCGGAACATTAAAAGTTCCGAACCAACTCTTGTTCATTCGGAAGTCTTCCGAGCCAAGAAGTTCCGGATCAAGAGGTTTCATTCGGAAGAGTTCCGGATCAACACCAAAAGTTCCGAGTCAAGGACTTCCGAACGAAAGTTCCGAATCAAGGGTTAAGCAAAAACTTCCGAATCAAGCAACTTATTCGGAACATCAAAAAGTTCCGAACCAAGTACTTCATTCGGAAGTCTTCCGAATCAAGAAACTTCCGAACGAACCAAAAGTTCCGAGTCAAGGATTTGGCATAAGGAGTTCCGACTCAAGAGTGGTTCACTCGGAACTCAAGAACTTCCGAATCAAGCAATTCATTCGGAAGAGTTCCGAATCAACATCTTCCGAACCAAGACTTCCGAATCAAGGATTTCTTTCAAGAAGTTCCGAATCAGCAAAGTTCCGAACGAAGGATTGTTTTGGATAAGTGACATATTCAGATCAATTTGTTCCCCGGATCAAGGATTTTGGTAATATTTCGAGCGAAGAAGAATCATTCCAAACGAAGGTGACATTCCGGATGAGTGATTGTTCCGAACGAAGGATTATTCCGAATGAGCTGTATTCAGGTTGTTTTTTGTTTTTGTCTTTGATTTTTAATTTCAATCTTTATTTTTCTTGCCTTTTCCTTAGTCGCACTTTAAGTTAATTTTGCCTTAGATTTATTTTAGCCTTGCCTTAGTTTTAAGTTTTAGTTGCGTTTTAAGTTTGCCTTAGATAGATTTAAGTTTGTGTTATTTACGTTTAGTGCCCTTTAATTTTAGTCACGTTTTAAATACATGCACTTACTTTAAATTAGAATTAGATTTAAATTACCTGTCTTTTACTTTAATTGTTTTTGTACTTTTATTTTAAATACTACAACGACACATTTTTGATTCACCAAAGAACAACTGAGTCGCACATAGAACCTAGATCCATTCGATTAGACCAACACAACGAACTTTAATTTTTAACTGAGCAAAAACATAGTTTTTCAATCGGGTTACCCCATGTGGGCCCATATGCCACGAAATTAGGAAGGAGGATGGGCTAAGCCATCAAATTTTCACTAAAGGGGGTTAAGGGGAAAAACACTACTCATTTTGTTTTACAGAAGGTTTTAGAAAACCTAAAAGTTCTCCTCCTCCTCTTCCTTGTCTTTTGGCCGCCACCCATACAACACACCAAGAGGGTGTTGATTGATCTTTGATCTTGGAATTATTGCTAGTGTTCGTGTTTGTTCATCGTTCCTTAGATCCACGCATTCAGTAATTCGTTTAAACCCTTTCTTTTGAGTTAATCTTTTTAATAATTATGAACATGTTATGTTTTTATTAAAAACCTAATTAAATCATAGATCTAACATGAAATTGGTTTTGGTATAAATCAAAAAGGGATGTTTAAGGGGTGTTTATTCTTGGCCGCGCCTAACCCGAACCCGAGAGGGTCTCGGTTTGGCTATTTGACCACCACCGAGACCATATGGTCCCGGTTGGTTGGTGTGGGTCCCACGGCAGCATCAAGACAAGGGTAACCCCGAATTGGTTCGGGGTATGGTGTCGATTTCATGTCCGGTTCATGGTTCTTAGTCAAGATCCGGTTCATGGTGTATGTTTAGATTTTTATTTTTTATGATCTTATGTTAAAATTAAATTAATAACATGACTTGATTAATTTAATAACATGACTTAGGTTATTTTAATTATTAAAATCATGAAATTATTAACCTAAGTATTTTATATTTTAGACTTATAATTAATTAATTATTTAAAAACCATGGTTATAATTAATTAATTAACATGACTTAGGTTATATTATTAATAAATAATAATACATGTTTTAACCTAAGTATTTAACTTTATTTAATTAAAAACATGTTATACTTTAATTAAATATTTTAACCTATAGTTTATTTTAATTACATGAAATAATTAATAAACTATACATTATATCATATGACTTAGAAAATAATCCTGAAAACACTTAGGCTTATATACTTAGCTTATTTAACCAGCTTATATCTAATTATAGAAACTTCCTATTTTTAGAAACTTATTTAAATAAGGCAGCTAATCTATTTATGGAAACGTTCTATTTTTAGAAACTTATTTCTTTCAGGCAGCTAATCTATTTATGGAAACTTATTTAAATAAGGCAGCTAATCTATTTATGGAAACTTTCTATTTTTAGAAACTTATCTATTTTAAGCAGTAATTCTATTTTTGGAAACTTTCTATTTTTGGAAACTTTCTATTTTTGGAAACTTTCTATTTTTGGTAACTTTCTATTTTAGGAAACTTTCTATTTTAGGAAACCTGCTATTTTGGGAAGTTACTTAATATTACACAGTAAGTATAATAATACATGAAATACTAGAAATACTTAATCAGAGTAATCAAAATATAAGATAAACCCAGTTTAAGGCTTTAAACAGTAAAACAGGATATGAACATATAAAATAAGCTAAGACATGACATAAAACCAGTTACGTATTTAGTAAGCAGATACTTATTCATGTATGTATTTATGTAGCGTTAGTGATATTGAAGTAGGATTCTCTCAGTTCATCTTCTTCGTTCACTGGACATGAGGTACGGATTCCCCTCCTTTCAGTATGGACATTCTTTCCTTATTAGGATTCCCCGTATGCAGCCAAATATTTTCCCGTAGTATAAGTTACGTGTTTGATTTGCTTATGTTTAATTAAGAATACCTATAGCCATATACATGCATGACCAGTTTCACCTAGTTATGGAGGTACCATAACCATAACATTAGAGGCACTGATGTTATGACTTCACCACGGCGGAGTGATTGCTCGTGGCGTCCCTTCAGCTTTTGGCTATTTATATTATATTTATCATGTGGGGCGTATGGGTGCATCCTAGTTACATGTTTTCAGTCAGGATTTCATGGTGAATGTGGTGTGTGCATTTCATCCTTCACAAGGAGCTGATCCCTCCTACCCAAACCAGTATATTAAATTAGAGGCAGCCCCTCTAATTTGCATGATGAGGTCACCCCTCCAAGTATTCATGCACGGTGGATTTTCATGACCTATATTGGCTAATGGTAAAACATGTTAAACAATTTTTATAAGATAAACATAAGGCTTTTCAAACTATAAAACCAGTTTTATGAACATGTTCCAGGTTTTCTAGGACTTATACATTTCCGCTGCTTTTAAGTCTCTATTATGTTTTAGTCATTTATACTATGTCTAAATCCGTGCACTGAGCGTTTTGCTCAGCCGTTACTTTCCTTTCCATGTCCCAAAACGGCAGGTACCCTAGGAAAGACTCGAGCATTTAGAGGATGTGTATAGGATGGAAGCTGCTAGAGACTTCTTTTCCTTTTTGCCTTCATATACTTATGCTTGTTTAGTCTTTCATTCAGTTCTTTTGCTTTATTATGTTTTGAGCTTATGTTTGGGAACCGATGTTTGATTCCGTTTTACCCTATGGTCATGTAATGTTTTAGACATTTATCCTTGTATGCTTTGATGACACGCCATAATTACGCGTGACATTCTATTATCAAAATGGGGTGTTACAATATTATTATCATACGTATTTGTAATTGGATCAGTTATAATTGGTTAATGATCATCCATGTATAGTGGTTTCTCTTTTGTGTTGTGTTTGTTTCGTCCTTCTGAGATACAATTGTAGAAAAAAAGGGTTGAACCTGATATTACCTTATGTATAGTTGATACAATTATATGAAACACCTACTTTTCTTTAGGCCTAATTTGTATCAGTTACATAAATCGGACCTAACAAATGACTACGTGGTGGTATTCAATCTATGATGTCTACTGCAAATGCACGGATAAACACTGAAAGATTGATCATTTCAAGCATTCACTTTTGGTGCAAAGATCTTTTATTGAAGTAAGAGGCTAATTATTCACTATAACCAATATAGGAAAAGGCGCACCAAGTCCCCTTATGTCAATTAAGCTCTGGAAAAAAATGGAGGATCACATCTATTATTCGTAAGTTGTCTCATTTCAATTACTCTTTTATCGCATTAGATAGTGTTTGGATAAGCTTTTGTTGCTATTATTTAAAAGATTTATGATTGTTTTAGTCCAAAATATGTTTGTTCATTTTTTTCTATACCTCATTTCATTTGCGTCAGTTGGCGACAATCTCAGAGGTCAAAACAAAGAAACTGGCATAAAGCAAGAGTAGTAAAGTTACCACCTAAAGGACCTTACTCTGCTTTTGTTTTTATTAAAAAACATACTTCTCAAATAATTAAGCAATTAACACTCTCACTGCATATATATGTCATTTTCGTTAGCGTGATGCATCTTATTTAATGTTCATCTCTAATTACACTTTTGAAAAGTCAGTGTTAGAGGGAGAAAGAGATTATGAAAAAAGGAACATGAGTTGGGGGTATTCCAAGAGGTAATTATAACAGAGTTCAGGTTGTATATATGTGCATACATATTCATAGGTCACATGTGATGCATTGTTTATGTTGAAACATTGCCTTCCTTTTGTAAGAAGCTACAACCCCTTACATCAGATATCACCCCTCTTCTTAACAAGAATAAAAACAAACACAGATAATGTTGTTAAAAGATGGAAGTCAAAAGCCAACACGTTGGACATTTGTCAAAGTATCACCATCATTATTGGAAAATCTGACGGCTTCAATGGGGTTAGCCCATGCTTAATGCGTGATTAAAAAACCAATGGTTCTATTAAAATGATCAAAATTGCCTAAAGTAGCATGCTAACCTAGCTAGGCACCAAGCTGTTGGTCAAGTGTACCAACACATTGATGGATCTTCTAACGTTTTAGCAAAAAACTATAAACTAGTTTTGGTTTTTGACTACTTATTTTGTAGGAACGAGCACGCTGAAGGACTTGCAAAGTTAGATGCCAATGCCAAGTTTAGCATGGAAGTTGTAGCTTTTGGTGAGCATAAACCACATTATACGACTGTTTTTGTTGGCTAACTTGCCACAGAGGTAAGAATGTCATATTCTTCCTTCATACTTTGATTTTTATCACTTTTACGCTGCATAATTCAAATGACCCATTTTTTATATTAACATAATGACACCTAGCAATAAATGGGTGTTTTCTTCTTTTTTTTTCTAGCAAATGTGATGGTTCAATACAGATCAAGGTTAAAACATGTCAATGTTAAGTAGAAGCCGAAAAATGATTGGCAACCAGGTGGTAATGCGTTTTGAATTTACGCAGTGAACAAAATTACATTTTCTAATGTTCTTTTGTTTCTTTTACATGGAACAGTTCGATTGATCAGTATGCGGGTGGATCTGGGTCATAAGTTGGTCAAAGCATGACTCACTTGGGTCATGTTCAGATCAATATGTGGGGTTGATGGGTCATAATTTAGTCTAACCATGACTCACTTGCGTCATGGTCCTGATCATCATCATTAGTTGGGTCGTTACGCTGACATGCTGGTTTTTGTGTCCTTCAATGCAATTGCATGTTTATTATCAGCCTTCGTTTCCTCATCATACTTCCCACCAATGAAATGGACATCAAATCAGATTTTTAAGTAGTGTATGCTTTGTATGTCCAATGTTTAGATAATTGTAGTCTAATGCACAGAAGAAGCATATACAGCTTTTATCTTTTACTACAAACTGTGTTCTATAAACAACAAACGTTTTAATTGAGAAGCAAGACACACCGAGAGAGCTGGAGCAACCTTTCTTGCTTTTAACCTCTAGAAACCTCTAACCGGAGCATATAATCTCTAATTTCAATTTGGACGACATGAACATATGACTAAATTTTTATTTAAAGTTTAAATGAGCGCAACGCCTTTGGTCATGCCTTTAAATTTTTAGTTGTAAAACTAAATGTTCTTTTAAATTGCAATATTCAGAACAAAGCTGTATAGGACTGATAATATTCTACGAATCTTGTTGGAATATTTTTTCGCATTTCTGTCACTCTTGATCTGAAGAAAAGAACTTTGAAATTGGGCTTTGTTTTGTTTGTGTTGGGTGAACGATGAGTCCATATGGGCCTGATCTGGCTATGTTTGACCTGGTAAAACAATATGGTAGAGAGAAGTATTTAATACTCTCTAAGTTCACGCCCTTAACATCAACATTGTAATTAGTTTAATTCATTTGATAATTCATACTGCATGTTATTTGATGCCCACTGGTTACTGCGGTAGGCAAAATAAATCAGAAAAAATAATGTGATTGCAGCTTGCTTGAACTATTACTTGACTTTCTAATCTTTGATTACTTTGTACAGATAGGAGATGCAGTGCCTATAAAGGTTTCTTCTCCTGAATCTAGCATAATTTGTGTCCATGTCTATAAATCAATTTACTAATGTAAGTTTTGGATGTGAGCTCAGTGTTTACGCATCTAATCTCAGTGCCATATATATTACATTCGTCTGGGCCCGCCATGGCTGTAAAGTAACCATTAACCTCTACAAATGTGTTCTATATATTTACTCGGATAATGTAGAGTGATAGAATGGGCAGCTTATTTAACATGACGAAAATCGTATATGGAGTCCAACATCGGGGTCTATACGCCTTCGAACAGTGACATAAGTACATTACAAGTAGATCCTTTTTCACCAACATATGGTGCGACTATCCCTGCTACTTATCATTTAGTTTTTGATTCAGTATCTACAAGACGACGCCAGGAGATGGTACAATTATATTACTATTCTGCGTATTATTCTACATATTTATCTCCATATTTAATACACGTTGAACGTCTCTAGGAACCACATGTAAGATACATACAATCTGGTAAGCAAAGTCATACTGTTATTTGACAACACATAGTGAAACAGACAAATATAAATAAGGCACAAATTGAAGTCTTAGTGAGTTCTATTGAATCCTTTGATTTTTCATATACTCATTTGCAATGGGAGAATCTTCTTTTTGTTGGGTGTTTACGTTGTTCTTGGTTCTTCAGGTGCAACTACGGCTAACCAATGCGCCCGTGAATGAGTCCCAAACATATATCATCCACATTAAACATTTGCACAAACCGAGCCCCTTTCCAATGAAGATAAAGAAGCTTTACATGTATACTCTTATACACATGTTGCGGCCGTACACGGGGTTAGTACAAAGCTGGCCCCTTGCCAACTAACTGAGGTAGAGAAGTCACCTGCTCATCTATCCACGCGCAAAGAGTCTTTTGGACAGATGTGTACAATGCATACACCCAAGTTTCTTGGTCTAAATCGTAGTTTGTGGATATGGCCAACCACGTCTTATGTGAATGATCTGATTATTGGAGTTGTTGATACGGGAATTTGGCCCAAATCTGAGAGTTTTAATGATGACGGGATGTCCAATATACCATTAAGATGGAGATGGAAGTGTCAGAATGGGATGGATTTTACCACGACACTTTGCCAAAGAAGTTAGTTGGGCTCAATTGTTGATGCAACAAGAATACATGTCTCAGATAATGATTTTGATTCGCCTCGAGAAACTTACAGTCATGGCACGCACACTTCATCAACTGTTGGTGTTGACTTCGTGTATGTTATGAGTCACTTTGTTATATAAAAGGTGCAGCGACATGTATAGCACCACGAGCCAATCTAACGATGTATAAAGTGGGATATGGTCTGGAAATAACCCACCAGCATCAGTGGCTATGGATATTCTAGCCTGGATGGATCAATCCATTTCTGATGGAGTCGATGTAATGTCAATATCCTTAGGTTTAATAGAACAACCACCTATTTATCAAGACGTGATCGCAATTGCATCGTTTCAACTATTGAAAATGCAATCATTGTTGTTTGTGCTGTTGGAAATAATGGACTGTATCCAGTCACAGTTTGGATAATGACAGTAGGTGCGGGCACAATAGACCGGAATTACGGAGCAACAGTTGAGCTAGGTAACGGGCTAAGTTCCAAGGTACCTCATATTTACCATCCAGCGTTTCCGTTACAAATAAACACCTTTACTATGGCTTTAGCGATCCAAAAAAGTTGGGATGTTCGATTTTGGATCCAAATGAAGTTAAAGGAAAAGAAGTGTGATGATAGTGGTGATTTAGATTTTTTGCATCCCACACACATACATATGGTGCACTTATCTTGAGTACATAATGTTTGTCTTTAGATCCCAGTGACTATTCAATTCTAGGGATATGTTTGCATACTCATTTTGTGAAAGAAATTAAGGTATACTCGATGAAGGGTAACACGTCTGTGAAAGAAATGAGATTTGTCATTACGGAAACCGGTACAGGACCTGCACCACAAGTAGCATCATCATCTGCATGAGGACCTAACCTGGTTACCCAAAACAATGTCTTAAAACCGGATATTTTGGCTCTAGGTTTCGACGTGTTGGGAGCCGTTAGACTGGACATACCATTCATGACAGCTAATCTCTATGTCGTAGTGACCGACCATGCCCTCTATAGAGGCACATCAAGGGCATCCAGACACGTGGCAGGATTTTCAGCGTTTGTAAAGGCGGTTCACCAAGAATGGAGTCCGGCAGCCATTATGACCACCGCAACTATAGTAGACAATATCGGTACAACCATTCAAGACCAAGCGAAGACTTGTGGCTACTCCTCTAGATTCCAGGGCAGGTCATATCAATCCCAACCGAGCCATGGACCTAGGACTCATCTTTGATTTGGGTTCACATGAATACATTGATCTCCTATGTGGTCTTGGATATTTTGCAAAGCAAATGATGATGGTGATCAAAAGAAACAGATGGATATGCAATGTAAACCAGACTGATCTAAACTATTCTTCGTTTATTTTGAGTTTTTCAAATCAGTCTGTAACACTCCATTTTGATAATGGAATGTCACGCGTAATTATGGCGTGTCATCAAAGCATACAAGGATAAATGTCTAAATATTTCATGACCATAAAAGGAAAATACCGGAATCAAACATCGGTAGTCCAAAAGTAAAGCTCATCACACACAAACATAAGTACTGTAAATGAAAGGACTAAACAATGTCCATGGCAAGAGTATCAAAGTAAAGATAATGCATAAAGTAAAGAAAGGCTAGAAAGCTTCCAGTCCATATGTACGTACGCTTAAAGTCTATGAGCGTCCCTGAGTACCTGCCGTTTTGGGAACATAGAAAAGGAAAACGGCTGAGCAATACGCTCAGTGCACGGATGTACAATAAAGCATGAATAGTATAAGCATATAAGCATATAACAGCGGAAGAAACTAAGTCCCGAATAACCCGGTTAAGTCTCGGTAAAACTGGTTTTATAGTTTGAAAAGCCTTATGTTTATCTTATAAAATCTGTTTAACATATTCTACCATTAGCCAATATAGGTCATGAAAATCCACCGTGCATGAATACTTGGAGGGGTGTTAGAGGGGCTGCATCTAATTTAATATACTAGTTTGGGTAGGAGGGATCAGCTCCTTGTGAAGGATGCAAGGCACACACCACATTCACACTGAGTAATCTGCTGAAAACATGTAACTAGGATGCACCCATACGCCCCACATGATAAATATAATAATATGGCCAAAAGCTGAAGGGATGCCACGAGCAATCACTCCGCCGTGGGGAAGTCATAACACCAGTGCCTCTAGTGTTATGGTTATGGTACCTCCATAACTAGGTGAAACTGGTCATGCATGTATATGGCTATAGGTATTCTAAATTAAACATAAGCAAATCAAACATATAAACTTATACTACGGGAAAACAGTTGGTTGCATACGGGGAATCCTAATAAGGAAAGAATGTCCATACTGAAAGGACGGGAATCCGTACATTATGTCCAGTGAACGAAGAAGACGAACTGAGGAGAGTCCTACTTCGGTATCACTAATGCTACATAAATACATACGCGTATAAGTATCTGATTACTAAATACGTAACTCGTTTTATGTCATGTCTTAGCTTATTTTATACGTTCATGTCATGTTTTACTGTTTTAAGCTTTAAACTGTGTTTATCTTATATTCTTTCTATTCTGATTAAGTATTACTTGTATTTCATGTATTATTATACTTACTGTGTAATAATAAGTAACTTTCTAAAAATAGAAGGTTTCCTAAAATAGAAAGTTTCCAAAAATAGAAAGTTTCCGAAAATAGAAAGTTTCCAAAAATAGAATTACTGCTTAAAATAGATAAGTTTCTAAAAATAGAAAGTTTCCATAAATAGATTAGCTGCCTTAATTAAGCTAAGTATATAAGATTAAGTGTTTTCTGATTATTATTCTAAGTCATATTGATATAAGGTATAGTTTATTAATTATTACATGTAATTTAAATAAAGTATAGGTTTAAAGTATTTAATTAAATATCTCATGTTTTTAATTAAATAAAGTTAAATACTTAGGTTAAAACATGTATTATTAATTATTAATAATATAACCTAAGTCATGTTAATTAATTATAGCCATGGTTTTTAATAATTAATTAATTATAAAGTCTAGAAAAATGTAAATACTTAGGTTAAAAATCCATGATCTAATAATTAAATTATAACCTAAGTCATGTTTTATTACATTAATATGTCATGTTTTATTAATTTAATTATTAACATATGATTATTAAAAACATAGCCTTAACATAAACAATGAACCAGATCGTGACTAGAAACCATGAACCGGACCCGTAATCAACACCATACCCCGAACCACTTCGGGGTTCTCCCTTGTTTGCTGCTGCCGTGGGACCCACACCACCAAACCGAGACCTTGAGGTCTCGGTGGTGGTTCACAAGCCAAACCGAGACCCCTTGGGGGTTCGGTTTAGGCGCCGGCCACAACAAACACCCCTAAATCCCATGTTTTGATTTACCCTATAACCATTTACATGTTTAATTAATGTTTTTAATTAGCTTCTTAAAAACATCATGTTCTTATTTAATTTATTAAATCAAAACATAAAAGAAAGGATTTAAAAAGGTATACCGAATGCGTGGATCAAACGAGGATGAACACACACGAATACTTGCACCAAATTCAAGATCAAAAATCAAACAAACACCCCCTTTCTTGTGTTTATATGCGGCGGCCAAAAGGAGAGGACAAGGAGAAGGAGAAAAACTTTTTAGGTTTTTGATTATTTTATTGTAAAGTGAAAAGTGGCCAAAAGATTTACCTTAACACCTTTCTTAGTAAAATTTTAAATGGGCTTGGCCCATTGCCTTGGTGTAGCCGCGGGTAGGGTGCCCCACATGGGGTACCCATACCTTTCTCTGAGTCTATTTATTTTAGTGTTCGTTCATGTTTAGTCGTGTTCGTGTTTTATGTGTTCTCGTTAAATATTAACCGTGACCTAATATATTTATTCGTGTTCGTAATAATATATATACGTAATTAATATTAGCTCGTGATTAAAATTACGTTCATGATCTCATGTTCGTGATTAATTATTGTTTAAATAATTATTGTGTGTTCATACGTAATAAATACTTATCGTGTTCTAACACGTACGTAATACGTAAAAATTCTAACACGTGAACGTAATCATACTATAAAAGGAAAGTTTTAATCTAGTACGTACGATCTTAAGGGTACTATTCATGGTAAAAGCATGCGAGTTTTACAACTCTTCCCCCCTAAAAAGAATAACTCGTCCCCGAATTATAGATAAAGTAAACTAGAAAAGAAGAATACCCGAATTCAAAATATGAAATGAGGGTAAGAAGCCCGGATAGACTCCTCTGTTTCTCAAGTGGCTTCCCGCTCGGTATGATCCCTCCAAAGGATTTTGACGAATGGAATCGTCTTCCTTCTCATGACTCGTTCTTGTCTGTCAAGAACTCGTTCGGGTTCTTCTATGAAGGTGAGATCTTCATGTATCTGTTCCAGTGGATACTGAACCATGTGAAGGGGATGATACTGGTACCCTCTGAGTAAGGACACATGAAATACATTGTGTACATGCGAAAGCTGCGGAGGTAACGCTAACCGGAAAGATACTTCACCGACTCGTTCAATGATATCAAACGGTCTGATGAAACGAGGACTGAACTTCCCTTTAATCCCGAAGCGTCTAACACCACGTGCCGGCGAAACCTTAAGAAAGACATGATCTCCTTCGTTAAAATGTATGTCCCTACGATGCTTATCGGCGTAACTCTTCTGACGTGACCGTGCTTCCTGAAGTTTCTGCTTAGCTACTGCGATCCTTTCATTGGTCATCTCTATGATTTCTGGTCCTTCAAGTGTTCGCTCGCCAACCTGATCCCAGCAGATTGGGGCGCGACACTTTCTGCCATACAACATCTCGAAAAGAGCACACTTGATACTTGCGTGCCAACTGTTGTTGTATGCAAAACCCACCAAACAAATGTAATCGTCCCAATCACCCGTCCATTCCAACGCACATGACCTTAACATGTCTTCCAATGTCTGAATCGTTCGCTCCGATTGTCTGTCCGTTTGAGGATGAAAAGCCGTGCTAAGCTTAAGTTGTGTACCCCAATCTTTCTGCAGACTCTTCCAAAATCGCGAAGTAAAACGAGGATCTCTGTCCGAGACGATGCTGGATGGAGCACCGTGGAGTCTCATGATCTCTCTTCTATATGTATCGGCGAGTTTACTTACCGGATCTTCCTTGCGGATCGGTAAGAAATGAGCTGATTTGGTAAGTCGATCTACGATAACCCAAATTGCATCGTGCTTCCTCTTGGTAGGCGGAAGACCAGTAACAAAATCCATGGTGATTTTGTCCCACTTCCACTCTGGAATATCTAACGGTTGAAGGAGACCGCCAGATCGCTGATGCTCGATCTTAACCTGCTGGCAGGTAAGACATTTGGAGACGTAAGTGGCCACATCCTGTTTCATACCACTGCACCAAAAGTACTGCTTGATGTCATGGTACATCTTAGTCGAACCAGGATGTATAGAGAATGGGGAGCTATGAGCTTCAGCTAACAAGGCTTCCCGGAGTTCTTGGTCATCAGGAACACAAAGTCTCGTGCCCTACCATACGATACCATCTGCATCTACTCTGAATTCCGTCTGTTTCTCCAAATTCTGTACTATCGCCCAGATTTCTCCATCATCTTTCTGAGCTTCCTTGATCTTAGAGAGTAACTCGGGTTCTACTCTAAGATTAGCCCAGTAACCGTGCTATCCACGTACCATGATCTTGATGTCTAGTCGCTCCAAGTCTCTTATGATTTCCTCTTCAATTTTAATGCCGTTGATCATTCCGGACTTCCTGCTAAGAGCATCTGCTACTACACTTGCCTTTCCGGGATGATACTGTAGATTAATGTCATAATCCTTCAACAGCTCTAACCATCTTCTCTGTCTCATGTTCAATTCACGTTGAGTGAAGATATACTTCAATCTCTTGTGGTCCGTGAAAATGTCACACGATTCTCCATATAAGTAGTGCCTCCATATCTTCAATGCAAATACGACTGCAGCAAGTTCCAAGTCATGCGTAGGGTAATTTTCTTCATAAGGCTTAAGCTGCCGTGAAGCGTACGCGATCACTTTCCTATGTTGCATGAGAACACAGCCAAGTCCCTTCCCCGATGCATCACTGTAGATTTGAAATCCACTCGTACCAGATGGGAGAGTAAGAATAGGTGCAGATACTAGCTTCTGCTTCAGGTCTTCAAAGCTCTTCTCTCGTTCTTCAGTCCAGACGAATTTCTCCCCTTTCCGCATCAGTTTGGTCCATGGTAATGCTAAGCGGGAAAAGTTCTCCACGAACCTACGGTAATAGCCAGCTAAGCCTAAGAAACTGCGGACTTCCGTCGCTGATGTCGGCCTCGGCCACTTAGTAATGGCCTCAACCTTCGCTGGATCCATAGTGATTCCTTCTGCTGATACAATGTGACCTAAGAATGCCACCTTGTCTAACCAGAACTCACATTTGGAGAATTTAGCATACAGCTGCTTCTAGCGAAGAATCTGTAGTACTGTATGAAGAGGGTCTTCGTGTTCCTCCTTGGACTTTGAGAAAATCAAGATGTCATCGATGAAGACAATGACGAACTTGTCCAGAAATTCATGGAAGATTCTGTTCATCAAGTCCATGAACACTGCTGGAGCATTTGTTAGGCCGAATGGCATAACTACAAACTCGTAGTGGCCATAACGGGTACGAAAAGAAGTCTTGGCGATGTCCGGCTCCTTAACCCGTAGTTGATGGTAGCCTGACCTAAGATTAATCTTGGAGAAGTGTTTGGCCCCTTGGAGTTGATCAAACAGATCGTCTATACGCGGCAGTGGATACCTATTCCGGATAGTAATCTTGTTGAGCTCGTAATAGTCTATGCAAAGACGCATACTGCCGTCCTTCTTCCTAACAAATAAGACCGGTGCGCCCCATGGAGATGCGCTCGGTCGAATGAAACCTCGTTCTAGAAGTTCTTGCAGTTGATCCTTCAGCTCCTTCAGCTCTATGGGAGCCATGCGATAAGGAGCCTTGGAGATTGGTTCAGCTCCTGGAATAAGCTCGATACTGAATTCCACTTCTCGTGCAGGTGGTATGCCCGGAAGTTCTGCTGGAAATACATCTTGGAATTCCGACACTATTGGTTGATCCCGAATTGATGAAGATTCAGCATCCATGTCGTGAACCGTAGCTAGATAACCCTCGCAGCCATGTGACAGTAGAGCACGCGCTTGCAGGGTAGATATGATTTGTACAGACCGTCCGGGTACGAACCCGTTATGAATGTACTCTGGTGCATTAACATCACCGAAGATAACTCGATATGAATGGCAGTCTATGGTAGCATGATGCTTGGATAGCCAATCCATGCCCAAAATCATGTCGAAGTCATTCATGTCCAGCGGAAGTGCGTCAACAGGACGAACCTTATCGTCAAATTCTAGGGGAAGACTCTTGTATATATGGGTGATTAATACAGAGTCCATCAAATGCGTGGAAATAGTAAGTCTATTTTCAAGTGGCATGGGGAGCATCCTAATGTTCTTAGCATAAGTAGTAGAAATGACCGAGTGAGTAGCACCCGTATCGAAAAGAACACACGCAGCTTGACCATACATATACAAGATTCCAGTGATGGTACCTGTAGACTTGTTGGCCTGGTCTCGAGATGTCGTGTAGACACGCCCAGTAGTAGGAGGCGGCTTGGTATCAGCATGTCCCGATGTGCCCTCCATCTCGCCCTTACGGCAATCCTTCATGATATGGCCAGGAAGACCACACTTGAAGCATGCGTCAGTGTTACGACGACATGGCCCTGGGTGCCTACGGTGGCAAGTAGAGCAAAGAGGATGAGTATATCCTCCAGCAGGTGCTCTAGCTGGCTGAGGACCTGATAAATTTTTTTACATAAGGCATGATAATAGGGTATAAAGGACAATGCGGATAATCGTAAGATTGAATACCAGTGATAGCTGGACGGCTAGGCTGTGAACCTCTCTGGTTCTGGTCCCTACCATTTCCATGGTTCCTGGTAGAAGTTTTGCTAAAGTGTCAAAATATGGGTTATAGCATGAAATCATAAGAAAATGCGTAAGTATTAGGACCTGCTGCCGTTGGAGTGTCCAGCGTTGTTACGGTAATTATCCTTACCGCCACGCCTATCCGTAGCAGAACGGTCGTTAGTCTGACCGTTTCCCTTGGGCTGATGAGGCTGCTGCTGAGTAGCCGGCTGAGACCGGTCCCCAGTTTTCTGCCTGGAAGATACAATTTAAAGAGATGAATAATTATCATATAAACAAGGAATACGGATTGGTCACCGCTTGAATACGAATGTTTACCTCTTCTCGGGTCTCTCTGCTTCCCCGAACTCATCTCTCTCATGCAGCATTTCCAACTTACGTGCTGCATCGGCCACTTGTGCTACCGTGTTGAACGTAGCACACACCAAGTTGTTTGCAACCGATGTGCGAAGAGCCCACCTAAAGTGGTGTGCCTGCTCTTCAAGAGTACCTGCCGCGCACCAAGGAAACCAGCTAAGCGAAGAATGCGCTACATAAACTCATTGCTATTCTCCCCAGCTCTTTGTCGGATCCCATGGTACTCCCTCTTGAGCTTGTCTTGCTCAGCCTTGGGAAAGAACTGCTCCATCAACCTATCTTTGAACTGAGCCCATGTCAAACCAGCCACCCAATCGTCACCTCCCTCAGACTGCATCAACGCTAACCACCAATTTAACACATCGCCTTCGAACCGGTAGCATGCCAACCTCGCCTTGAACACGGGGTCACAACCCATAGCATTGAAAATCTTCTCGATGTGAGCCAACCAGCTTTCAGCATCACTGGGGCTATCTGTTTTCTCAAAAGCTCGAGGATGGAGCTTGTTGAATCTCTCCAGCCATACTGCAAATGTCACTGGAGGAAGAGGAGGAGGTGCTTGGTTATGTTGCTGATTGTTGGCAGCTTGAACCTCAGCCCTTATGTCATTCCTCAGTTGAGGAAGCAAAGCTTGCATTGCAGCTTGGATTGCTGCATTGAGTTGTTCATGTTCGCGTGTGAGAACCATCTGACAGTATAACATAAAACATATGATTAACAGATCAAAACATAAAATATATATACATGAAAAAAAAATTATACCAATAAATCCAGAGAAAAATTTTATGCAAGAAAATTTGTGTATGAATGCATGATGCAGTTTTATGAAAACTTTTGTATGCTCGAGAGTGAACGCCTATGGTCAGTTCACCCAAAATAAAAGACATGGCGAGGGGAAGCCTATGGGTCGGTCCCAAATTTAAAAGTTTCGATAAAACACATGCGACTAAATAGGGCCAGTCATGTACCAACCATTACTTAGTCATAAACCTACGACAATGACATATATATGTATGCATAAAAATGATGAATGCATGAAAAACGACTGTCAGTTCTAGGAAGACCATAGTGACTACCCACTAATCACATGTCATATTTTGAGAGCCTACAGGTCGAAGCCTTGGCTCTGATACCATAATTGTAACACCCTATTTTGATAATGAAATGTCACATGTAATTATGGCGTGTCATCAAAGCATACAAGGATAAATGTCTAAACATTTCATGACCATAAAAGGAAAATACCGGAATCAAACATCGGTAGTCCAAAAGTAAAGCTCATCACACACAAACGTAAGTACTGTAAATGAAAGGACTAAATAATGTCCATGGCAAGAGTATCAAAGTAAAGATAATGCATAAAGTAAAGAAAGGCTAGAAAGCTTCCAGTCCATATGCACGTACGCTTAAAGTCTACGAGCGTCCCTGAGTACCTGCCGTTTTGAGAACATAGAAAAGGAAAACGGCTGAGCAATACGCTCAGTGCACGGATGTACAATAAAGCATGAATAGTATAAGCATATAAGCATATAACAGCGGAAGAAACTAAGTCCCGAATAACCCGGTTAAGTCTTGGTAAAACTGGTTTTATAGTTTGAAAAGCCTTATGTTTATCTTATAAAAACTGTTTAACATATTATACCATTAGCCAATATAGGTCATGAAAATCCACCGTGCATGAATACTTGGAGGGGTGACCTCATCATGCAAATTAGAGGGGCTGCCTCTAATTTAATATACTGGTTTGGGTAGGAGGGATCAGCTCCTTGTGAAGGATGCAAGGCACACACCACATTCACACTGAGTAATCTGCTGAAAACATGTAACTAGGATGCACCCATACGCCCCACATGATAAATATAATAATATGGCCAAAAGCTGAAGGGACGCCACGAGCAATCACTCCGCCGTGGGGAAGTCATAACACCAGTGCCTCTAGTTTTATGGTTATGGTACCTCCATAACTAGGTGAAACTGGTCATGCATGTATATGGCTACATGTATTCTAAATTAAACATAAGCAAATCAAACATATAAACTTATACTACGGGAAAACAGTTGGCTGCATACGGAGAATCCTAATAAGGAAAGAATGTCCATACTGAAAGGATGGGAATCCGTACCTTATGTCTAGTGAACGAAGAAGACGAACTGAGGAGAGTCCTACTTCGGTATCACTAATGATACATAAATACATACGTGTATAAGTATCTAATTACTAAATACGTAACTGGTTTTATGTCATGTCTTAGCTTATTTTAAACGTTAATGTCATATTTTACTGTTTTAAGCTTTAAACTGTGTTTATCTTATATTTCGTCTATTCTGATTAAGTATTACTTGTATTTCATGTATTATTATACTTACTGTGTAATAATAAGTAACTTTCTGAAAATAGCAGGTTTCCTAAAATAGAAAGTTTCCAAAAATAGAAAGTTGCCAAAAATAGAAAGTTTCCAGAAATAGAAAGTTTCCGAAAATAGAAAGTTTCCAAAAATAGAATTACTGCTTAAAATAGATAAGTTTCTAAAAATAGAAAGTTTCCATAAATAGATTAGCTGCCTTAATTAAGCTAAATATATAAGCTTAAGTGTTTTTTGATTATTATTCTAAGTCATATTGATATAAGGTATAGTTTATTAATTATTACATGTAATTTAAATAAACTATAGGTTAAAAGTATTTAATTAAATATATCATGGTTTTTATTAAATAAAGTTTAATACTTAGGTTAAAACATGTATTATTAATTATTAATAATATAACCTAAGTCATGTTAATTAATTAATTATAGCTATGGTTTTTAATAATTAATTAATTATAAAGTCTAGAAAAATATAAATACTTAAGTTAAAAATCCATGATCTAATAATTAAATTATAACCTAAGTCATGTTTTATTAAATTAATATGTCATGTTTTATTAATTTAGTTATTAACATATGATTATTAAAAACATAGCCTTAACATAAACAATGAACCGGATCGTGACTAGAAACCATGAACCGGACCTGTAATCAACACCATACCTCAAACCACTTCGGGGTTCTCCCTTGTTTGCTGCTGCCGTGGGACCCACACCATCAAACCGAGACCTTGAGGTCTCGGTGGTGGTTCACAAGCCAAACCGAGACCTCTTGGGGGTTCGGTTTAGGCACCGGCCACAACAAACACCCCTAAATCCCATGTTTTGATTTACCCCATAACCATTTACATGTTTAATTAATGTTTTTAATTAGCTTCTTAAAAGCATCATGTTCTTATTTAATTTATTAAATCAAAACATAAAAGAAAGGATTTAAAAAGGTATACCGAATGCGTGGATCAAACGAGGATGAACACACACGAATACTTGCACCAAATTCAAGATAAAAAATTAAACAAACACCCCCTTTCTTGTGTTTATATGCGGCGGCCAAAAGGAGAGGACAAGGAGAAGGAGAAAAACTTTTTAGGTTTTTGATTATTTTACTGTAAAGTGAAAAGTGGCCAAAAGATTTACCTTAACCCCTTTCTTAGTAAAATTTTAAATGGGCTTGGCCCATTGCCTTGGTGTAGCCGCGGGTAGGGTGCCCCACATGGGGTACCCGTACCTTTCTCCGAGTCTATTTATTTTTGTGTTCGTTCGTGTTTAGTCGTGTTCGTGTTTTATGTGTTCTCGTTAAATATTAACCGTGACCTAATATATTTATTCGTGTTCGTAATAAATATATATACGTAATTAATATTAGCTTGTGATTAAAATTACGTTCATGATTTCATGATCGCATGTTCGTGATTAATTATTGTTTAAATAATTATTGTGTGTTCATACGTAATAAATACTTATCGTGTTCTAACACGTACGTAATACGTAAAAATTCTAACACGTGAACGTAATGATACTATAAAAGGAAAGTTTTTATCTAGTACGTACGATCTTAAAGGTATTATTCATGGTAAAAGCATGCGGGTTTTACACAGTACCCCTTCCTGTTTGAAAAACATTTCACGAGAATGGTTACAAACGCTGGAGAGCCTAATCATGACTTGATTAGTTCTCGCTTATAAATACAGTAGAAAATTGATTGTAGAGTCACGAAATTGCCAAGTTACCACCAATTTTTTAGTGATTAATTGACCAAACATCTTTGCTTATATTGTTGATTTCATTGATCTATTTGTCTACTAAAACACGAATGATACAATATTTTTGAATAATGCAATACTTGGAATAACTTTTATAACGGTTATTTAGAATTTGGTTGAATTTCTAATCCGAGTTAAATACCTAAGTCGCACAAGTGGTTTCTAAGTTTCCTAAGTTTGGTTAAATTTCCACTTAAGCTTATTTGTTAATTGTTACTGCATTAAACACTTACGAAGTTAGTAACAAACACAAAGTATACGAGTTATATCATCAAATTATTAAGACCCCGATATTGTCATATTTTCAAAGGATATTTAATTAGAAAACATTCTATATATCAAAAGGTGAATTTTTTTTTGAAAGACCTTGTATTACATAGGAGAATTGATTGGCACACTCAATTTTTTTATTGAGACACTCAAATGTACAATTTGTTGAAGTAACAGTACAACTGTTTAATGCACAGTTTAAAGTGTCCCAAACAAATTTTAGAGTGTGTAAATCATTAGCCATTGCATGGTCATTACAAAAGATTACATATATGGAGGAAAGATCACGAAGTTAGTGAATATGAAGCTCAAAGTCTCAATGTAAATGAAGTCGGATATCACTCAAGCTAAACTGAATGTTGCATAAACTAATGTCGCACAAATTAAACGCAAAGTTCTTTGGTTATCATCGTGGTACAAAACTCTTGAAAGTACGCATGTTTCTATTTTTCTTTATATCTTCTCTAGATATTTTGTTAAAATTCTATCGTTAAGAACTGATTTTCGAGAATCAAAAACATAGAAAATATACTATGTCCAAACATATATTATTTATGAATGATTTATGACACATTGGTCGATTAATCTTTGGGGTTTGAGCCTACCACCACATAGACTTAATGACTGTTGCAGAATTATTTGCACCTAGCAAGAATCGAACTTGACACTTTGAATTTTGAAGTATAACCACAAACTCTTTTGCCACTAAGTCACCATTGAATGGTTAAATTTATTAGAACTCTTTTCTTAAACTATTAATACCTTTAAAATAACATTTTTAATTAAATCATAGATTAACATATGCTAATTAAAATTAACATAAACTTAAGTCGATCGTATATTACACAGGTTTTAAACTAATATGTCATATATTTGAAATTTTTTGAAAGATGCTCATGTAATTTAGAATGATATTTATATAATATTGATATATATGTAATTTTTTTATACAATATATATTTGATAAGTCAAGTAACAACCTATTATCTGTTACATTTGACATTAAAATTTAACAACATGTATATTACACAAGTCTTAATCTATTATGAAAGAAATAAAAAATATTAAAAGACTAAAAAAAGGAAGTTAAGAGGCCTCAATGGTAATTCTATAATTCTTTTTAAGTATATAAGATTGGTAGCAAGTGACATTATCGGTCTAAGTTGAACAAAGTTTTTTATGTTTTGAGGGAAAAAGAAACAATATACGTTGTGGATATACAACTTTAACAAAGAACTACGTATTCATTCAACAAAACACATTCAACCACAAAACAAATGTTAAATCTAAAAAAAGAAGGTAAGAGGCCTAAAAGGCAATACTATAGTTCTTTCAAATCTAAGTAAATAAGATTGGTAGCAAGTGACATTATCGTTCTAAGTTGAACAAAGTTTTATATGTTCTGAAGGAAAAAGAAACAATATACGTTGTGGATATACAACTTCAACAAGGAACTATATGTATTCATTCAATAAAAAATATTCAACCACAAAACAATACAAAATATACACCTTAAAAAAATTAGACATTTTAAATTCTATATATAACCTACTTTAGCGTAAATTATAACAAAAATATACTAAACACTAAATTACAAACTAAAAAAACTAAAAAAACACAAACGACAAATCCTTCCCATCAAGAAAAAAAACGACCCCGTCCGTTGATGATCCAACTAAAGAATTATAAAAATCGAATATCCAGATATTATTAATTAATTCTTGACCTCAAGACAATAAATATTATATCATCACTTTAAAATTCATACGAAAACATTTCTTTATCAACACATTATGCGTTATTTTGCTGATGATCTATTTGATATTGTGATTAAATAGTGTACTTTAAAAAAAGTCATTTTATCACATTTTTTATATGTTTTTAGATATTATAAGAACTATTTTGAGTTTACTGATAAATATAAATACGTAAAAAGAAAATTATATAAGTGAATGTGAACAAATTTTAAAACACCACACTTATAAGTGTAGCAAATAAAATAAATGTGAACTTTTTTTAACTTTTCCACACTGTCTGGACCCATTTTATCACATCCAAATATGAAATACCAAACACTTCTTATTTTTTGGATAGTGTGAGGATATCAGATGTGTAACAAATGAGGTTCACACTTGAAAGTGTAGAAAAGTTATGAACTATTTTACATTTTTAAATTTTTTAAAAAATATCTATTTCGTACATAAATTTAACGTCATTAAAGCGCAAACTATAAATAAAATATATACTAAAAGTTAAATTACAAATTTAATAAACTAAAAACACATAAACCATAAACCTTCTAAAACAACAAAAAACGACCCCGCCCGTTGGGCGGGTTACGACGCTAGTATACATATATATATATATATATATATATATATATATATATATATATATATATATATATATATATATATATATATATATATATATATACATATATATATATATACATATATATATATACATACATATATATATACATATATATATATATATATATATATATATATATATATATATATATATATATATATATATATATATATATATATATATATATATATATATATATATATATATATATATATATATATACTAGCTGAGATGCCCGTCCGATAGACGGGTGGCCTTAAGAATTTTTTTTTAATAAAATGAAAGCAATAAATAGTTTATACATATCAAATTAAACATAAAACCTCATATAAAAATTGTTTAATGTAATTGCAAACTAAAAAACATATGAAGAAAGCGTTAAAATATAATGACCCAATCTATATAGCTATTTTACACTCATTTGACCCATTAGAGATAGCACACAGACCGAATCAACACCTCCCATGAGTTCATACCTACCATCTCTTATTCAACTATTAAATTTCAAGTGCGATATGAAATCTTGAGCAAGTTTACTATATTTCGAATTTAATAGTCCCTAAAATATTATTAAACTATGGTACTACTACTAATAAAAAAAAGAGTAACAATATTTATTAAAAAGAGCTAATGGAACTGTGTTTCACCTATGTAATAGACTTGTTTGATGGAAGCTCGTCTGCATTGTCAATTTTGACATGAATTTGAGATTCAAAGCACATATCTTGCATCCTATCTACCTCATTAAGCGTAAACAAAGAAACTTGACATAAATAAAATTTCTCATTTGAAATATGTCATTGAGTCAACCATGAGTAGATAAAGAAATCTACTCATATATGATCCTCGTTCAAATTCTTTCAATTGCAAATTCTTAGGAACGCCACCATACAAACACTAAACAATAATCACGCTATTCAGATGATCTAACCTACCATCTGGTACAGTTACTTTGTTGTCGCTAACTGTTTTTCAGAATGTTTAAAAGGAATCTCTATAAATCAAAAGACATAGGAATTGGAAGATTTTTTTTTGTAAATGAAGGCCACTATATGGAGTTTCTTACTGAAACAACCGAGTAACTCCATTTATGAACTCGATGAACGTCTTCTTGTAAATGAATAACCTGCATATCAAAATTATTCCATGGGTACATATGTTGTAATTATATACATCAAGTAAAGAAAAAAGTAGAAAATTTGATTGTCTTTCAGTCCAATAATATCCGGTGTAGAGCGCAAGGACTTGATTAAGTTTTGAGTTCAGATTGTAAGGACTTGAGTAAGTTTTGAGATGCAAAACTTGTATAGCTCTTGCAGGGACTTGAGTATGTTTGTTGCATGTTATATACAACAAAGCTAAATTGATTGCAGAGTAAAGACTTGAGTAAGTTTTGAGATAAAAAAACTTATGTACCCTTGATTCAATTTGACCCATTTTCAAGTAAAAGTATGTTGAAAGAAAGAACATATTCGTCTTCACAAAGATCACTCGACATGAAATAGGAACTGGTAAAAGTATATTGAAAGTACTATCCTTTGGAGAGGGTTGTTAACTTGACTATAATAGTAATTGTTAACCTCTAGTGGATGCTTTTGAATATCATCATCCTCCATTGTGAGCTCAGCTCGTAGGGTAGACATAAAGACTAACACTTTGTTAGATATTTATTTGGTTCGAGTCTCATACTTGAGTCACTTATCGTGTCCCTTAGGCTATTAAAATTTAAGTTTATGAGTGAGCGTCGTACCTTATGAATTCATGAGCATTGGCAAGCTTGGTAGTGATCCTGATCTCGGTCCCCATCACCTGGTTCTCAGTAAATCACCGTCACAATTTGACTTGCATCAACTTGGTCCATTACTCAACCCACTGAGTGTGCCACCTATCTTCAGTATCTACACAATTTCACTAAATAATAAAAGGCTAAAAGTTGCCAAAGTTCAAATGTCTTTTAAATTA